>CM076579.1:1208546390-1208877860 GCA_034641835.2 Pinus albicaulis
TGATAATTTGATCCAATATTTTCCTGATCTGATGTGCAGACATGTTATCAATTTTCCACTCCTTGTGACTCCCTTCATGGAACGTTTCTCTCGGCGGAATTTTTCCTGAACCAGAAAGGTCAGGAGGAGCATGTCTGGTAAACTGTGGCTCTAAAGGCTTATAGATAGGAAAGACATGATCTTTAGACTCTGAGTCTTTCATGACTTCAGCAATAGTAATCTTCTCAGATCTTTCTTCAACTGGCTGTGACTCAAGCTTTGACTCTGACACAGGTGTTATTACTCATAGTCCATAGGTTGAACTGAGAAGCCTGCGTGTCTGTTCATGTGACAGGCAAGAACCTAAAGTGGCCAGTTCATTAGTGAGTCTGTATATTTTATGTCTGTGTGTTACCAGTCATAAGCTCTGAGACAGAGTCTGTTTATCGGCCAGGAAGCCTCTGGTAAAGATCACTCATTCATGAGTATCAAAAGTCCAGTAAAAGCCGAGACAGTCAATCTCTGATACAGAGACTGAATCCATATTGTAATCTGATTGTGAAGTATTCTGAATAAAGAGAGAAGAGTTTTCATCTGGATTTCCGCATTTAAGTGTTATTACTCTGTGTGCTTTAATATTGCTATTAAGATACTTGCATTGCTCGAAAGTTCGCCAGATTCGCCGAAGTTCGCGAAAATTCTGAGGGACGCCAAGGCCGTGTGAAGGCATGGAAGCCGTTGAGAAGGCCGTGAGTGCGTGAAGGATCAGTAGGTTCATCTGGGTTTACACTTGGGTTCACATAGAGCAGTGTTCAGAGACACTTAACAAGGCCAAGTCGGTTGGTTTACGACCGCAAGAAAGCTTTAGAGAAGCCTCTGCTAGAAATTGGTATCAGAGCCAATAAGTCAACGCTGTCGCCTGGTTCAGGATCTTGAGTAACACTTAAAAGTCTTTCTTTCTCTCTTTCATCTGAAGAATGGATTATTCAATGTCTAAGTCTGTGTCTTTCAGAGAGCTCGAAGAACAAGATCGAGCTAAGCAAAACCCACTCAGAGATTTATTTGCGTCTAGTAGTAGCCGTGTGATCAATGAGTCTGATCACCTGTATGAAGAGGTTGAGCCCGAAGCAAAATGGGTACTCCCAAATATTAAACCCTCTGAAGTATATAATGATTTAGGAATCTGGCATTTGAAAGCTGCCACTAGAGTAACTATCAAAGAGTCTGTGTCAAGTATCGAGCAAAATAGTGATCGTGTCCAGTTGATCCCTATTTTAAATCCCAAGGAACTTCAAGCCGAAGCCAAGAAGTTGGGAACACAGTTTTTACATTTAGGTTGTTTACGAGTTGGAATTCATGCGTTGGTGCATCCTGGAGTCGATGCCTATGTGTTGGCCACAGTCCGTGACTTAACACATAACAAATACACTGATTCATTAATTGGAGGGATAGTGGCTCCACTATCTAATGGGCCAGTCTGGTTTGACTGCTACCCAAATTTCTCAGTGTCTGTCTTTGATGAAACATTGGCCGATATTCTACAGCTTCAAATCCAAACCATGGGATTTGATATGAGAAGAAGAAGAAGGAATATCGCGATTCAATTTCGTGGTTGTTTTCGCCACGCATCTACAATGTTTCCCGCCGTAATCCATGCACCCAGCAGAGAGTCTAAAACCAGTGTGGTAGTCCTCACAGATCCTAAAAATCATAAGATCGAGCATCAAGCTATCAAGTGGGAGGATCTGCAATTTCCCCAGCACTGGACAGTTCCAAATCCCAGACCTCTGTCTGTCCAGAAGATTACCACTGCCAACATTACTGAAGATCAGTCTTCTGCCACTTTGTCTTTCCCCAGAAGATCTACCATAGATCGCAGAAGATTAGAAGCTGAATGTAAAAAGTCGCCTCGTTACATCTCACCCGATTGTACAGATACGGGTTGTAGCTCTGTTGTTTCTAATTGTAGTCATGTAGCTCTTTTTGAATTTTCACAGTTTGTAAATTTTCAGCCAGTCAAAGTTGAATGTCCTCAGTGTCACCAAAGTGTCAACTTACAGATTTTGGCTTATGCTGTTTTACACAAAAATCATAATCCCAGAACTGGTGAAGCACCTCCAAGCACCTCTGTCAATCCTTGTCCAAACCCGAAGTGCTCAGACATTCCCTTTCCCCATGAAGATGAGCAACCACATGTCTTAATGATGCATCTTCTTCCCTCTCTTGAAGAAGAAGATCCAAGATTGACTGAGTTGTTGATAAACCAGAGACCACCCAAGAGTCCTAGATATGGGTTGGGGTATATTGAGCAAGCCAATAAGTTGATACCAGAATGCAGATATAGAGATCTGCCACCAGGTTGTAAAAAGCCCTCTGTACCTGAAATCCATAAGTTCTACACTCTCATGGATGGATGCCCTAGATCTGGAATCCCTACAGAATGGATGAAACAAATGATCAATTGGGACTTGTTTACACATCCTCAGGCTGATGCCTTTGCAGCTGCCTATCCAAAAGAAGAAAAGATGAAGCTTGCAGCAGAGTGGAAGGAATATATGGAAGAAAAGCAGGTATGGATTTCATTCTATGCCTGGAAGAAAAGGATGGAGAATGATGTAGTATTAATGGCTGATACTACTACATCTTCTTCACATTCATGGACTGCAACTGATGGCAGTAAGATTGAGACCTCCACTACATATCCTCCTTTCAGAAGTATTGTGTTAGGAGAAGGATCTAACACAGCTCATGCTAGTCCTTTGGTTCAGCATGATAATTCATTGATGGGTTCTGAAGGAAGAATTCAAAAGGTGAGTGAGCAGATAAATTGGACCAATACTGCACTCACAGGATTGGAGAATAATGTTGCAAAGACTGCCCTGGTCAAGGACCAGATTGATTCAGTTCAAGTCTCTGTGAATGATGTACATAGAGTCTTAAATTCTTTACAGTGTGATCTTCAAGTAGTTAGGAGTATTTCAGAGAATTCTTTTATTAAATTTGATGAGATTGAAAATTGTGTGATTGACCAGTCAATTGCTACCAAACAGTCTGTTTATAAACTGTCTGAAAAGTTTGAAGGAATTAATACCAAGAAGGCCAGCAAGCCCATTCCAATGTCATTTATTGCTGGTAAGGGAAAAAGTGTTGTGCCTCATGAGATCCCTAAACCTGAGTCAATTCCTCCTATTTCTAGGTTTCCTCATCTCATGCCCAGAGAAGTTCCTCAGTTGTCTCTCACACCTGTGTCAGAGTCAAAGCCTGAGTCACAGCCAATTGAAGAAAGATCTGAGAAGATTATTATTGCTGAAGTCATGAAAGACTCAGAGTCTGAAAAACATGTCTTTCCTATCTATGAGCCCTTCGAGCCACAGTTCACCAAACATGCACCCCCTGACCTTTATGGTGCAGGAAAGGTTCCACAAAGAGAAACGTTCCATGAAGGAAGTCACAAAGAATGGAATATTGATAACATGTCTGCACATCAGATCAGGCAGATATTGGATCAAATGATCATTGAGTATAAGTTGATGTGTGTGGAAGGAAAGAGTGAGATCGAAGCCTGCAAAACAATAATGCAGTGTTTCACTGGCACACTGGCTAGATGGTGGGAACTAGAATCTTCTCCCGCGTTGATTGAAAAAATGGAGAAAGAGATTCTGAAGGATGAACAGGGTGACATCATGTTCAACCCTGACGGCACTGCACAGACCAATATGATCGGTGCTCTTACAGCATTGATTCAAGAACATTTTTGTGGTCTGGAATATGTTGCATCAGATAAAAATGAGATGATATTGATGAATCTGAAATGCAACAACATAAATCAATATGAAGACTTCCATCGGGACTGGATACAGAGGATATTTTTGGTAAAAGATCCCAAGAATTTATTGTGGAAGCAAGTCTACCTAGCAGCTCTGCCCTCTAAGCTAGTAGACATTTTAAAGATGGAAGAAGCCTTCCCTTTGCCAATGGAGACTTATGTGTGGGGAGACTTCTATGGTATAATAACAAAAGTTTTGATTTCTTTGTGTACCAGGTCAAAGATGCAGAAGTCCATTGATAAAATGAACAGACTTCCTGGTACTAAGTCTTTTTGTAGCAGATATGGCATTACAGTGGATGATCCCCTTGTGCACAGAAGAAAGCACAAGAGACAAGCAAAGAAGGCTTACAAAAGAAGTAAGTCTACTTACAGACTAAGCTCTGCTAAAAGAAGAGAGCTTCACAGACCTAAGGAACATAGAAGACCTAGAGCCCCAAAAAGGCAATCCAAATGGAGGCCTAATACCCATTATTACCAGCCTCATGATATTCGGCCTAGAGATGCTAAGGTGGCCAAAATGCAAGATGTTGAATTCTGGTTATGTGGTCAAAAGGGACATACTTCCAATATGTGTCCTACTGCCTTAGAATCCAAAACAGGTCTCGGTAAAAAGTCTGCAAAGTATGCCAAGAATAAACAGCCTTCTACTTCACAGACCACTGTCAAACAAGATCCCAACGCCTGTGCCTATTGTAAATCTACTTCTCATAAAATTTCTGACTGTCCATCCTATCCAGGTCGTCGTCTGTCATTACAGCAACATGCCATAGTTTCTTCTGCTAATTCTTCTTTCGATGGCTACTCTTCTTCCTCTTCTGAAGAGCAAGTCAATATGTATTGTCAATGCTCAGACCCAGATGCCTGTAAATGTGATTCTTCCTCTGAGTCTGATTCTTCCTATTCTTCTGCCATGGAAGATCCTCCTCATGTCCTCATGGCCCAAACTGATGATGATTTAAAGGTTTTTGCCCAAATCCGTGCCATGGATGAAGGAGATTTGAAAAATGCTCTCCTTTCTGCCTACATGAAGAATCTTCCTGGTTCTTCCCATTCTTCCAGTTCCTCTAAGAAGCCAAATTTTGTCGAAGCTTCTTATGAACGAAATACCAAAACGTATCTCCAACAACATAGCAAAGCTCGTGGACTCACTTTGGGGGAGGTGAGCAAGGAGATACATGATCTGAAAACTGAAGTGCGCAACATCAAGAATGAACTTGCTGTCTTAAAATCCCAGCAGCCTACATCATCGACAGCAGTTTTGTCGAAACAACCGACAAATTATATTCTGCACACTCAGCCACAAACTGAAGTCCATACTGCATCAGGCAAATTTGTTTCATCAGGCTTCAGTGAAATTGGGGACATGCAAGTCCTCGCAGTTCAGTATCAGCAGCACCATATTCTGGTAAATCTTTGTGTTGCTGGAAAAATTTATAAGGTTATTGCTTTAATTGATTCTGGTTCTGATCTTAACCTTATATCCAAGCATATAATCCCCTCGAGATATTGGACTACAGCAGAAAAAGAAGTTCAGGGATTAGGAATGAAGCAATTGAAGTTTGAAGTTTCCACAGCCACTGTCTGCTTTGATTCCAAATGTGTGAAATTATCTTTAGCAGTCTCAAATATTCCTATTGATTGTATTTTTGGGAATGTGTTTTTAGCAGTAGTAGAGCCACATGGGTCATTTAGATTTCTTGATGGATCTGCAGGAATCTTTATTACCGTTTCTGGTAAAAGATTTGAATTGCCATATGTGTCCAGAAATAGAATCTCACCCATGGTGCAAGTAATGAAAGAAAAAGAAAAGAAACTTCAGGCAGTAGAGAAAAGCCTGGTTGAGCTCAAAGATCACAAGGAAACTATCAGAGTTGAAGAACAATTGAGCTCTCCAGATGTTCAAAAGAAGATTGCTGAAATTCAGAAAGAATTTGAAGAAACATGCTGCTCTGAAGAGCCGAATGCCTTCTGGCATAGAAAGCAGCATAGCATTGAGTTACCCTACAAGGAGGGATATACTGGCAAGCCTTGTAAGTCAAGGAGCATCCCTATGTCTGTCAAAGACAGACAGCATTGTCAGATTGAGATTGAACAGCTTCTACAGAAGAAGTTGATCAGAGAATCCAGTAGCCCATGGAATTGCTATGGATTCTATGTAAATAAAAGGAGTGAGCAAGTCAGAGGAGTTCCAGGATTAGTGATCAATTATAAGCCTCTGAATAATGTATTAGCAGATGACACCTATCCGATCCCTCACAAAGGTGATCTGATAAGAAGAATTTCAGGAGCTAAGGTATTTTCCAAGTTTGATTTAAAGTCTGGCTTCTGGCAGGTTGCCATTGCAGAAGGTGACAGATGGAAGACTGCATTCAGTGTCCCTCATGGACATTATGAATGGAATGTAATGCCTTTCGGATTGAAGCATGCGCCATCCAAATTCCAAAAGGTAATGGATTCTATCTTTAAGCCTTATGCAGAATGGTTGCTAGCCTATATAGATGATCTGCTAATATTTTCAAAGAATCTGAATGACCACTTCAGACACCTGAAGATTTTTATGAAGTTGGTCAAAAGAAATGGTCTTGTCCTAAGTAAGAAAAAAATGGAATTGTGCAAAACTAAGATTAAGTTCTTAGGACATGAAATAGAAGATGGCCAGATTGCTCTGCAAAAACATGCACTGGAGTTTGCAGATAAGTTTCCAGATATCATTTTAGATAAAACCCAGTTGCAGAGGTTTTTGGGTTGCCTTAATTATGTGAGCAATTTTTACCCTGACTGTGCCATTGACAGATCTCTGCTGAATCAGAGATTGAGAAAGAACCCAAAGCCTTGGACTGACAAGCACACCCAAGCAGTCAGAGAAATTAAGTCTAAGGTAAAAAATCTGCCCATATTATATGTTGCTGATGATAACTTTTATAAGATTGTTGAAACAGATGCCAGTAACATTGGTTGGGGAGGTGTGCTAAAACAAAAGCCAACAGAAGACGATCCAAAAGAAAAAGAACAAGTTGTTCTGTTTGCCTCTGGAATTTGGAGCAATGCAGAGAAGAACTATGCTCCTATAGAAAAAGAGGTAAAAGCAGCTTGGAATTGTATGAAGAAGTTTTCTGTACATTTGGCTAATAAGGATTTCCTACTTAGAACAGATGCTAAGGCACTGGAGAAAGTACTGACTAAAGAAATCAAGAACCCAGAAGATGCAAAGTTTTCCTGTTGGCAAGCTCTCTTTGCATATTTCAGTTTTAAAGTTGAACATATTAGAGGTTCTGACAATTGTATTCCAGATTTCTTAAGCAGGTAATACATCCAGCATCAAGAACATGAGAATGGCCCTGAAGAAAAAGTACAGCTCCATTGCATGGTCATTTTGACATAATGGAACCAGGCCTACAAGAGAGAAGAGCTCAGATACATTGCAGATGATGAGCCTTGGCCTGTGTATGCAGAGAAGTGGAGGCCAACTTGGATCCTCCGTAACACCCAAGTGCTTGATGGAAATTTGCAGAATCATACTGATTTGCAGCACTTGGTTCCAGGAAGGAAAGTGTACCCAAAGGGAAATCGGTGGATACATGAAATGATGTATTCACATAGCATGGCAGCTTCACATGAAGCTGAGAGGTCACTTTCAGAAGATTTTTGGGATCTGTATGTCATTAGTACTAGAGGCAGCGACAGATCCAAAGAGTATTACAAATATTTTGTAATCAACAGAGTCAGAAAGATCGGCCCATATATTCATGTTCTTCAACTCTGATAGTTTCCTTGTGATCTTTGAGCTCAACCAGGCTTTTCTCTACTGCCTGAAGTTTCTTTTCTTTTTCTTTCATTACTTGCACCATGGGTGAGATTCTATTTCTGGACACATATGGAAATTCAAATCTTTTACCAGAAACAGTAATAAAGATTCCTGCAGATCCATCAGGAAATCTAAATGACCCATGTGGTTCTACTGCTGCTAAAAACACATTCCCCAAAATACAATCAACAGGAATATCTGAGACTGCTAAAGACAATTTCACACATTTGGAATCAAAGCAGACAGTGGCTGTGGAAACTTCAAACTTCAATTGCTTCATTCCTAATCCCTGAACTTCTTTTTCTGCTGTAGTCCAATATCTCGAGGGGATTATATGCTTGGATATAAGGTTAAGATCAGAACCAGAATCAATTAAAGCAATAACCTTATAAATTTTTCCAGCAACACAAAGATTTACCAGAATATGGTGCTGCTGATATTGAACTGCGAGGACTTGCATGTCCCCAATTTCACTGAAGCCTGATGAAACAAATTTGCCTGATGCATTATGGACTTCAGTTTGTGGCTGAGTGTGCAGAATATAATTTGTCGGTTGTTAAAAATAAAAATTTTATTACAATTAATAGTATATTAATTATTTTATTTATTAAATAATTTAAAAAATAAAGAATAAAATAATTAATATATATTTTTAAATGAACCACTCAAAGAATGGAACTACAATACTTTCCAAAAGAAGTAATCTAAAAATCATCATCAACCTGCCAATGACGTGAAGGTTTGAGTGCTCGTAATAAGAATTTTTCTCCCAAATAACTCATCTTTAAAATTCATGCGAGTTTTGGTAAACGATCGCTTCTCTCACGTGCCATGCGAAGATGAACCGCACAATGGTGAGTCAGTTTTATGGTGATGGAAACAATTTAACTAGACAATGGTCTTTTCAAAGGCGTCTTTCAATTGAATTACCAATGGCAATATACTCTTCAAATTGAAAAAATCGTTTTCTTTATTCATAGTGAAGGACGGCTGTAACCAAGTCTAATATTATTTTGATGGATAGTAAAGATAAATACACTAAGTAATAGGCTAATAAAAATGAATAATGAATAACATATTCTGATTTATAATTCACAAAAGTTAATAAATTTCATTGCTTCGATTAAAAATATATATATATATATATATGAAGTAAAGAAGAAGAATTAGAAAGAATTGAATCTCTAGAGGGTGGTCTAAACAAAGGACACTGCATTTGGAAGCTTGGAAGAGGGGACTCTTAGTTGAAAAAGAAAAATAATGGAGACTAAAGATTAGAGTGGTTTGGCTAAAGAGTGGGATGAGAATATCAAGTTTTTTCAAAATTATGTAAAAATTGTAATATAATCTGGGAATTCCCTGAGCTAGAAGGTGGCAGAGTAAACACCTTTGACGGGCTAGCTACCTTGGAAGAGATCATTTTAAAAATCTTCTCAATTCTTTGGAGGAAGCTATTATTGTTGAAGCAGCCAAGTTGGCACAATACTTTCCACATTTCACGAATGAAGAACACAAGCAGAGCTTGATGATCCCTATCTCGGCTATGGATCTGGAATTTGTTCTTGAGGGGATGCAAAAGGATAAGAGTCCTGACCCGGATGACTAGGCTGTGGAGTTTTATTTGGGTTTTTTATAAATTGGTGGGGGTTGATTTGCTTAGAGTGGTAGAGGATTCATGGTAATCAAGGAGAATATTTGACGCTTTCAACTCGAAATTTATTTCCCTTCTCCGTAAATATATGATCCCCAATCTTCTGACGACTACATGCCTATATCACTATGCAATTGTGTCTATAAAACTATTGCTAAAATTATAGCCATCTAACTTAGGCAGATCCTATCAAAGTATGTGTCTAGAGAACATTTTGGTTTTTTGGAGGGGCATCAAATCCTCAAAGATATTGGTGTGGCACAAGAGTTCTTACACAATCTCAAGATACAAAAGTTAAAAGGAATTGTGGCCAAAACTGACTCTTTCAAAGCCTACGATAGAGTCAATTGGGTATTTATTCGTCTAATTCTCACCCATCTAGGGTTTGAGGTCCCTTTCATCAATTGGGTTATGAGAAGTATGACATCATTGGATTATTTTATTTCGATTAATGGATTGAGTTCTCCTTTTTTTCATGCTCAAAGAGGCCCGAGACAAGGTTGCCCATTGTCTCCTCTCCTATTTCCTTTAATGGTTGAGGGATTGAGTAGGATTTTTCTAGCAGCTAAAATGCGGGGAGACCTTAAAGGCATTGAGGTGGCATATAACCTCTTCATCACCCATCTTCTCTTCTTTGATGATATCGTGCTCTTTTTTTATGGATCTAGACAAGAATTGGATTATATTAAGGAAGCTTTGGAGTTATTTCAGAAATCAATTTACATGGTTATAAATTTTTAGAAATACACTCTATCTTATGTTGCAATGTCCTAGGAGAAGTAGGAAGGGAAATGATTCACTTCCCTCTCACTATCAAAACATTTCAGGACACCTTGACATATATTGGTTCTTATTTAAAACAAAATGCATACAGGAATGTTGATTGGATTTGGTTATTAGTTAAGGTGGAAAAGAGGTTAAAACATTATAGTTACAAGGGGATTTCTTGAGCACGGAGACTAGTTTTGATGAAATTGGTCCTTGAATCCACCCTATATATTGGATGGCCCTTACATGGGTTCTCAGAGGAATCGTAGAATCAATCGGGAAACTCTATGGTCGGTTTTTGTGGGCGGGTTCCAAGGATGAAGTCATTCTCCCATGGGTCCATCAGGATAATATTTCCCTTCCAAAAGAATAGGGTGGGTGGGGACTGAAAGTTATCCCCATTTTCCCAAAATCCCTAGATGCAAATGTGGGGTGGAGAATTCTTTCAATAGATAGTTTATTGACATTAGTAGTGTAGACAAAATGCATTTTCCGTCTTTCCATTGATGATTGGATAAGAATTCCAAACAAATGGGATACCAATCCCTTTATTATATGGAAAGTAGTCATTTACGCCTTTGTTGTGATTGGTTGTGGTCTTTCATGCAATGTTAGAAATGGAGAAAGACTCATAATAGGATTGGACCTCTAGACGAGTTTCTCAAGAAATTTGAGGCTCCCCCAAGAACTAGTGATTAATTTTAACGATGAGGGGTTCACCTTCCTTAATTAGATTATATATGACGACAAGTTACTTTTTAGGTTCAAGGCTAGAAATATGTTGAGAAACTGAAATTACAAGGTGAATTTGTTGGCCAATGGACAAACTATATTAATCCTCTTAAATTTTTGTATATCAAAGTCAAAGTCAGAGAGGAATCTCTTTGCTCAGTACAATCCCCTTTCAGAATATATCTCCTAAAAGAGTATATGTGTTCTAGATTATTGATAGAGAGAGGATTTACCTAGAGTGGCGGTGGTAGCAGATATGGAAGCTTAGTTTCCCATCAAAGACGAGACTTTTTCTTTAGTGACTTATCAAAAATAATGTCCCAACTTGGGACAACTTACAAAAGAAACATAAAGAACCTGAAAACTGGTTTATCTTATGTAAGGATGCAAGAGATTCTATTTCTCATTTTTTCTTGCACTGTTCATTTAGTCTCGGCATTTTGTCCAAAGCCAAACAACTTCTGGTATTTAATTTGGGAAGGAGGGATGACTCTTTTCTTGAAGCATGGAAGTCTTAGTGGGATTCATCAAATGATGAAGTACTCAGAAATATTTTTCCCCTTATCTGCAGGGGGCGTGGCTGGCCAAGAACAAGTCCACTTTCAAGGATACTTCATCCACACCTAATATTATTTCCACCCAAACTGGTGCAATTTTTTCTCTTCTTCCTACTAAAGATTCTCACCATGTGTATCTTTATATTTATGAAGAGTTCATCGACTTCCACATTCCATGGCTCTATTTTAATGGAGCATCCAATGAAGATGGTATATGTGGTGGTGGCCTACTTATTTTCTTTAATGATCAATTGTTCTTAAAATCAAAGATTGGCTTGGTGAGGGGCTCGAACAACTATACAAGGCTTCTCTATCTCAAAATCCTTTTTTATTGTGCCCTTGAAAAAAACTATCCCTCTCTTCAAATCTTTGGGGACTCCTTGAATGTTATAAACTAGTTTAATGCTTCTAAATATGTCACAATAGCACACTAGTATCAATTCTGAAGGAGATCTTATAGCTTAAACAAGAATTTAACTATATATCTTATTGCCACATTTACAGTGAAAGAAATAATGAAATAGATTTCCCATGTAAGGAGGGCACTAGACAACCTTTGGCCAATTGGAAAATCTTAGAGCATACAGATGGTGTAGTCCAAGAATACCAACATTAGCCTTTCGTTGGAGGATAACATCTATTTATTTATTGTAGTCTTTATGTGATCATATATTTTTACTCCAAGGCCATTTGATAGACATCGTATATGCTAGTAGCCATTATCATATATGATTCAGTTTTTTTTTTACTACACAACACAGGTTTTCATTTTATATGATATGGATATGGACAAGTTTGTCTTTTTGATGTTATATCATGTTCACAGGGCTAGTGTGTTTGAGCCCAACATTTTTTTTTGTGTTTGAGGCCATGAATGCACATGGATACACATGAAAAATGTTGTTTTTTTCTTTCATAATAAAAAGTTATTGTTTTTTACTTGGGGGAGGAAAAAGAAAAGAAGAATAAATATAAATAAAATTCTTTCAAAAAATATTAAGAGAGATCTAAATCAAATATAAGTAGATTTTTTTGAAATTTTTTAAGGAAAAGATCTATACCACATTTATTAAAAATTAATTCTATTATTTATTTATTTTTAAATTTTAAATAATAAATAATTTAAATTTAATCATATTTAATTAAATATAACTATAAATTATCTTCCAAAATTTTTAATTTTTTTATAAATAACAAAATTAATTATGATATTTTACTAATAACCTAATTAGAAATAAAATATTGCTATAAGATTTTTTTAATAGTTTTTAATTTCAAATTCCCTAATTAGATAACAAATTCTATTAGAACCGAGGTGAAATCTGATATAGAAGAATTAAAACCCTCGTAGGAAGATACTCACAAGCGCTCTGCAGCACTAGCTGGAACCCTGCAAATCCTGACGCACCGCGCAGACTACCCCCTGGTCGCGGCCCTATCGTTGCAGTGCCTGCATGATCTCACCCCGGGCTTCTTCAATGGAATAGGATGGAGGCCCGCTGGCTCCATCCTACCGAGATCTCCTTACAGGGCATTCATCCAAGAGAAATGTCTCCTTTTTCACCCGCTTGACCTCCAACTCTGCTTTTGCCCGCACAAACCAGGAAATGTAACCTGCCTCTCCCCTGCAAGACAACTGAAAGGTTTCCATGGACACCACAACGACAACGATAAAAATAGCCACGAACTCAACAAAAATGGTCACAAGAGTGAATCAAATTCTCCAACGCTCAGAAGAAGAAGGGCAAGAATTGAAGGAAGACACAGATGCAAAGGAAGAAACAAAAAAACACAATGAATGCAACCCAAAGGCAAAGAAAACTCAGGAAATAATCATTCAAGATCTGGATGTCGCCATTTACAGAGAGTACATGCAAGAACACGCGATCATCTACAAATTTATGGGCATTTGGCCTATAGAACGCGCTCTAAAATGATGGATCCATGCCAAATGGAGCCCAAAAGGAGAGATCAATCTACATCTTCGGTCTAAAGACTTCTTCACGGTGGTCCTTGCCCTCTTAGAAGACAAGGATAGGATATTTGAAGGAGGTCATTACTTCTTCAACTCGGCAGGCTTGTATATGAGATATTGGAAGGAGAACTTCACCCCAGACAAAGAAGACTTCACCAGGGTTCTTGTTTGGATAAGGCTCTATTCTCTACCAATAGACTATTGGGCATCCTCTATCTTAAAGGCCATAGGGGACGAGCTTGGGGAATACATAAAAATGTCAGAAGGCACCAAAAAGGGTCACTACATCTCCTATGCAAGAATCTGTGCCTACATAGATGTCTCTGGAGCATTACCAGACGCCATAAGACTAAAATTCAGGGACGACGTCTAGCCTCAAAACATAGACTATGAGCACATTCATTTCAGATGCAGAAAATTCCATGAACATGGACATCCTTTTCAAGACTACCCCCAAAACAAGGCACCAGCAAAAGAAGACCAAGCGGGGAAAAAAGATGACTAAGGATACACCAGGGCAGGTAACAAACACAAACAGAATAAAAGAGCATAGACAAGGAAAGATCCTCCAATGTTCTCCCAGAAAAACAAATATGAAGCTCTTAACACGCTTCAGGAGGAAACAAGGCAACAAAGCATGGAAAAAGAAACAAACATCCAGTAGGAAAACACAATGGAAAAGAGAAGTAAGGAAATGGAAGCTCAAAACACACTCACACAAGAGGGCACCATATATCAAGAGGACACTGACATGGAAAGAATACAAGACACACCCACCCCAGAGGAAAGAGAGATTGAACAAATCCTAATGGAGATGGATCTGCAGAAAATAGCAAAAGAATGGAACAAGAATGGAATAGAGGTCATCCCAATAGAACACATCCAAAAAACTGAGGAGGCTTACCTGCTACAGGAGGGAATGCAGCGGCAACGAGAACACCTAAACAAAGGCAAAAGAAAAGTATTAGGTATAATGGTCAATCTAAATTCGGGCCAACACCTTTCAAAGGGACAAAATCAAAAGAGAGGAAGGAAAACTACCAACCAACTCCTTCAGGAGCTGGGAATCCACCTCACCAATGAAGGAAAGGTAAGAGCAATTTCACTACCCCCAAAAAATTTTCAATGATTTTCACATCCTGGAATATAAGAGGACTAAACAATTCCAATAAAAAAAAATCCTAAACTCTAGAATAGTGTCTGACAAACCGAGCATTATCCTGCTCCAAGAAACCAAAAGCAATCTAAGATCCATGGACTCAATACATCAATCCTGCTTTATAAACCAATACAGCCACATGGCCATCTCATCCTCTGGCACTGTTGGTGAGATTGCAAACTTTTGGAAGGACTCACGGTTTCACCTATGCGAATCTGCAGCTTCCAAATATGCTCTCACAACAGTGCTTCAAATCATTGGAACCAAAGACAAGATCTGCATCACTAATGTCTACGCTCCTCACTCTGATTCTGAGAGAGTAGCCTGGTTAAGCAGCTTAAAGAGGCACCTCGGCTCCTTCAATCATCCCCTCAGTATCATAGCAGGTTACCTCAATATGATTCTCAATCTTGGGGAAAAGAGAGGAGGCCTAAGAAAACTGGACAATGATTCAGTTGCCTTTCAAGCCCTGATTGATGATCTCAGACTCATTGACACCCCCACCAAAAATGTCTCCTTCACATGGAATAACAGAAGAGGAGGAGACAGACATATATCCTCCATATTAGACATATTCCTCCTCATTAGGGGAATTTTGAGGTCTAAAATGGGCCTCATAAGAAAAATGTACAACAAAAATAAACTTTATAACAACTAATAGGATTCAAGATGATGATGTCATCCATAATGGATGATTCACCATTTTTGGAGTAAAAAAGTAAAAATATTAAAAAATAATAAAATAATAAAACTACTTTTTCAACTCGTATTTTAAACTTATCTCCAAAAAATTTTACTCAAATTTCGAGCGGGAGTACTCGTTGGATGCGGAATTTAATTCCTCATCCAAGGAGTACCCATGTTGCATACTTTCGATGAACTCTTCTACACGAAAAATGAGAAATACATAAAAAAACGTGATTGCAATCACGTTTTTTTATGTATTTATCATTTTTCGTGTAGTAGGACCCATCGAAAGTATGCAACATGGGTAATCCTTGGATGGGGAATTAAATTCCGCATCCAACGAGTACTCCCGCTTGAAATTTGAGTAAAAACTTTGGGAGATAAGTTGAAAATATGAATTGAAAAAGTAGTTTTTTCATTTTTTCCTCTAAAATTTGATGATGTCATCAAATCTTATTAGATTTTTTCCACTATTATTTTATAATTTCCTTAGGAGGCCCATTTTAGACCTCAAAATTCCCCTAATGCTTGGACGACTTATTCCTAAGCTCCTTGGAAACAGAAGCTAGTGTCGCCGCACGGGTGGGATCTGATCACTGGCCCATTGTTCTAAACATTAAGCTATCAGAAAGCCCCAAAAACACACCCTTCATGTTTGAAAAATTTTGGATCAATCATCCTGAATTCATGGACAAAATGAAGGAATGGTGGTCTTCCTCCCAACCCTCCCAAGGTAACAAAATGTATAACTTCCAGCAGAAGTTGAAGTGTATCAAATTAGAACTCAACTTTGGAATAAATATTCCTTCGGGGACATTATATCATAAAATAAACTGATCGAACTCAAAATGAAATACCTTCAACATAATATCATCAACAATGGTATGACAGAACAAAAGAAGCAAGAGGAATTAAGGCTTCAAAAAAGTTGGGAGGAACGTGATGCCCAAGAAGAGAATTTATGGCGCAAAAAATCCAGAGTCAGCTGGATCAAAGAGGGAGAAAGAAATACATCTTTCTTCCACCATTCAATGATTCAACATAGGAAATACAATCGAATACTGAGTCTCAAAAACCAACAGGACATCATCCTCCGCACTCACATTGAGATCGAAGAGGAACTCAATTAGTACTTCGGTGAAATCCTCATGGAATCTAATAATGCCAACAAGGAGGCCATAGACAAAATAACCAGAAATATCCCCACAATATTAACTAAGGAGCACAATCAAATGCTAATAAAAAAGGTATCTATGGCCGAAGTTGAAGAATCAGTCCAGAATATGCCCAATGGCAAAGCACCGAGACCGGATGGCTTCACTATAGAATTTTTCAAAGCATGTTGGCCCCTGCTCAAAGAGGAAGTATATGATCTGGTGGAAGAATCTCGCATCAAAAATTCCATCCTAAAGTCCTTCAATGCCACCTCACTCATCCTCATTCCAAAATCTGATAAAGTGGACTCCCCCGACCAATTCAGGCCAATTTCCCTTTGCAATGTCATCTACAAAATAATCTCTAAAGTTCTTGCCAACCTCATCAAAAATATCCTACCCTTGCTCATATCCCCTCATCAAACATGCTACGTGGAAGGTAGGAAAATTCTAGATAGTATTATCCTCTCACAGGAAGTCATATACTCCCTCAAGGAGAAAAAGAAACCAGGCATTCTTATCCAATTGGACATGTCCAAAGCCTTCGAAAAAATCAACTGGAACTACATCCGGAAAATGCTGGAAGCTTTTGGTTTTAACAAAGACTGCACAAATTGGATTATGGCCATGGTCTCTGGGGCCTTCTTCTCCATTCTTCTCAATGGCTCTCCCTCTACCGTCATCAACCCTTCCCGTGGTATCAAGAAAGGTGACCCCCTCTCGCATTTCCTTTTTGTTATCATGGTCGAGGGTCTTGGCCGCTCCATTGAGGTTGCCTCCATAGATGGGAGCATCACTGGTTTAAATCTATACCCCTCTAACCCCCCTTTTTCCCACCAGCAATTTTTGGATAACACTCTTCTTATGGACTCCCCCACGGTCAAAGAAGCCCTTGCCTTCCAGAATATTCTTGTTGATTTTTCCTAGGCCTCTAGCACCTCCGTCAACAAAGCCAAATCCAAACTCGTTTTCCTCAATACCTCTCAGCCCATTCAACTCAACATAGCTCAGATTCTAGGCTTCCAGCTGAGTTCCTTCCCCTCAAAGTACCTCGGAGTTCCCCTGACTAATAAATCCCTAGAAAAATCCAATTGGGAATCTCTGGTAACCAAGTTGAAAAAAAAACATCACGAACTAGACTTTCAGATCCCTAAATCTCCCGGGCAGACTAGTCTTCGTCAGCTCTATCCTTCAAGCCATCCCTCAACACCAGTACTCGGCCATTTCTGCCCCAAAATATATTTCAAACCAAATCAAAACCATTCAAAGGGAATTCTTATGGAAAGGAAAAGAGAATAAGGGAAAATGGGCCTTTGTATCCTGGGGAAAAATCCGTAGACGTAAAAAAGATGGGGGGCTTGGTCTTAGAGACCTAGACCTGCAAGGAAAATTTTTGGGTGCCAAAACCTAGTGGAGATGGATCACCAGCCCCAATACCTCTTGGGAAATTCTCTAGAAAGCAAAGTATGCCCCTACTTACCACCTGGACTCTCTTATCAGGTTCTCAGACAACCTTAAGGGTTCCTCGGTTTGAAACCAAGCTTGGGAAAACAGAGCTATAGTTCAAAACCACTGCTTTTGGGAAGTTCGAAATGGCGGGACTGCTCTGTTCTGGGATGATGCCTGGGAGAAATGCCCTCATCTCAATCAAGACCAATTCCAACAAATTAAAACTCATATGAACATACACAACAAAAAACTTATCAAATATTTCTGGAAAAATGATGAAAATACTGACTGGAGGGAATAGCTCAATGCCCCAGAATGGGTTCAGAAAAATCACCCTCGGGATTGGAATAACCTTGTCGATGAGCTTAGGAAAAGGTAGATTCAAATGGATGAAGATCCTGACAAGCTAAGATGGGGATCTAATGTGGCTGACCACTTCAACATAAAAGAATCTTATGGTCTCCTATCCAACTCCACTCATAGCCCCATAGACAACAAATGGAGCACGCTCTGGACAATCACTAGCCCAAGATATCACTATTTATTTGGCTTGTCATGCACCAAAAAAAATTGACCTGGGAAGACCTCATCAAAAATGGTTTTATTGGCCCGTCCATATTCATTCTATGCAAAAATAATGAGGAAACCACCAATCATCTATTAAACAACTGCCATTTTTCCCCTGACATCTGGAATTGGATCCTTCTGGTCTTCAATTCCTCTGACAGAGACCCCTCCTTCATTCTCCTCTCCCTAAATCTCTGGCGTGCCTCCTTCTCCAACCAACCTCTCATCAATTTGGCTTGGAACCTTCTGCCTGGCATCACCTGCTAGGGATCTGGAAAGAAATAAATGCCCACATCTTTAAAAACCTGGAAAAGGGAGAAAAACAAGTAATTCATTCTATCAAACATACTCTCACACATTCCGCCTCCATAGCCAAGCTCCTGGATCCCTCACCCCCCCCCCCCCCACCCATGAGGATCTATGTATCCTTTCTCTACTCGACCTTTCCCTCCACTCTTCTCCAATCAACCGCAGTGCTCCTTTAGCCTCCACGCCTGAACCCAAATGGCAGCCTCCTGACCCCAACTTCATCAAACTCAATTATGACGACGCTTCTAAAGACAACCTAGACAAAGTTGGCTTTGGTGGAGTCTTTCGTAATCATAGAGGCTAAATTCTATGGATTTACTATGTGAACCTAGGACACACAACCAACAATGCGACGGAGCTTTAGGCCTTAGCTCACGGTCTCGCCATTTCCAGTGACTAGAGCTTCTGGCCCCTCCTAGTTGAAGGGGACTCCACTATCCCTACCCAAGACTGTCGTAAGATCTAGCATGGAAGAAGCATCCATCAAGTCTCAGATTGCTGGAGAATCAACAAATCCCTGCAGAAATAAAACTTTGCATCGACAATGCAAAAGGAATTACCTTCCTTGCCGTTAGACGCAAAGCCAATTAGCTGGTTGATCTCCTTGAAAACATTGGCGTTAATCGCTGCAACCGTCTCACTTCCATGTCTTGGGACACCTATGCTCAACCAACTGTCAGAGAGGAATGTACGCGCATCAGAGATTTGGATTCGCAGGCAGCCGAATAGGCCACTCCCTCGGTATCCTCACTCACCCCCCTCTGCAATCATGATCATAACTCCCACCTCCCTCCCCACGTATAATCAAGCCCACTGCTTTTTCGCGGTCAGTCATCAGAAAGACACTCCCATCTGCAACATTTATTTCCCACAAGATGTCTCCAACACACTCAACACGCTCCCCATAATTTCCCCTTCCCTCAGCTCCTCCCTCACGCCTATATCTTCCTCTCACTGCCCGACCATTCCTCATTCATTCCTCTGGATCCGTTGACCCAGTTTCCGTCTGCTCTACTTTTCATCCCCTCCCTGCCTCCCCCGAGGCTCAATCACCCTAGTTACCCTTTGTTGTCTTGTGTCTCTGCTCGCCCCTGTCTGCTCGGAACTTCCCCAATGGAGCCCCGCAGAGCCTATCCTTCCCCCCTGGTCGTGGACGAGGACGCGGTGCCCGCTGGGCCAATAACTCTCAACCCCCTGTCACCCACGCGGAGACGGCTGCAAGGAATTCTGCCAGAATCTATGCTGCCACTGCCAGCCTGGAAATGTAACATCATCTCGCAAAATTGGAAGAAAGAGTCCAAACCACTCACATAAACACACTAACAGAAGCTGTGGACGCTGCTTTCGGCTGGATCCCGGACCCTGGCCTCACCAGAGCAAGAGAAAATCTTTACAGTCAAGAAATTGATCTCTACTGGCAAACCAAAACAATGCTCGCCATGGCTCTCCAAGACTAGCGAGACACTAATCGCACCCTAGAGCATAAGCTTGACTCCCTCACAGAGAAATTCATGATGTACGTCAGTGAAGTCCATCACCATAGGTTTATCAACCGCAGCTCTCCTCATTATGCTCTTTTGAAACGCCGCTCAGTGACCCGCCACCCTCATCCAAGCCCCAAAGAAGCTGCGGACCTAACTGCTCCTCGCTCCACTCCTATGCAGGACTGCCCCAACGCAGGTCCCTCCTCTAGAAGGGTGCAGATTTTCGGTTCTGACGAGGGAACCCCTAGCCGCCCAATTAGTGTTGATGAATTCCTGACTGATGATGCGGAACAACAACGCTCTTCGGGGCTCTAGGCTACCATGTTCTATGACTGTTATCTTCAAAAGTTCTGTTTTTTTTTCCACTGCGAGGCTTCAAGGCCTTTTTTCTAGCCTCATTATCTATGCTTATCTCTGGTTTTTGAAAACAACTCATTCCTCTTTGTTCTCCTCCCTGTACCTCCCTTCCTAGAGGGTGAAAGCCAGGTCTAAAAAGATGATTGTAATCACTAGAGCTAGACAATGGTCTGCCTATTTGCCTTATAATGGCTACTATGTAATCCAATGTTTCAGATGAATGTGAATAGTTGTACGTTATTTACAAAAAAAAAAAAAACAAATTCTATTAGAACCATTGCGATAAAATAAAAAATACATGGAATTGGCAAATCACCCCAAATCATGAATAAATTTTCACAAATGATTCATGGCTAGTGAGCTAGTGGTAATAGATATTTTTGCAAAATATTCCTATTTTTTTCTAAAATGAAATCATATCTATGACAAATGAGATAACCTTTATTTTTGCTATACACATTTTGCTTTTTACATTAATTTATTTTAATTTTCTGATTTAAAATCATTAATTAACATGATATATATATATGCCATGGTATATTAGACCCATGGACAATAATAATAAAAACATGATTATAACTATTTACATTCCAACCAGTCCTCAAGTTGGCAAATCACCCCTAATCTTGAATAGGCTCTTTCTAACTATTCATGGCCGGTGAGATTTTCTTAGGGGAGTAGTAACAGAGATTTGTACAAGTTCTTCTTACTCGAGGGAACCATTTTCTTCTAAAAGGAAATCATATCTAGGATACATAACTGTGAGATAGCCTTTATTTTTGCTATACACTTTTTTCTTTTCACATTGGCTGCTTGTAATTTTTTGGTTTAAATGATTAATTAACATGATTTATATAAAAATAAATTATATAGTATTATATATGTCTAATTTTAAGCTTCATTATTTTTAATATACCATGGTATACTTTTTTTAACGGTGTTTTCAATATGTTTTAATCCATATCTCTAAAATCCAACAATTTTAAAATTCTGTTGCAAAGTGTGGATTCTAAATGATACGATATTTGTGTGCCAAATTGTCTCTATTCCAATATTTACCTTTAAATAAAATAATTTAATGAACAAAGTATTAGTGACATGGAAAGACACAGAGACATTCGGCCGCTGTACCAAAAAGAAAAATAAATCCAACACAACTTCTTCATCCTTTATGACGCAATATCTGGCGTCCCAAATCATCTCCACTCAAGCATTTACTTTGAATAAAGGAGTACAACAAACAATGCGTTTAACACCGAAAACACAAATTATGAACATGTTGATGTATCGAAAAGCAAAAGATGGATTCAACTTTTCATAAAGGCGGAATAACATATCACAACAATAGGCCCTTTCTTTAAATCTTTTTATTTCTTTTCGTACTATTTTATTTTTATTCTTATTATCTTTATTTAAATGTTTATATTAAAATTCATATTCTAACAAATTCATATATAAGTGCTTATATTTCAAGTTTGGGTTATTATATACTGAGAGTGAAGTTTATCCAAAGTGTTTTAAAATCTCTAGGAATGAATCAAATCTTTAAAATTACAAACAAAAGTCTGACATCATCATTTAAACTGGAGTATGAATCAAATTTTCAAAATTACAAATTGAAGCCTGAAATCATTATTTAAAGTGGAGTTGTAGAGGGTGAGTTGAAACTTTAAAAGTTGATTGTGATGACTCAAAGTTTAGGAATGGTTTTTTTTAAATCATGAATAGAATAAATTATATTTGTTTTACATTTGAATAGGAAAAAAAATTTGTTAGTAATTGATTTTTTTTTCTTTATTTTTAGTTTTTATGTTTTTTTTTTTAAATAGTTTTTATTTTTATTTTTAAATATTTATTAGGGGATTTGAATATTGATTATCATAATTTTATAATTTACATAATATTTTATTGCATATTAATCATTAATTGAGTTGCTTTTAGTGGGTTAGTTTCCAAGTCAATATAAACTATTTTTAAAAATTTAATAGTTTCAGTAAGGATATATTAAACTTGCAAACCAACATAGTTTTTTTAAAGAAGAATGTTTGGTCCACTATAATCTGAAAGGAAATAACTTTAGTGATAATGAAAATTGAAGGGAACCAACAAATTGATTGAGGGATCCATGCTAGGTTTACATTCAACAATCTTTCATTAAATGAATGACCAAGTACAAATAGGGTGTAGAGAAAAGGGTATGATTTAGGATTGTATGGAGCTGGAGAGCAAAGGGTTCAATCTAGGTTATACAAGGGCACAAAGGCGAAACGGGGGCAAGAGGGATATGCAAAGGTGGAAGTTATTATCAATGCACTATTTATAAATTGGGGGTTTTGGATCATCTTCTTGAATTTTTTGTGGGTGAGAGCATAATGGTTTAGAGAAGAATATGAAAAATGAGCTTTAGGTATATAGATTTAGGGTGTTGTTCAATTATAGAGGATGATGGGGGTGAAGGTATTTGCACCACTCTACAACATCATGATGACTAAGTTACCTATTACGGCATTAATCTTCATAGAGATGGTCATTTAAATATTTTATACATTGGATGTGACCATAAATGAAGATATGTTGCAAGGAAGGAGTCCAATAAGCTATTGCATTACTAAATTTGAATAAGGCCAAAGATGGAACAACCTATGAAGGGGAAAAACTCGGGATCATAGTTACAATATTATAATTAGTGAATACCCTAACTTCTTAATAAGGAGATCCATATCACACATCACGCCATTAAATTTTTGAGTGAAATTTATTGTTTTGATGTTATAAACTAAGTAAAATACCATGCAAAATAAACCTAGCTAAATTTATGTCTTATATTCTTAAGTGTAGAGAAAAAAAAATGACAT
Source organism: Pinus albicaulis (assembly GCA_034641835.2). Classification (NCBI taxonomy): domain Eukaryota; kingdom Viridiplantae; phylum Streptophyta; class Pinopsida; order Pinales; family Pinaceae; genus Pinus; species Pinus albicaulis. The sequence goes on from CM076579.1 coordinate 1,208,569,708, forward strand.
GTTCATATTCAAGCACTTTAGCATTGAAAATTAAAAAAAGATAAATAATATTTCCTTATCACTTTATTAAAACTTCAAAATGGTTAAATTATACACCTCAAACAATGGGATTTGTGCAATGCTAAACTAATGCATGTAAGCTTCATCTATGATTTGCTATTTTTTTTCCAATATTGGTTACTCATTTTCTATTTGAAATATTTGTTTTTCCTATAATATTATCATACTCATAAACATAGAAATTATTGATCCATTCATGATGTTATTGATCCATCCAATCATCATATTCCATCCACCTACTCATGTGATGGACAACCCTCTTCATTTATGCAAGAACCGCTAATGAAAAAATAATGCTCAATTCCTCAAATTCCTTTCCCATCTTCCATTGAAATAAATATTACTATTAACTCACTGAGTCCATACAACCTAAATTGGACCACATATGGTGAGATACATATCACTTGCTTCAATCACTATAAATACATTTAATGATCAACTTCAAAGTGGTTATGGCTATGAAATCTCCAAAAGTATTCTTAAATAGGAAAACAAATTGTATAGCCATTTGAATAATGTTTGTGAGATATTCTTACATCCAACCTCCCTAGTGTAGAGGTTCCCAAGAATAATTATATCAATTTCCTAGTTGCATTTCACATTCAAGTCAATTAGAAAAATTAGAGAAACAAATATTAACTCTATTACTGTGATTATTAGTGTTGTCCTTAACACATCTTAAACTCCCTATATACATAATAAATATGCACTAGAAAAATAAAAAAACCAAACCATCTAAATGATATATAAATGATATATTGGGATAGACATTATAGGGATAATTTCACTATATATAAGGTAATGAACAAGAAAATATGTGTTATGCATGGGCTGACCTTATCCTTGCAATTAGAGAAGTCATGACATTGAGTTAAATGGAAAGTCTATTGTGAATCACTCCAAGTACATCATTTTACTAAACAAAAATATAGAAAAAAACACATAGGATAGCATGATGGTCTAGAAAAGAGGGTTTTCATGCTCCATCCCCATCCTTAACTAAAATATATACAAGTGCTCCTAAATAAGTAATTAAGTATGAAAAATTGTTGGTTTTGTGAACTATGTTCCTCTTAAGAAAATAAATGGAATTTACTTGTGCTTCTATTAATAGATTATCTAACCATGTTATTGGTAGATTATTGGCCATGTGGAAACACCAAGATTTGGAGAGGTCTATTAAGGTGAAGGCCATCACATTATACATTAAATCATTGGACTCTACTGAACCAATAAAGCAAAAGGAAGAATATAAAATATGGGCTTCTTAAGGTTCAATAATGATTTCTCTATAATAATATGCAATTAAGTTACTTTTTATTTATTTCTTAACATATTTTATAACTAAATATTGTTTATTTAGTGGAAAAATCATTTGGAATTTTAATGCTAAAGTATCATAATAGGAGTTCTCTTATCTACTCTCATAATTTGGATTTAATGAGGTAATACGTTGATATAAAGAATCATATCCTCCTATCTAAACAATTATATCATCCTATGATATCACTAAATTTAATCGATATTGAAAAATTAATGTGATGTATATTTTTATGTTCAAAACTCTCATCATTTTTTATTTTACACATTTCACTAATTATAAGTAATTTTGGATGTAAGGTAGAGTACATCAACTTGTCATTCAATGGTTATTAGAATTCAAATATGCCACCATGAATTTGGGTTTGTTTCCCAAATTTTCCAACGTCTTTATGGCATTAGTAGTATTTAAAAATATTGGGAATGTCTTAGGTAGATTTATAAAAGTAGATATAGATTGAGTTGAACTAGATCTTTTGGCATATGCTAGACTTTTTGTTTAGATCAATAATAAGGGTTTACTGTACTATGAACCTAGAAAGGGAAAAAATGAACTAGACTCTTATTTTAGATTGAGAATACTAATTTTCAATGCGAAAATAGTGAACAAACAAGTCATATTTAGGAAACTTACATTATGTTTTGGGCTCCAATTTAAGGGAAAAAAGACCAAAATCAAAACCATAAGTTTCACATCACTTGAACATTAGTATTAAAATAATGTAGATGATCATAATAGAACAAATATGTAAAAAAAATCTCCATAGTAGCATATAAATGTTTTCCTAAAATATCCAATTGAGAAATCACTTTTCCTTTCAATTGAGGGAGAAGAAGGGATGTAGTGATGTAACCATAAATAAAACCTCATTAGGGAACATGAAGAGAAAACATCAATATAACAAGTCATATTTTGAGAAGGATTTAATTCTTTATTTTAATATCAAAATTGGGATTTTGGCTTAATTACACTTTCTTTGACACCTTCTTGATGGATCACAAATATGGAAAGATAAATTATAGTTAAGAAAAGGTTAAATAGAAAAAGGAGAGAATGGGGTGAATAATCTTTCTCTAAGAAGGCATTTGTACTTAGGTTAGTTTTTCCAATGCCTTTAATAATGTGATAGATTTTTGTTCGAAGGACATAATTTATTCAAAGTACTTATTTCCACATATAAGATGTTCCTCTGCATTTTTTTGAATGAAATTGAATGATTTTTTTCCAAGGGAAAAAGTGACAATGGAATAATTATTAAGTGGAATTTGAAATACTAAGAATATTTTATATATCTTCATTTGGAAAATTAATAATATTTCTCAACTTTTGAATTTTCAAAAACATAATGAATATTTCTTAAATGAGGGCCATCACTCATAGTTTCCATACTCAAACTATGCATTGTTCTCAATAAAAAAACTTATTAAAATGATTGATTTTCTTTCAATTTTCAATATTAAAGAGTTTGAGTATAAAGATGTCATTTCTTTTTTACCTTCCCTATACTTAAGAATATAAGATATAAATTTGTGTGGGTTTATTTGCATGGTATTTTACTTAGTTTTATGACATTGAAAAAAAAAATTCACACAAAACATTATTGGCACGATGTTGTGATATGGTCCTACTCATTAAGAAGCCTTAGGATTTTTCACTAATTATAGTGGTTTTAGTATCATCATTGTTTTTACCACCATTGGTTTGATCCCTCGATAGGTTTTTCCCTCTCATGATTGGCCTTAGTCACCTTTAGAATTGCAAATTTGGCTCACTGGAGTCATTCCTTGCAACATATCTTCCTTTATGACTATGTCTAATGTAGATATTCTCTAAATGACCCTCTCTATAAAGATTAATTCCCTAATAAACACTTTAGTCATCATGGCATTGTATAGTGTTGCTAATACCTTGACTCCATCATCCTTTAGAAATGGAAAGCATCCTACTTCTATCTATCTAAAGCTAATTTTGGATATGCCTCTCCAATAAAATATCCTTCTTACCAAAAAGCCTTCAAAATGATAAGTCAACCCACTGCCCCCATGTAGATGAATAGTGAACCAATAATAACTTGAAATTAATGGAGAAACATATGGTTGTTTAGTTGTTTGATGTAATTAGGGATGAGTTCGTGATTGTTAGGAATTAGTTCTAGCTATGCTATTCCTATTCATCTTAGGTTGTAATTGATTGTGTTAATTGAAAAAATGTATTCACAATTGTGGGAAGCCTCAGGTACTCCTCTGCTGAGGCTAGCCAATTTCATTCATAAATTTGTCTTCCTTTATTTTCTAGTTGGTATTAGAGCGTGGGATCAAAACCTTATGTGTGTTTTTGGTTAAGTGAGGGCCGAGTCCTCGAAGGAAAGATGTGGAACATTGAGCAGAGAGGTATTTTTTTGTGCCTGCCATCCCTAGGTGAGGATCGGAAGTGGCGAATCGGTTATGAACATGTATCGTGACCAATGGCATGAAGATACGACTTAGATTGTCTGTTGGCGAGCTTTAGAAGTCTGGTGATCTGTCGTGGCACATCGAATCTCCCTTCGTTTGACCAACATGAGCTAATGATTTTAATTATTCCTGCGGATCGAATTTTTTCTTGTCCTTTTTTCACAAACCCTTCAGGTTGTGTCAAATACACCTCCTCCTTTAAGTCACCATTCAGAAAGGAATATTAAAGAAAGATTTGTATGGGGTGAAATAGGCACCTAGGTCGTCCTATGAAAAGATAGATTCTTTCCTTTTCTAAAAGGGTTTTACGAGAAGTCAAAGTGATCTAAATATGTATAACAAATTTGATGCAAAGGGGTATGTGGTGTTGATTTCTTTGTATGTTGATGACTTAATCATTACAAGAAATTTAGTGAAGTTAATTAATGAAATTAAGATGAAAATGTCACGAGTATTCATGATGAAATATCTCGATGAGTTGCATTACTATTTAGGTCTTGAAGTTTTGCGAGATGATGGTCCATTTTTTGTTTCACAAGGTAAGTATTTCAGAGAAGTGCTTGAAAAGTTTTCGATGGATCAATGCAAAAAAAATTTTTCCTATGCAATAGAATGTGAGCCTTCATCTTGTTGATGGTTCAAAAGAGGTTGATGGTACATTGTATAAACAATTAGTTGGAAGTTCGAATTATCTCACTACAATTAGACCAAACATTGCATATTCAGTTAGTGTGGTGAGTCATTTTATGACAAGACCTCTAGAAATCCATTGGAGAGCAATGAAATAACTACTCACATATCTTAAAGATACAATTTATTTTGGTCTTAAATATGCAGATTCATTTTATCTTGAGCTGACAAGTTACTCAGATTCATATTGGGTCGGTAATTCAGATGATAGAAGATCTACTATAGGTTATCAATTCACTATTGGATCCGAGATTATTTCATGGAGTAGCAAGAAGCATCCAACCGTATATTTGTTATCTACAGAGGCAGAGTATAAAGATTTGTGTGTAGTAACTTGTGAAGAAATTTGGTTGAGACGAGTTCTTCAAGGTGTTGGAGAAGAAAAAAAATATGCTATAGTGATCAAGTACGATAACCAGAGCTCAATCAAGTTTGAAAATAATCCAATACTTCATGCAAGGAGAAAGCATGTTGATGCTTAGTTTTATTTTATTAGAGAAAAGATACATTTTAAGGAAAATTTTATTGAATATTGTAATACTTGTGATAATGTTGCTGACATTTTCACAAAGAGAAGATAAAATTTGAATTATTTAGAGAGATGCTAGGTTTTGAAATCAATCCTTACTCCATTAAGGGGGGGACTTGAAATTAATGGAGAAACGAAGGCTTGTTTAGTTTTTTTTGTAATTAGGGATTAGTTCGTGATTGTTAGGAATTAGTTCTAACGATCCTAGTCCTATGCATATTTATAAGGTTCTAATTGATTGTGTTAATTAAACGAATGTATTCACAGTTGTGGGCAGCCTCAGAGACTCCTCTCTTGAGGTTAGAAAATTTCATTCATATTTTGTCTTCCAGTATTTTCTAGTTAATAACTTCCTCCTTTGCACACAAAACTTGGCTCCCCATTCCCATTGTGCCCGTATATAACCTTAGATCAAACCTTTGCTCTTCACCTCCATTTAATCCTAAATCAAACTATTTGCGCTCCATAGTCATACTTGGTCATTCGTTTAATGAAAGATTGTTGAGTGTAAACCTAACGTGAGTCCCTCAATCTATTTCTTAGTGCCCTTCATTTTTTTTGTGTCTAAAACTATGTCCATTGAGATAATATTAGAATAAAGGATTTGATTCAAGGAGATTATGTTGGCTTGAGAGTTTGATATAACTTTATAAAAATTAATAAAATTTAAAAAATAATTTACTATCCATATTCAAATTTAATGTAACAAAAGATGTAACTTATTTTTATGCATAACTTTGGAAACACCATTTCTAAGCTTTCATTCATGGACGTCAACTTTTGATGTTGCAATGAAACCACTCACACGCTGCAATCATCTAGTGTAATTAGTGATGCCACACTTTTGTTCCTGAATTTGAAGAATCGCTTTTGACAAACTCCAATCTCAATACATAAAAACAGAAAGTTAAAATATCACCACATATATCTGAATGTGTTTGGATATTAATTTATAACAAAAAAAAAAAAAAAATTGTTCCTGAATTTGAAGGTTCACTTTGAACAAACTCCAATCTCAATACATTAAAAAAACAGAATGGTAAAATATCACCACATATATCTGAATTTGTTTGGATATTAATTTTAATAAAAAGTCTAAATAAAAAAATAAAGTAATGTAAAATTCAAAATAAAATAGTATAAAGAAGTAATAAAAAATTAAAAAAAGTTGTATTATTGTGATATGTTATTCATCCTTTACAGAAGCCATATTTCTATTTTCTGCACATCAACATATTCATACCTTGCATTTTTGGTGTTATTCAACGCTTTGTTCATTGCACTCTTTTATTCGAAGTAAATGGTAGAGCAGAGATGATTTGGCACGCAAGATATTGCTTCGTAAAGGGTGGAGGTGTGTCTGATTTATTTTTCGTACGACAGCCTAATGAGACTTTGTGCTTCGATGTTATTGAATAAACATTGAATTTATTTTATTTCAAGGCAAATACTAGAGTATAGACGATTCGGCACAGAATATATAGTCATTCAGAATAGAGAACGTGGGGTTCCGCATTTGAAAAGTAGGCATGGAGAAGCAAATCGGTGGGAAAAAGCAGTGAAGAAATAAGGACTGCACATTTTCATAATAGAACTTGGAAAACTAAGAGCGACAATTATGGTTAGTGTCGTTGACTCTATATCTCTAGATAGAAACATATAAACGGGCTTGTCAGAAAGTTGAAACCCACACAAATCACAAAGTTGAAAGTTGTACATGGACTTCAAATGTATTTCAGCGATATCTTATGCTTGGTGTCATTGATGTGTTCTCTGTTAATAAAAGCATCTAAGATTGTTTTTTTCTTTTGTGTGGACAGGGCCTATGGCCTGGTGTTGTTCATAAAAGATTAAATCTGGCTAGGTGGATGTGATTCATATCTTAAAACGAGTCTGGGTGGGTGGATGTGATTCATATCTTAAAATGAATGCGGGAAGTTCCCACGTACGTTCGCCTATTGAGTTGGAGATATCACAATCCCTAACGTCTGTACTTCACTTTTCTTGAAGGAAAGAAAGAAAAGAAAGAAAGAATTTTTAATGTCTATGAGGCTAAAAATAGCCTATGGGACAGATTGCTTCTCTATCTGACTCTTGTATTTGGCCCTTTTCCTGTGAAGTTTTACAATGACCACTCCCAACTTATCGACAAACTTTTCGCTGAATAGCTTATCCCAAGAATTAGCTGCCAGAATACCTGCATAGTTTTCCCTGGTGTCTTTGAAGGCCTCACATTCTAGAATGAAATGTTTTTCTGTTTCCACTTTTCCGGAGGAGCAAAAAATACATACTCTTTCTTCCCACATTTCTTTTGGCTTTTTCCAGCGCCCTGTTTCACAACGGAGTTGATGAGAATTAGTCATTAATTGAGCAATAAGAATTTTAGACCCTCTCGTTTACAAACTAATGAATGTGATATTTCAACATGGAAATTTGATTTGAATCTATGGCAAATGTTTTCCAATTTCATCTCTTCCAAATTTCCTTCTCTCACCTTTCCTTCTCATTGTAACACTTTCTTAAAAGATTACAGTGGATTCTTTATTTAATTTAAAGGATAGTATTTAATTTAAAGGATAGTTAGAGATTATGATCGATTCTTTAAATTTAAAGCATAGTTCCTATATTGAATAGTTTATTTGGCAAAAATTTGCTTTGGTTTTACAAAAAAAAAAAAAAAATCAGAATTTATTTATTTATTATTAATTTTTTTTAGTAGTTCCTTACCATTTTCTATTTATCAAAAAAGAGAGAGCAAGTTGCAACATATACATATTTGGTGGCCTCAATTTTCTTGAAGGAAACCAGCTCTGTTGGCCACCTCAGAGCATTAAATGCCATCCAAAATTGAAATTGTTTCTTTCGTCTACTAATCGCTATGTCCATTTTACTGTTTGAAATAGAGTCTATTAGACAACATGAAACATAAAATCTATCCTCAAAAATCATAAAAACTTAGAGCATGATATTTTAACCATATGAAGAGTCAATCAGTGCTGGATCTTTTTCTGTTGAGCCGGGAATGTCGACTTGCTGCATCTGTTGAAGCTGTGTTTTGATTCTGCCAATGCGAGCTATGGCATGATACTGTGACACCCTGATATCCTAAATTTCTTTTTAAATTTCCTGTAGTATTGAGATCACTTCGGGACTACCTTCACTTGCCTGTAAGCTTTGCAGTGCTTTGGCTAGCACACATTTCAGAGTCCAATATGTATGGATGGATTGATGAAAGAGAGAGAGAGACGTCCTCTTGTATTCCCAGGGTCAACAACAAAATCCATGTTTTCCTCCTGGGCCTCTATTTCTTCTTCCTTACTGTTACTTTCTCTCTCCCATTCCTGAATTACATTTCGAATATGTGGAGGATTCCCTACAGAGTAAGCTTCCAAGAGATTGTCCATTATCTCTTTCTCCGTCTTTCTACCTCGCTTGCTTGGCTTGGCCATGTTTTTTGAAAGCTTCTGCTTTCCTTTATCCCTGGACTGACGCTTTGTTGATTGCCCTTTCACCATTTTTATACTCGGGCTGAGGAGCTCAAACAACTACTGAACTAAACCTGTGGATATTGTCAGAGGGCCTGTATAAGGTGGTATATTAGTAACAGAGAACCTAGGAAATTCAATGGGTCCCCCTGCCACAGTGGAGTAAGCCAAGAAGATATACATGCATATCATTTTACAAGGACATGTTGACAAATGCAACTGACCAAAGTTATCAGTACGAGTATAATTCTCCGTATCTACCATACCACAGATAGTATTTACCAACTTGATTTGAAGGAAAACAGACATAGGATAATGACTAATCCAATTTCTAAAATTGTGGGTTTTAAAATCTTGACAGACGCCTTTCAGTTTGTCATGGCGTTGCATATAGGAGACTTCATAAAATTGAGACACCTAGCCGTGACTTATCAAAAAGGCATGAAGAAAATGAGCCAAGAGACTTTGAATGAGCAGCCGCAAAATCCAAATCCTACAAGGTGTTCTGAAACAGGGCTCAATGGCCTTCAGAGGGATGAATAAGTTATGGTTTTTAAACATGCGATAGGTGAATTCAATGCCAAATATTACATTCAAGTTCTTGAGAGCAAAGCGATAATTTATCCTACCCTTTTCACCACAACACAGATGCATGCCTTCTACCCTTCCTATACAGATACTAGTGGGTAAATTAACGAGGATAGGAACCAGAACCATTACATACAACTGAACCTGAGAGCATGACCATTGCAGAGCTAGCGAGGCATGACCTGCAACAAGTCCTTCCGATCCTCCGCAAATGCTACTACCAGAAAGAATGTTCTGCCATCGAGCCTTTGCATCTTTCCTTAACCTCCTCTGCCGCTTTTTCCCATGTCGCTCTGACATGGTTAGTTGGAATTCCTTTGTTGTCATTATGAACCGGCATGTGAAGGTACCATCCTTCTCTCGTTGCAAGCTTAATGAATGATGGCAGGCTGGGACACGATGTCTTCACGTGCCTCCAGTTGTCGGCCATCCTCCACCTGTCGCGCTACGTTTTCCACTGGGCACCCCGATCGGGGGTCTCGGGCTTTGTCTTTATCTTACTCTATAAGGATATGTAGGGAGTGTAATTCTGTGTCCCATATCCTATCTCCTTGATTCACATCCATTTGTCTCCCCTCATTGATACATCTCAGTGCGCTAAATAGTTTGCAGCCTCATTTCCTGTTCTGCGGACATGTGAGAGTATAAGATAATCAACTTCCTGTATTAGTAAGCCTATATCTTGAATGAGACGTACTGTCATCCAAATTTTGCTTATTTTGTCCCAGGACGTCCCTTGCTGCAGCTTTCTTAGCACCCCTGTGACCATTGTCGAATCCCCTTCAACAATTAGACGATGGTAGTTCTCGCGAATCACTATTATAAGCCCTTGTTTGACTGTTGCTAACTCGGCTTCATTATTCGTAGCAAACCCAATGTCCACTGCATAGACTCTGCAAGCTATTCCATGAGAATTTCTAAATATTCCTCCTGCCCCTGCCTGGCCTGGATTTCCTTTTGATGCCCCATCATAATTGAGTTTGATAAATCTAGATTGTGGCAGCTGGAAAATATCTCCTGTGTTTTTCCTTGGGGGTTTAAATTTCCATAGTGTGTTTGCTAGCATTTGTGGTTTTAAATTCAACTTGGCTAGTATATGGCCTTCTATTCTTGTTACCTTCCAGTCTTCTTCTATCCATTTCTCTACCAATATAGTCTCCCGGATATTTTTTAATGATCCCTTGCCATATTGAGATATATTTCGGACTTCTCCCCGGAATATGCGATGACTTCTTTCTTTCCATATGCCCCATAGTATAAATCCCATTGATAGCCTTTAGGCTCTGTTTAGGACTTCACAATTGTATCCCCCTTTTCTCCATTTAATGATCGTCTCATTGACGCTTGTGTTATCTCTGTTTATTTGCTAGAATACCATTGCATTATTTTTCCATAGAGTCTTTGCCATTACACAAGTATTTAGTAAATGTTATATGGTTTTTGCGTGCTAATTTCACATTTGGCAAAGTAAGGGGCCATGCATTCCTTTCCGCTACAACTAGTCCCAGGTAAGGATCTTACGATTACTTAGTAGCCAAAGGAAGTGCTCCACTTTTGGCCAATGTTTGAGTGACCAATTTTTTTTTCATATTGGTACTATTATATTGTGAAGACTGTGTACTTTGACGTAGTATCCTTCCTGTATGGTAAACATGCCTTTACTTTGATAACCCCACCTCAGTATATCTTCCCCTATTGCTACAACCACTTTCCTAGTTTACAGTTCCTTTTCAAGATTATTCCATTGTATTTGAAGGTGGGGCTTGTCGCCAATGTCTTTTTTCCTTCCATTTTCTCCATTGTCTGTCATCTTGTTGGCACCAATAGTTATCTATAATTTTCTTGTTCGGTAAGTTTGTGAATAGAAAGAGTTCCCCAATGTCTAGTCAGCTAAATAGTTTCTCTCTCTGTTGCCACGAATCCTCCTAAAGCAGAGTCGTCCTTCCTTCCCGTATTTCCTAGAAACTGTGTTGCCTAATTAGATCTCTGTTGATGGCCGCTAAATTCCAAATATTGGACCCTTTGGGGGTGATGTCTACTTTCAGTCTACTTGCTAATGTCCTGGGCATATCATATTTTCTCTCCCAAATCAATTTCCAAAGATCCTGACCTCCTTTTAGCCATCTCCACCATAATTTCGCTGCCATAACCTAATTTAACACATAGGGATCTCGTAGGCCCAGACCTCCTGTTGTTTTCAGTTTTATGAGTTTTTCCCATGATAGGAGAGCCCATTTACGAGCTTCTTGGGCCCCTTGCAAGAGAAATTTCTTGAAGATCTTCACCATATTATTACATACTATCTTTGGGGTTGCACTCCCTGATAATTGATAAACTGGTATTGCTTGAAGAACGAATTTCAGCAATATTACTCGACTAGGGTCATTCAGGGCTCGAAGTGCCTAGTTTTGTAGTCTTTTCTGCAAAGGATTAAGCAGGTCCTTCCATCCTAAGACTCTGAGTGAGGTTGTGCTTAGCGGGAAACCTAAATATTTCATGGGGAATGTACCTATGGTGAAGGCTAGCGCCCGAGCAAGGAATCTCTGTGTAACAACATTAATGTTGAAGAAATAGACATTTGATTTATCGTTATTAACCAATGTTCCTGATGCCTCCATGAAGATTTTCAGAATAATTAATATAGACTTGCTTCCCTCGCAAATTCCTGAAAAAACAGTCGGATGTCATCTACAAACTAATGAGCGTGAGAGTTAGATCTGGTCCCTAGAGGTTCATTCCTTTAAGATGTCCTCTTGATAACTGAGCTTTGATTAATCAACCAAGACCCTCAGCTGTTAATATAAACAAAAAAGGTGAAAGAGGGTCCCCTTGATGAAGACCTCTGGATACATTAAACGGATGATATGGGACTCCATTCAGGAGTATAGAAAAAATTGGGGATGAAATGAACGCCATCAGCTATTATCAAAACCAAAACCTTTAAGAAGAGCTATCAAGTAGGGCCAGCTTATTCGATCATATGATTTAGAGAGGTCCAGTTTGATTAACATACCTTTTACTTTGAGCGTTCGTAAAGAGTGAATTGCTTCTTGAGCTGTGACAATTCCGTCCAGAATTTGTCTCCCCTTCACAAAGCCTGTTTGTTCCGGAGATATCAGACTAGGGAGGAGAGGCTTTAGTCTATTTACCATGATCGTCGACAATATCTTATAGATGACATTGCACAAAGCTATTGGACTGAAGCCTGCATGAGTATTCGTATTGTCCTGTTTTGGGATGAGAGATATGATTGCAACATTGAGAGCTGTATATGTGTTTTGGAGCCGCCTAGATTCCTCTAACAATTCCCAGATGTCATGGCCCATGAAGTTCTAGGTAGCTTTAAAAAATTCTGCTGTAAATCCATCCTGACTAGGGGCCTTGTTTTTATGCATGTTTTTAACCACTTCTTCAACCTCCTCCATGGTGATTTTTCGCATTAGGGCCAGGGTCTGGTCTCTACCAACAAGAGATGTGATATTGTTGGTTATTATATCAATTGCCGACTGTCGATTATGATCAGTTTCCATAAGAATATCTTTGAAGTGGTCTACTAACATGTTTTCCATATCTTCATGTTGTAGTACTCGATTTCCATTTTGATTTTTTAACGAAAATATTCTATTATGTTGTCTCCTTTGAATCAATTTTTAATGGAAGAAGTTATTTTTTTTCTCTCCATCCTTAAGCCATTGTACCCGCGATTTTTGTTTCCATAGAATTTCTTCTAGCTTCCTTCGTTCTTCCAGTTGGCTCAGTATATTTCTTCTAAGGCTAATGCCTCCATTCTTCCATTTAAAATCATTTGCAATTGATAAATCTTCATCTTTCCTTATAGTCTTTCCTGATCCTGTTGAATATTTCCAAACTCTGTTTTATTCCATTTTTTTATTTCTGTCTTAAGTTTTTTCAACCTGAGTTGAAAGGAGTCCATTCTATTCCTGCCTTGAATTTTGTTAGTTTCCTGCCATTGTTTAGATTTGTCCAAGAATGTGGGGTCTCTTAACCAGAATAATTCAAATCTGAAAGGTCGGTTCTTTGAACCTTCTTCGATATCTATTTCTATGCTTATCAGCCAATGGTCAGATCCTAGCGTGGGAATAAAATTCGCTTCATAGTAAACATCTAAGTTGACTAGAGCTTCTTAGGCAAGAAATCTATCTAATCTGGATGCTATCTGATGTGTTTCGCCTCATCTATTGCTCCAAGTGAAATTTCCATTTACTATTGGTATGTCTACAAGCTTGAGCTCTATAATTAAGTCCCGGAATAGTTCCATCTCCGTGTCTTCTCTCCTTATTCCTCCTTTTTTTTCGGTGAGGTTTAAGATCATATTGAAATCTCCTCCTAGTAACTATAATTTCTCCTGATTCATGTTATTAAGGGTCGTGATACTATGTAAAAATGCCTCTCTTTCTCCTGGAATTAGAGGCCCGTAAACAGCTGAAATGAGTAACTTTTCCTTTGTTCCCACTCGTCTAAAACATCATGTTAGAATGTGAGGTAGGCCTATCCATCCTTCTACTGTCATCTCTACTAGATTCCATATGATGCCTATACCCCCTGCCATGCCTTGTGAATCAATACCCATAACCTCAAAGTGGGGTTTAAACGATTGAAGTATAGTCTCTAGTTTCTGACTCGAGACTTTAGTTTCTTGAAGCATCATTACTTGTGGTTTCTCCGATTTGAGTCTTTCCTTTAGATATCACTATTTTCCTCTACTATTAAGGCCTCTAATATTCCAAGAGATTAATTTCATTGGTTAACTTTTGGTATTTCTTGGAATACTGTTGTTAACGGTATTATCTTCTCAGTGTTAACTAACATTTCTCCTACCAGTCGTATTGAATCATGCAATGTCCTTCTTTCTTTTTTCTTACTTGATTTTTGTTGTTGAGTAGATCCTTTCGAAGAAATGGTCTCAGGGGTACTTACTTCTTTTTGCGCTTTAGCTTTCAGATAGTGTTCAAATGTTTCTTTGTATAGTTTCTTCTGATCTTCAGGGATGAATCTATCATTCAGGTTCCTCCATTCATTTAGTAGGTGCTTCTGGACCCATTATTTAGAGCTTAAATCTTCTTTGTTTTGTTCTATGTCCATTGGCGACTACTCCATTATAATGTTGCCTTCCACTTCGATGGGTTCTTGCGGTGCTTTTCTCTTTACATTTAGAATTTTTTGGTTAATCGTTCCTTGCCCTTGACCTGGGCTTTCCTACTCCGCATGCGTAGATTCTCCTTCTTCTTGTAGAGTTTCGTAACGGTTTTATGAGGTATTCTGGTTAGGCGTGCTCTACTAGTTTGCATGTTGTTTATTATTCCTTTCTTGTTTGTAACTATTGTAAAACCTTCCTCTCTTTCCAGCCCCTGGTCTGGATTCGCTATTTGTCGACTGGGTTTTTGTTCTAGAATATTTAATGGGCAAGCTTTGTAAAAGTGTCCATACTCATGGCATCTGTGACATCTAAATGGAATGTGTTCATAATCAAGAAGCTACTTCCAAATATTTCCTTCATATTCCAGTTCAATGGATTCTAGAAGAGGTTCTGAGATATTCATATACGCTCAGATTCAAGCAAAATAAGTATAGCGGCCTGAACGTGTTGTTTCTAATATTTTCATGAAACTTCCTAGAGAGTTCCCAATACCCTCTAGAATCTTCGGGTCTGAGAAATCCATTGGAAGGGCATAGAGTCCTACCCATACTGGCATTGCCGAAAATTATTCTTGGTCTGGATTGTAACACTCTTCCCATTGTCTGAGAAAGAGCCTTGCATTATTGTAAAAATATGGCCGTCCTTCAAAGATCTTTTCTTTATCTAGAAGATTGGTAAAAATAACTGTGAAAAAACCTTGTGGCCCAAATTTCAGATCTATATGTCCTTTCGGTTGCCATTTTACCTGTATCCATTTCAGTAAGTATTTTTCTGTTGGCCAGATACCTATGAATTTACATATGAGGGCATGGTCCTTCATATAACTCCTGTATTCGTCTAGTTTGTTAGCAGGGATGATAAATCTTGATTTCTTCGTTGCCTGTGGAAAACATTGGCCTCTTGTCTTAGCTTGCCATTCTGCCCCCAACACCGGACCTGCGTTCTGTGTGGGGCCCCCATGAGGATTTTCCTGCCTGCTGGTCTGTTCCCCTGCAGTGATATTCCTGAAGGAAGGGGTGCCCCCCCCCCCTCCCCCGATGATGCAACCATTCGATCTCTAGGCGCAATGCAGCTTTCTCTTCCTCCCACAACCTCTGCTACTTTGTTCCAATGCCCTAAACCTTAATGGCGCAGTGATTTTCTTGGAGCTTGTTCCATGATGACATATCTTCATTAAAACGTTTTTAGATTAATAAGTAATAAGAAAGTACAATAAAAACAGGGTTAAGTTGAAACATAACTGTTCCTATATTGAAGTAATCATTTCTATAAAAACCAGTAATCTTATTCTTGAATGTCATTGCTCTAAATTGTAGAGATGGATCATTCTTATTACATATTCTAATGGCTTACTTTGTATTTATTGGCAGGTGCATTAAGTTAAATCAGAATGTGACTAGATCATTGAAGAGAACCAGAGACAAAAATATGTAGAAGATCTTATGAGGATCTGACCTGCAACCTTCTTTTGATTGTCGATCTTCTTAGCCATTCTATCTCTAATAAATATGGGTGATGGTGACAGAGTTGAAAGCATGAAGCAGAACTTTGACAAGACATTTCAATGTATCTAGGTTTGATGAGTTCAAGGAACTTTTATTGTTTGCTCAATTTATGATGGATTTGGAGTCTCCAAAGACAGCTAGAGATGATATTCCAAGCCAAGATGCACAAAATAGGACACCCCAAAGAGCAAGGAGTTTGCTCATGAATTAGTTCTAGAAGCAACAGTGCTAATGGAACATTTTGTTTCTCTCATTACTTAGATAAATAACCATTCCACATCCACAGAAGTCATTCTCCATCCATAGAATTCAAATGAAAAGGCCCCATCAAAAAAACCCACTCGGAAGGAAGGCCAATGTTGCAAAGAGGTGAAGGGCTTTTAGGAGCCGATTGTTTGACATAAGGGAATTTTAGATAGAATGAAAAAATATTGCAGTTGGTTTTCCAGTTGTTAGGAGGGATATTGTCAAAAGTGAGAGCATTTCTAATTCGCTATATTCCCCATATGATGAAAAAGTCTAGCATTCGGTGTTGAGGGCGATCCTCAAGCCAACAACCAAGGCACAAAAGGATGTTACCGTTGTCCCAGGATGCAAAGGGGTTAGTCATTCGGCTCACATTTTTCCATATAAAGGAGATGAAAGGACATAGGATGAGGAGATGATTAATGACCTCTCCTGCAGATTTACAGAGGCAGCATCTTCCTGACCCTTGGAAGCCTCTCTTTCTAAGTGTGTCCCAAGTCAATAGTTTATCGTCTCTTTGAAAGGAATATCCACAAGTCAATAGTTTATTGTCTATCTGAATGGAATATCTACATGGGTAGAGAGGTGGTTGCTAAAGCCAAAATAAATGGTTTCTTTTTTTTTTGGGTCAATTTCATTGTTGCGTCTAATGGTTTAGAACGAAAAGAAAGAATTTGAGTTTAAGTTTGGAAACTTGAAAAAGGTAAGAAAAGAAAGAATGTGAGTTGTGAAGTCAGCCAATTTTATGTAATTTGAGTTGTGAAGTCAACCAATTCTTTCTGTATCGTTGAAATTAATTGAATTTATATTAATTGAATTTATTTGAATAAATTTTATTTATTTTTAATATTTAATTTTTAAATATATATTAATTTTTAAATGAATTTAAATAGAGTTTAAAATTAAAGAGTTATTTAAAATTAAAATTTTGAATTTTGAAAATTATATAAATTTTAGAAAAAAGAAAAATGAGTTTTTTTAAATAAATTATAATTTAAAAAATGTTTATATTAGTCAAAATTAAAATAAATTATTTAAAATTCAAAATTAACCAATGAAAAAAAAAACAAATAAAATAAAACTACATATTTCTCAACATTTAAGATGTATATTGTCAGTTTTATCTGAATTGAAAATTTTCACATCGAAACTTAATAACTATGATTTAAAGCAATTCACAATGAGTCTTTCCATAACAATCGCTTGGATATTAAAATTATCTTTAAAATATATTGAATTTAAGGCCACTCTTTAGGGGTTTTTGGGTCAGTAATGGATTCTTTCCGATCGTCTCATCTTTTTTCTTTTTAAAGATATTTTAACGAGTAATTTAAAACATAAAATAGTAGTAGTTTGATTGAAATAAGCCTCATGAAATCAAAGTTAATCAACATTATTTTTGCCTTTTTTTATAATACTTGTACTTATACGTAATAGTTAGATACACACCCTCATGTGTGAGAAAAGTTAATCAACAAATATTTTTGGTTATAATAATTGAAATTTATATATAATTTGTCAATAATAGTAGTGACATGGCTTGCCAAGTTTGGAATTTGGATTTTTTTTATTAATTATATATATATATATATATATATATATATATATATATATATTTTTTTTTTTTTTTTGAGGTTTTAGATTTTTATGTTTTTTTTTTAAATATTATTTTAAAATTTTTTCTCTTTAAAAATAATGTTTTGATAATAAATTAACTCTTTAACAATAAATGTTTCATTGAATGCTTACTCTTCAATAATATAGTTATCTTAAAAATTTTAACATAAATATTATAAGAAAATAAAATAAAATGACCATAAGATATAAATGACTTATTGAATTCTCAATCTTAGTTTTAAATTGTATGGAATACTCATAATAAAGTCTCTGTAACTCTGAATCAAATATCCTTGACTCATAAATGCCATAGCATTTATAGATATGAGTCATGACCAAGTAGATCTTATGGTACATATAAGATGAGCAACAAAGTAAAACTATAAGATATGGTCATCCTCTCCATCCTCTCCACAAGATCATAATCACATGGAATCAATGTGGGGGTCCACCATAGAGAGTTTGTAGCCAAGCAAGCAAAATGTATTAAAAGTGTTTTAATATTTCATAAATGGGCGTAGATGTTGTTCTTCATGAGACAAATCTTTCAAAGTTTTTAAGCGATATGTTGAGACACTAGAGATATGGTGCATATTGTATTTGAAGCAACATTTCCACTGTTCCACAGGTGGCATTGTGACATAGGATAACTTTCACATGTTATTGGTGAGACGATGACACTGTGAGAGGCCCCGAACCAAACAATCCAATAAAGGTGGGTGGCAGACTCAGAGAGAGCAAGTGGTAACAAGAAGCATTGTGGTCCACATTTATTATGACAAGAGGTTTTGTTATTTTAGCTACGCAGGTTTGATGATGCACTAACACACTCATGGATTAATTGTTTGCTTCATTCAAGTGAGAATTTTAATGATGTTTGCATAAGAGATAGAAGCATATTGATTGGATTTCAAGGAAAATATTTGGACTTGGATTCTAATCCTACTTACCCTGATCAAATTAACAAATTTTCAGTTATTGAACGACATTCCTTCCAAGGAGTATGAAATATGTATGTTTTTTCCCCTTGTCCCTTCTAGGAGACACCTATGGGAATTCAACCATACTAGATCAAGCACTTGATGAGATCTCATCATGAACAAAATGTCTCAAACCAAGCCAAATTTGTTGTGGTGTGGGTATATATATATATATATATATATAAAGTCTTAGTAGACTATATTCTTATTGATCACTTAGTATTATGGACATATATTAAGGAGACTAGGTAATATCCTTTGTTGAATGGTCATAAATCCATTTTCAGTAGTTGTACACATTTTTATTGTGCACTTTTGAAATCACTATGGAGCTCCCTTCAATTGGCATGACCCACTCACATCCACCTCAAGTTGCATCATCGAGGAAGAAAATAAATTGAAGGTGAAAATGGGCCTAAATAGATTTTCTCATGGAAAATTGAAATATTGCAATATTAATGGCACAAAAGAAAATAGAGAAAGACTAAGAATGTGAAGCCTAGGAGTAAAGAAACACGAAAATAGTTATTTACAAGTTTATAATTTCTATTTGTAATAGTTCCTAAATAAAAAAAAGAGCCAAACAAAGTCCATTTCTAAATGGTTTTATTAGACATTTCCAAGATAAGATATCTACATTATTGTGTTTACAATTAAGTTCTTCAACACCAATATTACATTTATTAATTTTAATAAATTAATAAATAATTTTCAATGATGTTTTGGATTCATCTCATTCTTATGGTCAAACTTTACAATTAATCA
This sequence comes from Pinus albicaulis, assembly GCA_034641835.2. Classification (NCBI taxonomy): domain Eukaryota; kingdom Viridiplantae; phylum Streptophyta; class Pinopsida; order Pinales; family Pinaceae; genus Pinus; species Pinus albicaulis. The sequence continues at coordinate 1,208,589,105 of CM076579.1, forward strand.
ATTATATTTTTGGCTTACTTGGATGCATAACCCACTCAAAGTATTTCAAGTAAGTGGTTCAGTAAAACACCTTGTAGGTGATGGACAGAGTAAAAAAATAAATGTGGTAATAAATAAATATATATAGACTTTTTACAAATTTTATAAAATAATTGTGTTTGTAAGGAAATGGGTTAATGACCCAAGACGAGAGACATTTGGTAAGATTAAAAACTAGGCTTGGACAATAAGAGGGTAATTCTAGTGTGTGGTCATGAATAATTATGTTGATTCAACCTGCATATAGCAGCCAATGATGATTGTCTCGAATGTGAGTTTGAAAATTGAATTTTAACAAATTTTCCCACACTGTTTAAAAAAAAGAAGCAAACAAACAATATTAAACTATTATGGAAAGCAACTCACTAAATTAATTGAATGTAAATTACATTTTTAACTAAAATATTATAAAAAAAACACTCAATTTTTTAAAGAATTGTGTTTATTAAATTTCAATGATTTAATGTGGGGGGTGAGGTTCAAATTTTAGACTATCACATACATAGAATATCAAAAGTAACTCCTGCTCAAAGTATAGGACAATGGGCACATACCTCAATTTCTTATTCAAAGTTGAAACTTATAATCTATTCCAATATTGTGAAGTTGATGCAGAAAGAGTTATCTTCCATATAGAGAGGCCATTGGTAGTCTCCATAAGCAAGAACCAAGTTGTGAAAAGTGGGATGTTCATGAATAATCTCGTTTAGCTAGCTATGTCAAAGCCTCAATAGGAGATTAAGGTCTACACTACTCTTAATTTCAGAGAACCATTTATGTAAAGCGCCTCAATAGGAGCTTAAGGTCTACACTATTAATTTCAGCAAACCATTTATGTAAAACAGAATCGAGTTTGAAATTGAAAAAAATGAGAGAATTTTTTTACAACACACATCACATTATATTCTTATTGAGTACATAACAAATTACATATGTAGTTGTAAATCACCAACTTCAGAAATTACATCTAAAGATTCACAATGTTTTCAGTACCTCTAATCCTTCCAAACCTCCATAATCATCAAACTTTCTTGTGTTTGTGTTTTTCTTAACCACTTTTCAAACCCTTAAATTACACAATTGTACAAATTATTATTATGGTTATAAACACAACACTGAATAAATAGGAGTTTCTATTATTCTAAAGATAAAATTAGAGTGCAAAGCACATGTGATAAGGAAAATTGTTCCGATTTCAAAATTTAGTTTTGTAGTAGCAATTAGTTCGAATTCCAAAGTTGCGTAATAGTAGATCTATTCCAATTTGGAAATTTACCAAGCAAAAATTCGAAATTAATGTTTATTTGCTCACAAGAGCATTTTACACTCATCGTAATGCTTGTTTTCTCACAAGAGCATTTTACATAATATTTCATCCGTTCGAAGTTGTAAATGAAGGGAAACTTCACTTCATAGAAAGGTGTGAATCTCCAATAAGTGTTAATAACGATTAAAAAAAAACTGGGCCACCAAAAATATGTTCCACGCCCCCCTTTAAAACACGTCATGTTGAACGGTCATTTAAAACTTTTGAACGTATTTTACCGTCAAAATGGCCTCTGACGGGAAAATGCCAGTCAAATTCCAACCCTAGGCTACCAATCAGCCCGAGATTTACAAAAAACACTTAGCCAACGAAAATATGTTCCAAGCCCCCTATAAAACACGTCATGTCGAATGGTCATTTAAAACTTTTGAACGTATTTTACCGTCAAAATGGTCTTTGAAGGGCAAATGACGGTCAAATTCCAACCCTAGGCTACCAATAAGCCCAAACATCAAAGTAACGAAAAGATATGTTACAAATGAATCACGATGGATTAAATTATACTTCTCTTTTTTCCAGCCACATGTTATAACGTCTCTGCAACCACTTCAAACGTTGTATGATGAAGCCATCAGGCAAACCACCATTCCCCAGTACTTCTAGAAGTTACATCGTTGGATTAGTCAAACTAGTGAGATTATTAGGTGATGCACGACAAGCTAGCCACAACCACATACACCCATGGAGGTCGATCACTTGTTGAACGAATTTGGGAAAAATCTTCAATTTCAATTGTTTACTGGAATATGCCTGGGAAATAGATCCCAATATTCAAAATTGGACAGCTTTGCCATGAAGTAGACATTCTATAAATCTTTTAACTAGGTGGATACGGTCAACTAAAGGAGTCAGGCCAGTCGTCTCCAAACTCCTATACTATTCACATAATTTGAACTAATAACCAAAAAAATATAAATATAAACATATTCCTTGCCTTGCTTGTACCATAAAAAGTCGAAATGCTATATATTGCCAATCATGGTCTCCCCTACTCACATATCAAGAGAGACCAGCGCTTCGCTGCACACAAACTATCATCATCTCTCCTCCTTGCAACAACGTTGTGTTCTATGTTCGAATCTCCAGGTCGTTTCTCGATCATGACTGAAGCGTTGCTCAAGAAAAGCGATCGTGAGCTCGAGGCTCTGTAGAAGTCCATAGACGTACAAGAGCGGAAACGCTTTCACAATGAAGAAAGAGAGCAATTTTTTTATCTAATGCAATTAGATCAAAGTTTAGCAGAAGACGTTGAAGAAGATGAATTTTGTCCCAGCGAGGAGGTTGGAAATAGAGTGATGAGAAGCCTGGAGGAAGAGATTGCCACGACATGTTCCACTTCTTCTGTGGCCACTGATATTTATGGTGACCACGAAGGCCTCACCCTTGATATGGACTCAGATGTTGATCTATGTTATCTCTTGGAGGCTTAAGATGACAATCTTGGCATTCCTTCGAGCCCCGTTTGGGACACAATGGAAGAATTATGTCGATCTTCAGAAGAAACACATGAGGGTTTGAAGGGGAATCCAAATCTTAAATCTCTTTAAAAAAACTGGTACTTCGTGGATGAATTCAAAAACTATCAACTGTTCAAATTCTACGATCATGCTTGGGAGGCGACCCACCTTGAAGATAATCTCAACATAGATTTTGTCAGCGAGGACATGTTATTTGATGGGGAAATTTTTTCTGTTTCCTGAAGACTGTAAACTATCGGCGGTTTTGAAGTTTGAATGAATACAAGCTTTCCTTATTTCTGTATAGTCGGTGCGTCAATATGGTGCAAACCAGAAATAGCTCTAGGATATAAACAACTTTTGTACAATTAATATTTTATTTCGATCTTTAGTGAAAATTTCGTGACATAGTTTTTGGCATTCTTACAAATTTGGGATCTGACATGGCAGATAAATTTTCAGCACCTTTCAAATTAATCTAAAGTATGGTACAATTCACTCGAAATTCCTTTTCCTCGATTTCCCCGGAAGAAACCAACTTAAATATGATATATGTCCAGAAAATGTTATGCCTAACATGTCAATTTAGGTTTGTTAAAAGTTTGGTATCAATTCTTATTAATCTTGATTATCAGTTATTTGAATTCCACGAATCCACTATAGCTCTGGTCTGATGCTTTAAGCTATGAATTAATTATTTTATTAAAGACTAATTTTGTGAATATTATGTATGATCGATATATTTGAAGAGGTTGAAAACGAACATTCTCTATTTATTATAATAACATCCATTTGGTTTAAAATTCAAACCTTACTAGGGGTCTATGACATTGGAAATGACGTCATCCTCTTTATGTTCAATGGAAAGAGGACAAATCTTATTGGAAATTCCTATGGCAAGCTCTGATACCATGTTGGAAACTTTTGAATGCAATCAGACAGAGGAAATGTGTTTCCTCAATCACTGAGAATACAAAAAATATGCAGAAATTAAAATTAACAGTCATACACAGGCAGTGTTACACATGAGAGGAACAAATTTATTTTCATTCCACCACACTCAAAATGAAATTACATTTCTACTTTTATCAAAATGGTCGAAGTCTGAAAACATAATTCTAATCAATGTTGCTTCAATGCTGAACAGACGTTCAACAACATTGTCCTTGGGTTGTCAAAATACCCATTTCTACATTTAACCGGCACGCAGGCCGTATTTTTGCTTATAGACAAAAACATGCGAAAACGTGTTCTAACAAACAAAATGGCGGATCTCAAATATCATATGTTCTAGCTTTGAGTCCTTATCGCATCTGGCTTCTCTTCACAGATCGTAGATCGTCGAGCTTAACTTTTATCTGGCGCGAACACAGATAAACATAAAAATTTGCAGGTGCGATGTGCGATAGCGCAATTGCGTCACAAAACAAACAACATATGCTGCAAAATTTTATAGGAAAACATAAACGATTGCGAATACGATGTGTGATAGCATGATCACATTGCATGTCAAATAACTTGACTTTCGGCTGCGGAAAGGTAAGTCATAAACAATGCTAAATGCGCTTTATGGGTAGCTAAAAGTTGGTAAGTGTGAAATGCGGAATACAAAGAAATTAACATAAAACAAAATTTGGTCCATGCGGCAAGGTATAAGGTAGGTCCCACTAGATATCGCAACGGTGGTAAAACAACATATGGCGAATGGCTTTAAATGGTAAAATGAAAAAACTTGTTGCGGGCAAAAGGTAAGTCAATATGGTAGATGGAAATAAATGCAGAGTTTAAGGCTCGGGTACTCTATTGATCTTTGCATGGATTGCGTGAATATGCCTCCAGCTTCTCGGATTTGTTGTTGTCCTTCTCTGCTATCATTCTCTGCAGTCAAAATTGATGAAATTGTGGGTTGCTACCGCTTCTCATTCATGGCGATGGTTGGGATTAAAATTCCAACACCCCCCCTTAATCAAAACTGCCACCATTGGTCATTCCTAGACATTTTATGAGATACTCATAACCCTTCTGTGCTAATGGCTTTGTGAGGATATCAAAAAACTGTTCCTCTGTCCTATAGTGCCACAAAACAATCTCACAATTATTTTACAATTCTCTTATAAAATGATATTTTTCATCAATATACTTTGTTATCTTATGGAAAACACAATTCTTTGACAATGCAATTGCTGAGCTATTATCACAATAAATTGTGGTTTCATTGTTTTGCTCATGACACAAATATCTCATCATCCTTCTCATTCAAACTGCTTGGCATGCTGCTACTGTTGCTGCCACATATTCTGCTTCTGTTGTTGATAATGCAACTATTGGTTGCTTCTTGGAAGTCCATGAAATGGCTCTTGATCCCAAATGAAACACATACCTAGATGTGCTCTTTCTATCATATACACTTCTAGCCCAATCACTGTCAGTGTAACCAATCAACTTAAAATTATCAGTTGAGGAGTATAGAACACCATACTCCTTCGTTCCAATCACATACCTCAAAATTCTTTTGGCTGCTTGCCAACGTGTCTCCTTTGGTTTCTCCATGAATTTGGAAATTAAACTTATAGCATACATAATATCAGGCCTAGTTGCAGTCAAATACATGAGGCTTCCAACTATGCTTTTATACAATGTCGGATCGACATTCTTGCTGCAATATTCCTTGCTTAACTTTAACCCCATGACAGTTGGAGTTACTGTTGCTTTGTTGTGCTGCATGTTAAACCTCTTCAAAAATTTTGCAACATATTTTTCTTGGGAAATAAAAATTCCCTTTTCATTTTTCTTTACTTCTATGCCCAAGAAGTATCTCAATAAACCGAAATTAGTCATTTCAAATTCTCTCTTCATGACTACTTTAAAATCAGAAATGAGAGAAAGTTCATGGCCTGTAAATATTAAATCATATATATATATATATATATATATATATATATATATATATATATATATAACAACAATAATCCCCATCATTTTCTTTGATGTAGAGTGTGGGTTCACCATCACATTTTTCAAACCCATTTTTTGTCAGGTAAGCATCAATTATGTTGTACCATGCTCTTGGTGCTTGCTTCAGCCCATAAAGAGCTTTCTTCAACTTGCACACTTTGTGCTCTTGGCCTTTAATCTCATAGCCTGGAGGTTGTTCAACATATACCTCCTATTTCAACACTCCATTCAGAAATGTTGACTTCACGTCCATTTGGTAGAATTTCCATTTTTGTTGTGCTGCGATGGACAATACTGTCCGCACTGTCTCCATCCTTGCAACTTGTGCAAATGTTTGTTCATAATCTCTTCTTTGTTCCTTCTTGTAGCCTTTGACAACGTCTTGCTTTGTGCCTTTCAATCTTTCCTTTAGCATTGATCTTGGTCTTATAGACCCATTTTACTCCAATGACTTCTTTACCTTTTGGGAGGTCCACTAACTTCCATGTGTCATTCTTTTCAATTGCACCAATCTCTTCATTCATTGCTTCAATCCATTTTTCTTCTTTTACTGCATCTTCAAAATGAATTGGGTCATCAAAATGACAATACAAAGAAAATCAAGAGTTTAGACCATTACCATTATCACCTTCTTGCTCATAAATTTCACTCAAATTTCTGAATCTTGGTCTTCTTGGTGTGCTTGGAGTTCCACTTGAACTCGAGGGAGTTTTTGATCCCTGTGGTGTGCTTGGAGAAGCACTTCCTTGATTTACCAATGTTGTTATGTTTTCTTCTTGTGGTGTTCTCTGTTGTGCTTGTGTACGTGGAGGAGGAACCACTGTGGAGGAATTATTTGCTGCTATGCATTCCTCTTGCTCTTTGTGAGACACACATGTCTTCACGTTTACTGTTTTCTCTAAGCTTCCATCCCAAGCTTCTTCTTCAATAAAATTTACATCTCTGCTGATTATAACTTTCTTGGTGGATGGATTATAGAGTTTGTATGCCTTGGACTCATCATTGTATCCAACAAAGATACACTTATCCCCCTTGCTGTCCAACTTATTCCTTAGTTGATCTAGGACATGTGCATAAGCCACACATCTAAATATTTTCATGTGAGCGACAAATTTCTTTGTTCCACCCCATTCTTCTTCCGGAACTCTATTCATAACAGCTTTGGTTGGGCATCTATATACGCTGCACAATTTACAGCTTCAGCCCAATACTCATTTCGCAAATTTTTTGCATACTTCTGACCATGTCCATGATGGTCCTATTCTTTCTTTCTAAAACAATGTTTTTTTGTGGTTTGTGCCTTGTGGTAAACTGCTTTTGGATGTCATTCTCCCTATAGAAACGTATGAAATATTTGGAGATATATTCTCCACCTCTGTCAGTTCTCAGCACTTTGATGTAGTGCCCACTCTGCTTCTCAACAAGATCTTTGAATTGGTAGAACTGTTCAAACACTTCACTCTTCTATTTCAAGAAGTACACCCATGTCTTTCTGGTGTAATAATATATGAATGTCAAAACTTAATGTTTTCCAACTAAAGATCGTGTTTGCATTGGTCCACACAAATCTGAGTGGACAATCTCTAAGGGTGTCTTTGCCCTTATACTCTTCCCTAATGGGAAGGATTCTTTGTGTTGTTTTCCCAAGATGCAACCTTCACATAGGCTGTCTGGTTTCTCAATGAGTGGTAATAATTTTACCATTCCTTTTTCTATGCAAGAGGTTCAAACCTCCAAAATTGAGATGTCCAAATATCAAATGCCATAACTAGTTTTCGTTTTTCACTTCTTCTTGAAAGACCTCTTGTGTGACTACTGCTACCACACCTCCTTCCTTCAAGTTTATTCTAAGCTTGAGAGGAAAAATCCTATTCTTTGTCGTGTGCACTTTTGCAATGAATCTTTTACTTGGAGGTATGTCCATGATAGTACACACATTATTCTTGAAGAATACAATATAGCCCTTGTTCACGAGCTGTCCAATGCTTAGAAGGTTAAATTTTAGGCCAGGTACATAATATACATCTGGAAAAAACTTCTTTTCTCCCTTCCTTATGAGTATTGATACTCTTCCTTTTCTCATGACATAGACTTTTTCTTTCAGTCCCTATTGTCACTTCAGACTTCACATCTTCATCCAGAGTTTCAAATATTGCTATGCTTCCAATCATGTGGTTACTACAACCTGAGTCTAAGAACAATACATCTTCATGTTTTTTTGTGCTACATTACATGCTAATCACATTACTCTAGTTCTTATCTTCTTTTGAAAAAATTTCATTTTGCTTATTATTCATGTCATTTTGTTTCTTTCTACATTCATTGGCATAATGCCCATACTTTTTACAATAACGGCATTGGACTTGAGATTTATCATAACTTTGTCCATGTGCTTGACTCTGTCTTGAGCCTTCGCTTTGATTCTGATTTTTGCCCCTTCCACTTATGCTTGCATGGCTCTTACTTCCACTTGTATGTGGGCTTCTTTCTTTTCCTTGGTAGTTTGATCTTCTTTGATTCTACCTCGACCAAAAGACATATGTGTCTTGAATGCATGTTCCAATGAGGATTTCGATGTTTTGTTCAATCTATGTTCATGAGACATCAGGGATGCACAAAGCTCATCCACTGAAAATTGTGAGAGATCTTTTGTCTCTTCTATTTCCACTACTATGGCATCAAATATTGAGGGTAGACTTCTCAAGATTTTCTCCACTATTCTTCTTTCCTTAAGTGTCTCTCCATGAGACCTTATCTGGGTAACCAACCCAATCACATGTGTGAAGAATGAGTCTATGTTTTCAGACTCTTTCATACAGAGAGTTTCTAAATCTCTCCATAGCATTTGTAGCTTTATTGTCTTCACCTTCTCCATGCCTTGATAGGTTGTTTTGAGAATATCCCACGCCTCCTTAGAATTTTTTGCTGCTACAATCCTTGGGAATATACTCTCGTGTACTTCTTGAAAGAGATAGAAGAGGGCTTTGGAGTCCTTCCTCCTATTATCTCTCAACAAGTCTCTTTCTGCTGCTGTCAAAATAGCCAGTGCTCTTGTGTCCACTGGTTCTTGGAAACCTTGTTCCACCAACTCACATATATCTTGTGAAGCAAATAGGGCTCTCATTGTAATGGCCCAATAATCATAATTCTTCCCATTAAACTGTGGTAGTTGGGGATTTTTTAGGCTTGTGCCTACTGCTGCCATTCTGACTGTGTTAAACAAACAATAAACTTGATTGTGTAAAACAAAAGCTTTCTCACTGCTGGAGAAATCCGCTTTTCAAATCAATCTTACAGCTTCTACATCAAAGAAAGTGAGCTTGTGCTTCTTTGACTGAGAGCCTAGACCTGCTCTGATACCATGTTGGAAACTCCTATGGCAAGCTCTAATACCATGTTGGAAACTTTTGAATGAAATCAGGTAGAGGAAATGCATTTCCTCAATCACAGAGAATACAAACAATATGCAGAAATTAAAATTAACAGTCATACACAGGCACCGTTACATAGGAGAGGAACAAATTTCTTTTCATTCCACCACGCTCAAAATGAAATTACATTTTTTCTTTTATAAAAATGGTCGAAGCCTGAAAACCTAATTCTAATCAATGTTGCTTCAATGTTGATCGAACATTCAACAAAATTTATCCCCGGGCTATCAAAAGACCCATTTCTGCATTTAATCGACACGTAGGCCATATTCCTGCTTATACACAAAACACACAAAAACGTGTTCCAACACACAAATTGGCGGATTTCAAATATTATATGTTTTGGCTTTGAGTCCTTATCGCATCTAGCTCCTCATCATAGACTGCAGATCGGCGAGCTTAAGTTTAATCTGGCGTGAACAAGCATAAACATAAAAAGTTGCGGGCGTGATGTGCGATAATGCAATCGCGTCGCAAAATAAACAACATATGCTACGACATTTTATGGGAAAACATAAATGGTTGCAAATGTGATATGTGATAGCACGATCACATCGCATGTCAAATAACTTAACTTGTGGCTGTAGAAGGGTAAGTCATAAACAATGCGAAATGTGATTTGCGGGCAGCTAAAAGTGAGTAAGTGCTAAATGCGGAATACAAATAAATGAACGCAAAACAAAGTTTGTTCCATGCAGTAAGGTGTAAGGTAGGTCCCGCCAGATATCGCATCGGCGGTAAAACAACATATGCCGAATGGCTTTAAATGGTAAAATGAAAAAAAATTGCGATTTGCGCACTGCGGGAAAAAGGTAAGTCAATGTGGTAGATGGAAATAAATGCAGAGTTTAAGGCTCGGGTACTCTTTTGATATTTGCATGGATTGCGTGAAGACGCCTCCAGCTTATCGTATCTACTGCTGTTATTCTCTGATGTCATTCTCTGCTGTAAAAATTGATGAAATTGTGGGTTGTTGTCGCTTCTCATTCATGGCGGTGGTTGGGAGTAAAATAACAACAAATCTTTGCCTTACTTTAGAAATAGAAAAGCGCCAGATATTTTCTTGCTTTTTCATAATATTGAGTACTTATAGAGGATCTAGGTAATGGCCACAAATGACTTATTATGGTCATTGAAGGTTGGTGCATTTGCTGATATAAAAATTTTGAGAGTCATCATAAACATTCTAATATATTTATTTCATCTAAAAACATAACAGATTTATTTCATCGTGTTGGATTAAAACATTTTGATAGTATCACCTGTAACTCCGATGGCCATCTCTAGAATGTTTGTAATCGAGTATTCTTACTTTTTGCGAGTGTGCAATTTTTGTGTACTCACTGTCTTCAACAAGAGCATTGTTTCCCTCAATTTCCAGTTTATCTTCACTATTTCATTTCGATCAGATTCAAAAATTATAAATATACTTATTTCAACCTGCTTTATCCACCTTTCACTCGTTCTTTTCTCTTTTTAACTTGGTTTGAATTCAGGAACTATGTACAACGTTGGGTCTGAGCACTTATATGATGAGAAAATTCAGGAAACAAACTTTGATCATATTCGTTGCTCATACAGATCAATAAAATGGACACAGAAAAATGAACAAACATGAAGTTTAAAGTTCACATAAATTTTGAGAAGCTCAATTCTAATATTCTATGTCTTGATACATAATTATTATGTACGTATTTCCATTTTTTTCACCATTTTTTAATAATTTTGTGTTTGTAGTGGAGGAGCTATGCATATTTGTGTGATTTTATTTTTTTCCTTTCCTTTATGTTTCATCTTAAATTTATTACACATGCTTTTCCTATTAATAATCATTTATTAGTCCCTGTCGTCATGGCATGGGACTATAGCAATCGGTTGGGTGTCTCTAGCATTTTTTTTTTTTTCTTCAGTTATTAGTCTTATTTTTAGTTTATGCTCTCAACTGAGAATTCAGAGCATAGGCTTAACTCAAATTTGTGGTTCTAGCCTCTTCTCGAGGCAGATTATAGTTTATATTCATTTTTGTCATTATGTTTTCGCCATTTTTTCGCCATTGTAGAGTAATGCTAGCATTACTTGGGCAGTATAAAATGCTAGTGAATTTTGAAATGGGTGGAATGCTATTTGGTTCGAAGATGTGTAGAATGGCTTCGCACCATGCCACCATGCTGCTAGTATGCCATATGTAACGTCCCCTGCCTTATTTTCTTGCACGGTGACACATATTCACCACATGTCCATGTCCTTGTTGGTGCCCAAATTATAATAGACACCATAGCTATTTCGTAGTTTTTCCAATTTCTTTCAATCAGTCACAAGGGGTTCTATGTTGGTTTTCTGAAATATACTTTCTAGAATCTGAAAGTGGGTGTCTCATAAAACTGTGAACATTCAAGAAGGTTGCTAAAAAACTGTGCACATTCAAGAAGGTAGCTGAAGGTTGCTAAAAATATATGCACATTCAAGAAGGTAGCTGAAGGTTGCTAAAAATATATGCACATTCAAGAAGGTCGCTGAAGGTTATTGGTTTTCTGAAGCAATAGGTAATTTGGTAGTAAAGCCATAACATAAAATTCCACCAGGTTTCATATCATAATGGACTGTAAAAGGGCATCCAATTAAAATGTATATAATAACTTTGTTACTTCTATTAAACAAAATTTAACATGTAGGATGTTGATAATCAATATCATGGTAGAACAAAGAGATTTTTCTCTCCCAGTGATGAATCTATCATTTGGGTTACCTGACGAGCAATATTATTGATTGTGTTATTAAGAAAGTTGGGCTCCTCTTATGATTGGGGAATCCGTCTGGTGCGCTCTCTGGTGAGATCCTTTATCCGAACCCCTCTTACTTTTCTGGGATGGGCGAAGGACAACTTCGAAAAAATTAGAGGATCTTGGTCTTGTCTCTTTTCCTTCTTCTACTCCTTGGTTTGTTTTATCTTGGCTGGGCTCTCTGTTTTATATTGGTTGCCCCGTCAATCATTCTCTCACTATTGGTTTCTATATTGGTCCAGTTTGGGTGTCTGATGGAAAGACCAAACAGGCGAGGAGTTACTTATTCTTCACCAAAATAAAATATACTGAGGTAACAATGGACTAATACATCGAACCCCTATTTTCTCTTTTATTTTGGCTCTCTTTCTGATAAAAATTTATAAGATTGAAGAGAATATAGAATCAGATTTTGGTCGCCTTACTACAGAGCAAGGAGCAGAAATGAGACCAAAAGCAACATTCTCTAATATACTGGAGGTTTCAGCCAAGCCTTTCCTATAGTTCATATGTTTCAGGGACAAGTATCAGGTATAATGAACTAAAACAATCCTAAATAAGTTGAAAATACAAACTCGTTGCAATATGTAGAAATGATGCTTCATTTTCATGAAAGTATTTTGTAATTCCCAACCACGAATGAGAAGGTTATGAAACATAAAATATTACTTCTCAAATCACACATTATTTTGAGGTAAACATGATAAATCATTCCATTAATACTGTGCATGACTCACCATATTTATGCGTCTTGTCTGTGAGTAACTTATTTCCTCAAGGGAAGTCAAACAGATGCAATATGCTCCCCATGCAAAGCTCATGAGTTTTGCAGCTTCAATCTCCTTCACTAATCATAATAACATGGGCCAAGGTTGTTTTTAATACCCAAAAGTCATGTAGATTGTGGAAACTCTAGGTTATGGTTCCACCAAGCTTCTGGAGTGAGATTTGAGATTTCTTATCCTTGGCATCAATGTTAAGCTCTGATATTGACAAATCATATTCTAGAATTACCACTCCCAAATGTTGTGTCTAGGTCACACATGGAACTCAAAACAATGCCAAATGCATCATAGAATCTTGTATTCAATCACCAGATGTAAAAAAAAAATCTTGTAGTAAGGTTGGACTGAAAAAACAGATTTGATCCTCTCCCTTTGTGGCTGCAAATAAATATATCCCTTCTGACAGATTCATAGATAAAATTGGCTATGAAGATTGAACCTTGGTCTCGGTCTTTGTCTGTATTCAAAGAAGATAGTACCAGTGTTTCCTTTCTCGCCAAACAGACTAAATAGACCATGATCAAACCTCGAGCCTCAACTTTGAAGACAATACCATTATTTCATTTCTCACCAAATAGACCAAATAGACCATGATCAAACCTCAAATTTTGTTTTATTGGGTTGTCAATGGCGTGGATGATAGTGATTGGACACCAATCGACTGTTGTTGCACTGTGGGTGATTGGAAGTGTTGTTGCCTGGCCACAACAGGTGGAGAAAGCAAGCATCCGAAATGCTTCACATTTAGCATTTTAAGTTCTTAGATATAGGGCTTCAATCCGAATCCAATGGGGAATTAAAGATGACGAAATCAACGAAATCCATCTTTGATGGATCCAAAAAGTGAGCAAGGTATTGGATACAGATCTTTGTTTATCTTTCAGGTAATTAATTATTTAACAAACTGCTCAAACAACCCGTTTGATCCTATATTCAGGAAGGAAAGAACCAAATCATTGATACTCGCAGCAACCACGTGTACTACATGCAATAAACTTTTATCGCATGGACAACTCAAGGTGCTTGTTATTGACACATATATAAGCATTATTCTATTTATTAAATGTTAATTATATCTTATTTTACTTCAATAAGTTAATTTATTATCTCCTGTGATAAGGTAGTTTTAAGCGTAGTTGTGTATAAACCTTATCATTTTCGATATAGAAATATAATACTAATTAGGCTAGTCTGGTGGCAGGGACTTGCTGCCTCGCAACCAAGCTTGTTTAATTATTTACAATTTATCAATTGATTATTTAATTATTTCTAATTTATTTTAAAATTATTATATAATTTTTACATACAAAATTTCATAAATTATAAAATATAATTTATATTTCAAATTAAAAAATAATAATACATTTCAATTTTAAATAAAATAAATAACTAAGTATAACACGGTTTTAAAAATTTATTAAAATATAATTAAAAAATTAAAAAATTATAAAATTATATATAAAAAAAAAAATTCTTTATCCATACTTTGACATTATTTATTATATTTATTTATTAAGGAATTTCTTCGGCTATAACCTTTCTCCCTTGTCCATGTCTTTGGACTAGACCTCATAGGGTAGGCATGGTCTTGTTGCATAAGTGTGTTGTGGGTGGCATTGTTGATAAAGTTCCATAACTTCATATCTTTTATTATATTATAATTCTTTATGAATTAAGATTTCATTTTCCTCTTTGAAGAATGGATTTTTCGTCATCAAAGCCATGTCGGATGAGCATGTGGCTACGGTAATTTATACATCCAAGGTATATTTCATTTACCTCTTTGAAGCATGGATTTTTTTGTCATGAAATCCATGCGGGATGAGCATGTGGCTACGGTAATTTATATATCCAAGGCCATGGAACTGATATTTCCATTTTCATAATCGTTCTCTTCAACGACAAAATTAGTCATGGATCGTGATATGAAATGAAATGTAATGACGATACCTATTAGTGTTTTCATGTGAATATATTTAGCGAGAGCCAAAGAGGAAATGAGGAAAAACACTTCATACATGGGAAAAACATTTCACACACTTCAGGGAATTGTATGTATTTTGGATCCAGGTAGATATTGGTGGCCATTTATCTATTTCATCGATTCAAAGAACAACTCTTCACCTTAGCATTTTTTCTATAGTTTTTCAGGTTCTAAACTTCCAAGGCCATCTTGAGGCCCTAAACGATGTTTTCTTGGTGTGGTGAGGGCCCAAGCGAGTGTCGTAGTCATTGGACCGACTTAGGCCCCAGTTGGAGTGTCAAATTATCAACTAGAACTTTGTAATGGGCTATTGAGCACGTGAAACATAGATCGTATGCAAACGTTACAACCTCAAGAAGTTGACATATCACCCAACCCCATCAAAGCCTTAAATTTTTTTGGTGTTTCATCTTCTAGGGTTAAGTTTTTGGACCTTTAGGATCATTTCTTTATATTAAATGGAAATTATATCAAAATCTTGTAATATCTTTTGCAAATGTTCATAGTTACCATATCTCTCTATTTAGATATAACTACCACCATTCTAGCCATTTTGTATGATACAATATTTTTTTATTTCATTTTTTTAATAAAAGTTGGGTTTCCACCACATATTATAATCTTTATTATACTTTATATTGTGTCACATTTACTTTATTTAATTTCATTTCATTCCTTTTACACCCCAAATCATTAGTATCAGAGAAATATGTTCTTTATTGTTTCTCAACACATTTCCTTGACGAGGTTAGGGTATAGAGATTTGGGTCTTAATCTAGTTTCACTTGGGAACGATCACTCTCTCAAGTCTTAGTGGCATACCATGGTGAATGGAAAGAGAGATAACTGAGTAGGAGATCCTATCAAGTTTCTTATGGAGGAAGCACTCACATGACAAAGGAATGGGATGATGCACAATTTCACTGATATCCTTTGATGACTACTAACAATGGTTGAGGCACCTTCAACAAGTGCCAATTTTGGAGGCATGACACCCTTCAAGGTGAAATTTAAATTTGATATCCCCCATATTGAAGGGAAAATTAGATGCAGATGCTTTGGAGAAATGGTTAAATATGTAGAGGGCTATTACTATATCAAAAAAAAAATTGACAATGAGAATATCACCTTCATGCTACTGAAATTTGTTCCCCATGTCAAACATTGGTGGGAAGATTACTTGGAGAGACACAAAAAAATTGAGTATGTGATGTTCATGTACAACCAACTTGGGCCACTTTTATTGATGATATCAAGTAGGAATTATACCCTATAGGGAATTATGATGACTAATAAATGAGATGGATAAATTTGCAATAGTAGAGACTAGACGATGCCAAAGTACACCAATAATTATCATACTTTATTCTTAAATATTGGTACAAAGACTCCATGAAACACCAAGTATTGAAGTACTGTTGTGGCCTACATAGATATATCCAAATGGAGATGGATTTCTTGGACATATCACCATTAGGTGTTTCTTATCGATATTCTATGAAAATCTAGCAGAATTTGAAGAAAATAAATTGAGAGTTCAAGTCTACAAATATATTGCAACGGAAACCTAGAAAAGGTGGCCCTAACTCATAGAAGAAGGGACAAAGCAATGAGAAAAATGTTGAAGAAAACAAAACCAAATCATAGGAGAAGAACAATAATGGGATGTAAAAACAGGATATTGAAAAGTGATGTGATTTTCACAAAACCCCCTTGAACAACACTAGTGAATACCACTTGAAATAATCATTGTTGATGGAGCTTAAATAAAGGTAATAGAATATGGCTCTAGTTCTTATTTGGAATAGGATAAAGGAAATTAGATCACTAATGTAGAACCTAGTGCTACCATTGCAACCATAAGGTCCAACTAAATGAGCTATAGGATCTTGAAGAGGTGGAGTGCCTCTTCCACTCACAAATGTGGGTGTACGAGAACCCACTTCATTTCATAATTGATAGATAGAACCAAAAGAAACTAATATCAACTCATGTTATCAACAGATTGAATTTTTTTATAGTTCCACACCCGCAACCATACACCATTTGTTGGTTGAGCCATGAACAATACATCTATGTTACCCGATTGTGACACTTATCGTACTACATCAAGCCCTTCAAAGATAAGGTACTATGTGATGTCCCCACTTGAAGATTATGATATTCTTTTTTTACAACCTTATATGTGGAAACTTCATTGTGTTTATGATTCTTCTCCTCATAGTTCCATTGTTACTCTCATAGGTAATCTTTATAGGATATTAGAGCTAGTCCCAACTATTGTAGTTTCATTGATCTCAATAAAAGAGTGCCAAAAGGTAATATCTCAAACTACAAAGTTCATTTTCTTCATGGTTTGGTTAGAAGGTGAAAGGAAGGTCACTGCAACCATAACAACCTATACATAAGGCCTCTCTACACAATAGAAGCAAATGGACAAGATTGTAGAGACATATAAAGATATTCATTAGGGGAATTTTGAGGTTTAAAATGGGCCTCCTAAGGAAATAATAAAATAATAGCTAAACCAATAAAATAATATTTATGAATTTTCAATTCACTTTTTGCACCACAATCCATGTAACCATAGTTAAAATCAATCCAAAATTTGTACCAAAATAAAATTAATAAAAAAATTGTATTGATGTGACTATAAATAAGAATGAGTTTTTCAAGAAAAAGTCATTATCAATGAACAACTAATTCATTTGTCCTTTGCACTTAAATAACTTAAAATAAAATATAAATATAAATTTATAAATTCTTAATTATATTATATGTTATTAATTAAAATCTATATTATTTAAATTGTATAATAACATGTAATTAATATACTATATAAAAATAGTCTAATCTAATATAATAAATGTATAGGGATATTCATTGTTTCTTTCAAGAAATATGAAATGACAATAATATATTTTTATTCAAAAAGTGTGAAAATGACATTTATTATGAGTACTTTGCTTTGACTTTAAAAATACTTAGAGCACTATGATGGTTAACCATGAGTTTTTGTTCACCATTGAGAATGTGACAAGTAGGTACATTTAACTCAAACAATGCCACCTCAACCATTAGGGATGATGTCATCCACTAAAATGTGATTGGTTCTCATAAAGTGAATTTTGATTGTACCTTTTCCTTGGGAGGCCCATTTTAGACCTCAAAATTCCCCTAATGTTATCTCTACCTATGGGAGTGCCCCTAGACTGCCAATTCAAATGCTTATTTGACTTAATGCTTAGCGTACCTTTAACTAATGGCCTAATATATATATGATCTCTCTTGGAGAATGAGGAAATAAAATGTTAGATTCATGAGTTCATCCAAAAGGGCCACATTTGATTGAGCCCCTAACTTTGTAAGAGTCCAATTGTATTAGTGTAGAAGAAGGATAGGACATGGAGACTTTATATTGTTTGTTGACACCTGAACAAAGTCACTGTCAAGAAAAGATACATGATCCCTATGATTGACGATCTTCTTGATGAGCTTAAATAGTAATGTTATGTTAAATGTTATAGTTCTAATTATAGTTATAGTATGGGTTATAACTATATTTATACTTTGTTATAGTTATGTTGTACATGTTACGCTATGTTATCTATAATCTATACGATCTATCTGGCACCTATCATAGAATAAATATGATCCAATAGTAGGTGAACTGTAGTGTATTGGGATTGTAGTTCAATTGGTTAGAGTACCCCCCTGTCAAGACAGAAGTTGCAGGTTCGAGCCCCGTCAGTCCCGATCCAATAAGTTAATAAATTAAGCTCTTAATCCCCGTAGAAGAGTGAAAAATAAAATGAAGGTATCTAATGGATAGATATACTAGATATTTAGTTATAATAGTTAAATATAGCTAAGTTATGCTATAGTTGTATATGTTATAGTTATATAGTTATATATATAGGTAACTATTTTATAGAACTTTATGTTTTGTTATATAGTTACATGAAGTTATATATATATATAACAAAATTTTCTTTTTTCGATTTTTAACTTTAAAGATTAGTATTTTGTTTTAATAGTTAATTTTTTAAAACTAATCACACTATATCTATTATTAAAAAATATTTAAAATATAAATACTTTAAATTTAAAATAATAAAATAAAATAAAATTTCTTATTTGATAAATAGAGGTTTACCATGAGTAACTATATTCATCATGTCAATCTCAAACTCCTATTTTATTTATTTATTAATTATAGTTTTGTTGTTTTCTATTTTTAATTTTTTGGGGGTATATTTTTGGTCAAATTTGTTAGAAATTTAAAAATGATTTTAATTTTTTAATTTTTTATAAATATGTTCCACTAGATTCCTAATGAAAAACCTTAAAGGCTAAAATAATTAGAAAATAAAGTATTTTACCATTCAAAATTAGAAAATAGTCATAATAAACATGCTACCATTGCAAGTAAGACAAAAATTTAAAACCTAAATTATAGTTCTTAAGGTGGTTTTGTAGTGTTTTCTTGGTGTTTTTTTTGTGGTTTTCGATATTTTTTGTGGTTTCATGTTTTTTATGGTATTTTTTTCAATTTAATTTATTTAATTTTTCAAGGAAAATTAAATAAAAAGGATGAGAAACCTACCTTGCCTTGATTCTCTGGGACGTTCAAGGGGGGGTTGGAGAGGATGGTTGGGTTTCTCCATGGTTCAATCACTTGATCAAGATTAAATACCCTGGTTCAAGCCTTGAGCTCCTTTCTTCCCAACGATTTGCAAAAATGACTTACATAGATCGTGACAGTGCGTTTGAATAGAAAATAGCAGTTTGACCAAGCTTTAATGCTCGATCGATATTATAAGCTCAATTGAGCCATAATGCTTGATCAAGCTCTCTTTTTTTACCCTCCATTGCCAAAAAGTGTAACTCAAATCCCTGCTTTTACCCATATTTTTCTTGTCAATTTTTATAAAAAAAATCCAGGACAATATAATATGTACTATAAATTAAGTAATCTCACAATATGAGATGTTCATAAATTAAATGTTTTGATGGCTACTATATATTGATCCTTATGACCATTTAAAAATATTTAATCTATATAACTATATTACCTTAGAAATTTTGTTATTGATTATTCCTATGTTACGAACTATTATATTGATTGAAATTCATATTTGTTCAATATAGCATTTATAATGTTACTATTATTAAAATTGTTTTTGTTCTAATTTATTTTTGTTATTAATGTTTTATCTAGGATAAATAACATCCTTAACACTCATATTCTTATTACAAGTCCAAGTTTAGTTCATTTGTTTTCCATTTTCGTTGACCCATGTGCTTAGATTTATAGTAATATTTATACAGGGATATTTTCTATTTTAATGTAGTATGAGGGTTTAATAATTGTACTTATCATTGGGAATCATCATCCAATTTCTTTCATCCAAGCCTAATACAACTTTCGTATTCAAAATACTAGTTTGAGGCATTTCCCAAAGGGGTTTGAACTTCATATGATAACACATAATTTTTTCCATATAATTATTTTGTTGCTTAAACAGTTTCAAGAGGATTCCTTAAATATTGATTTGGATTATCATTTCTTTCCATTTTGATATTTCTAAATGAATACCACCCTTACTATGTTTAAATAATTTATTTTGCTAATAACTAACACCCTACGTAAGTTCATGTGTTTTTTCTTGTTTTTCAAGTTGTTAGTGATCCTCCAAGCTTGACCTATGGCTTGAGGAGGCATGACCCAGGGGAATCTAAGCTGTCAAAGTCACCCGATGATCGCGATTGGCCTGGGCCACACTAGCCCTTAGATGATCAGACTTTTTAGCATGTCTCCTCCCCCTCGCATAGGGCACAATGGCCCCCCGTGAAGTTTTATCCCTGGTCGCCTTGCCGACGAGGCCCATCCTCAACTAGTTGTTCTAGTGGGACTTGATCATAATATCTCATGTTTGAATCTCATAAGAGAACTATAAAAAAAGTACAAAATTTAGTTTAGTTTTCAAGTCGTTTCCAAACTTCTATATTGAAACAAATTAAACAACAAACGAATGAAATACAATGTGATCGAAAGACCATAGATGAAACTCTCAAGTGAGGCAAGGCTAAGCCTAGAGACTGCCTACACTCAAACTTGCATTCATCAAACAAAAAATAATTACATATATAGTATTACAAAATACTTGATGAGTTTGAACCCAATCCATAGATGTAGGATCTAAAACCTAATTAGAAAACACAATCCCAAAGGGAGAATAATAACTTAGAAAGAAATCATAATAATGAACAACCCAAAACTTTTTCCATTTTTTCACGCTCGCCTTAATGGAGAAATGTTTTCTACCACACCTTACTAATTTCTAAATAGTTCGTACATTCCATTTCCAAGAGGTTCTGTAAATATGTTAACCACATTTTCATTACAATAAATTCAATCAATTTGCTTAGAATACATATTTCCTTTAACAAAATGATAATGAATCTCAATGCATTTCGATATTGCGTGATACATAGAATTGTTGGCTAGTTTGATGAAGCTTTGATTATCACACTTGATAATCATTGACACTTTATGTTCTTCTCCCACATCTTCAAGAATGCGTGTCAACCAAGTTGCTTCAGAAGTAGCATGCACAAAGCCTTATATTCAACTTCAGTTGATGACAAAGAAATAGTTGGTTGTTTCTCACTGCTCCATGCCATAATTTGGGATCCAATACTAGATGCATACCATGAATTTGATCTTTTATCATTGGGATATTTGACCCAGTATGAATAAGAATAACATGAAAACTCAACATCGAATTCATAACTACATTTGATACCAAAATTAAGAGTCAATTTTATATATCAAAGAACTTTCTTTGCTACTTTCCAATGGCTTTCAGCAAGCTTGGCCATATATTGACTTGGGATGTTGATCGAATATGTTATTGGCCTAGTCATGATGACATATTTTAGACTTTCCACCAACTGATGATATAATCTACATTCCACCTCTCTTGTCCCATTATCAATGTAGATTTTGGGATTGTATTCTAAATATAATGACAAAATTTTTCATTGAACTATTTTGAACCTTTTGATAACCTCTCTTGTATATTTAGTTTGTGTAACCAATGTTTGTCCAAATTCTCTCCAATTTTCAAGACCTAATCAATAGTGCAATTCACCATGGTCTTTCATTTAAAAAATATTTGACATGTGTCCTTTAACTTCATCAATCAACCCATATGCGTTGTTAGTTATAATGATATCACAAACATACAAGGAAACAAAAAAAACATCCCTATTTCGATATGTCTCGATATACAAGTTAGGGACACTTTTACTTTTCATAAAACATTTTTGAAGAAGGAAATAGTTTGTTTTCACATACCATGATATTGACATCTATTGCAACACAAATAAATATTTCTTTAGTTTACAAATATGATTCTCTTGACCCTTGTTAAGAAAACCTTCTGGTTGAACAAGATATACTTCTTCTTTTTGTCCTCCATTTAGAAAAGTAGACTTAACATCTAGCTAATGAAGTTTCCATTCATTTATTGTAACTAATGTAATCATTAGTCTAATTATATTTAACTTAGCCATGGGAGAAAAAGTTACATCATATTCAATTCCTCTTTGTGTGAGTAGCCTTTAGCAACTAATCAAGATATATATTTATCTACACTTCCATCAACATTGAATTTTTCTTTGAACAACCTGTTAGTGTCATAGAGGTGGCTTATTATAGGCAACCCTAGTGCTTCTTCATTTAATTAACAACCCGAGGTAAATCTTCTTATTTCAAGAGTTTTGGCACAATATATGCAAGTGAGATTGACTGATAGATACTCTATGTTGTTTATGAGAAAGGATTATCTAGCCTCCTAAATTCAATCAACTTAACAAGGAATGATTTGCTAGGTTATGGCTGGTTATTCTGTCAAGCCTGCGATTGAATAGTAGGATGGTGGTTTGAGCAGCAACTTGAACAACAATCTAAATGAATTGATCTAAAGCAATCTGAATGAATCGAACGGCAGTCTAAGTGAATTGAACGGGAATTGAACAACAATGTTAAATGAATCAAACATAAACCGCAAACGAATTGAATAGCAACCGCAAACGAATTGAATAGTAATCGTAAATGAATTGAACGACAATCGTAAACGAAGTGAACAACACTCTTAAATGAAGCAATCTAAATGAATTGAATGACTATATTAAATGAATTGAACAACAATGTAAGGGAAGCAATCTAAGTGAATCGCACAACACGCACTTATATGATTTTTCAATGGAATTCTCTTTGTAAACTAACTCATTGGAATTAATCAATAATTGGACGCTTTACCGTGCTAATAGAACAATGTAATCCATAGAGATAAGTAACATCGAGCAATAACCATCTTGCGATTTGTAAATCGATTGCAAAGGTATTGAAAGGAACTGAAAACATCTATTGGTGATGAAGTATTATTATAAACCATAAAATATGAAATGCGATTATTCTAAATCAAGAAGTACAAATACTAAACTATTCTGAAGGAAGAACAACTATAACTTTATTGAGTAGAGAAGTATGTTACAACCGCATTAGATAACTGAACATGGATTCTGTAACTAACGCGCAACATAGAATTGGTGCAAAAACTCCCATCGGTTGGGCCCAGACCACTAGAAGTTCTAACGCGATGAAAACCTCAAAAGGTGATTGTTCAAAACATCAAAACTCAAAGGATAATGCAGAAATACAATATGACAGCTCTGTCTTGATGCGCTAATTACAGAGGGAAAATTCATGTTTTTATTCCACACCCTATTTAGTTTGTCCCTGGTCCTTTTAAAGGCAATTTCATGCAATGAGGAAGTATTCTCCAAACGACAGCACGTTGCGCGTGGCTCGACAGCTCGCTGCGCGTGGCTATCGTTTGAGTTCTTGAGCTTGAATTCGTTTGTTTTCCTTATGTCGGCTTCTAGAAGTTACTGAGATCCCATATGTTTGCGTCTCCCAGCTGTCTTTCCGTCTACCAATGGTTCAGCTACTCTGTCTTCCTGCATATGGAGACACAATAAGTCAATTTTATGTTGTAGAAACATTCCTTTTGTCGCTAGCCCTATTGCTCTAGTTTTCATAAATCTTTTAATTCTTCATTGTTAAGATGAGGAAGGATTCCCAAAATTGTGACATAATTTGAAGTAATTATAGGGTGAAAACGTACCTCAATTCGGGCCCAACACAACCATTTCAATCCTATGGGTACTTTATTTTTAATTCATTATATTAATTCCCAAGCATCATTTTTCATTATAGACTAATATTCTTCCTTCATTGCATTTTTTCATTCCTTACGCTCATTAGCCTATTCAAAACTCAAAGGTTCTATCCCATTCATTAGTTTTCTCATCGAAGTGTAGTATTTATACCTTACGGGTAGTTGTGTTTGGGATGATTACCTCCTAGGTGCTTCACTATTTTCATCTCTTCTCCTGCTTTATGGTGAATCATCTCATCCTCTTGCCATGTCGTGGTTGCTTTAAGTGTCCATATCATTGGATTCTTCCTCATGTTTCTATTCTTGTTTATCATATGCTTCTTCCTTAACATCATCATAATCATGAGGAATATGCCATGTATCATATTTTTCCTCCTTATGACCTTCATTTACATGGTGATGAAACAAAAAATCTCTAATTGCAAAAAAAATATGTGTAGAGTGATCAAGCATCTTATATGCTATATGATCATAACACTAACCAAAGAAAATACACTTGATAGCGTTTGCATCAAGTTTTCTGTTATATTCATTTATAACATGAGAGAATTATTTTCTTTCAAATAATTTTAAACGGATCATTGTTGGTTTATAACACTAAAGAGCTTAAAGCAGAGTCTTATGGTGTAAAATTTTAACCATACTTATTTTTCAAACAAACAACAATACTAACAACTTCAACCGAAAATGCATTAGTAGGGTTTCTATATTTTATCATGCTTTGTGCACATTCTAATAAGGTTGTGTTCTTTCTCTCAACTACTCCATTCTTTGTGGAGTATGTGGCACTATGTACTATTGTACAATTCCATGGTCTTTGCAGTACTTGACAAATGCACTTAATTTATACACTCCCCCTTAATATGATTTGATGGTCTTGTTAATTTTGGGAAACTAGGTCTAAACTCCATGTTGCACTGCTCATATGATGATGGTCATATTTTTTTTGGATTCCTCTTTCAGAGAGGTGTAGGATTGATCTAAAGATCATCTTGATCGGATGAGCAGAACATTTATTTTGAATTTATATTCCATATGTGCAAGTTCGGCCATATTTGTAATGTAGGCTCAGATGCCTAATAGATGTGTCATGCACCCTCATTGATGGATATAAATTGTAGATACTTGGAGGTAATTTCATCATCAAATCATCACAAATTCTCTCATTATGATGTGATCGGTTCGATAGCCATTGGAGGCCTTTTCCCCCTCACATGTGTGGATCAGAAGTCTAAAATTTGCGGATTTGTTTAGGGAACTTTTGTAGCAGCATTAACCAGCGTTGACTGTGGTCAACCCTTGGTCGTTTGACCTCAAATATCTGCAAAAAATCTGATTTTAGGAGGCTGTATATCTGGGTACTAAAATCAAGGAATTCCATGTTGTTTGACCAAAGCCCTAGTTTGTTGTGTTGACTTTTCTGTTGTTGCCTGCGTTGAATTTTCTGCACTTTTATTGGGTTGACTTGCATTGAATTGTGATGAGATATCTTTGAGGGCTATGGGTGTGACACATGAAGGAGTGGCTGACCGAGAAAGACTTTGCTGGTTGAAGCATCATGTTGACCGTCGTAATGCAACAATATCTCATATCTTTGCTGGACAAAAGGAATTGTAAATCTGATCTATATTTGGCTTGTATTCTATTCATCTATTATTTTGTTCTATCAGCAATTTACTTTCATGTTTATATGATTGGTATTTTGTATTGAGCCTAAGAAATATTGAAGTAAAAGTGCATCAAGCATAAAACACCATGGTTATCTAAGTTTAACATGGTATGAGAGCTGAGGTGAAGAGAAAGTCCAAGCTAGTGTTAGAAGCAATCACTGAAGGAAGAAATCCCATCAAGGACAAATGGCCTCCTTAAACTACAAGGGTTTCAAGGTTTATGATAAATTTAATGATAAGTCTAATTATCATGCATGGAAGATGTCTTTGGATTTGGTGCTAGAAGATCAATATGTCATATCCAAGAGCCTCCATCAAATGCACCTGCTGCCACAAAGACAAAGTATATAAAGGGGGAAATCAAAGAAAATATGATTATCTAGTATTCTATTCATAAGCACTTGGTTTCTTAAATTTTTGAGCTAAAAACATCTAAAGAGATGTATGATAAGCTGGTGAGCATGTTCAGGGCTAGCAATGCGAATCAAATCCTCTTCTTCAAGAATCAATTGAAGAATATGAAGAAGGGTAAGGATGAATCTATTCAATCCTATTTTATGAGGCTCACTGAAATCAAGAATAACCTCCTAGCTATTGGGGAAGCAATATTTGATCGAGAGATGGTTCTTATTGCCCTTGGATGTCTCCCCCATGATTGGCATGTATTCAATACCACTATTATCAATAATAATGTGATTCCTTATTTTGATGAAATATTGATGAGATGCACTCAAGAGGAAATAAGAATGATGGATTATGTGTCTAGTGGTAATGGAAGTGAACATACTGCCTTCATCGTTCATGCAAAGAAGAAGAACCATGGTGGCCCGAGAAATCAAAACCATCGTAGAGTGGGGTCAAAAGGAAGGAAGGGAAGATGTCACAATTGTAACAAGAATGGTCACTATGCACGAGAGTTCCCAAATAGAAGGGACTCTCCCAGAGATTATAACAACAACAACTCGAGAAGGAATGGTAGGAACAATAGGTTCCAAGGAAAAAGGAAGGCTCCCTCTGATTGTAGTGGAAATGGGAATTATTTTAAGAGGTCAAGAAATTCTAAATACGATGAGTGTAATGTTGTTGATAATAAGAGAAATGAATTTATTCTTGTATCTTCCATCTCTGCTCCATCTCCACCCGACACCCTGGATGTCTGGTTTATTGATAGTGGTGCTTCAAGGCACTACTCTAGTAATAAAGAAGCCCTTTCTGATTTGGTTGAGAAGGATACTAATCTGCAAATTATCCTTGGAGATAATGCCACCTATCCTGTGAAAGGGATAGGGACTATGACCCTCCATCTATCTCAAGGTCAATTCCTTTGATTACAAGATATGTTGTATTTACCTTATTTGAAGAAGAACCTTGTGTCCATTTCGGGAGTGGAAGACAAAGGGTTCAAGGTGGAATTCGTTGATGGAAAGGTATTTATATGGAAGAAAAACTTCAATAAATATCTTTCTATTGGTTTTATAGTTGATGCACTCTACCAAGTAAGAGGAAGTCCATTGGGGGCTATGACATGTGATACAACTCTTGAAATAGATTTATGGCACCAGAGGTTTTCACACCATCATTACAAAGCCCTTCCCGAAGCAAGGAAGGTGGTGACATGGATGCCTAAATTTAGAGATGATCATGAAGGCATATGTTAGGGTTGTGTCGAAGGGAAGCATACAAGGGGACCATTCCCCTCAAATGTCACAAAGAGAACTGATATCTTGCATTTGATACATTCTAACTTACCTAGTATGATGCCAATGAAATCCTTGGGAGGATGTTCCTATTACATGAATTTTATAGATGACTTCTCCCACAGGACCTGGATATATTGTTTGAAAAATAAGGACGAATCATTCAAATGGTTCCATACCTTTAAGGCCTTGGTGGAAAATCAAACCAAGAAGAAAATCAAAGTTTTGAGGACTGACAATGGGATCGAGTATGAGTCAAATGAGTTTAATGAGTTTTGCAGAGAAGTTTTCATTAAGAGGGAGACCATAACTTCATACACTCCTGAGCAAAATGGTGTTGTTGAGAGAAGGAACAAGACCATTGTGGAAGTTTCCCGTGCCATGCTATGTGACCAAGGTCTTCCGAAGTTTCTAAGGGGAGAAGTTACGAAAACTGTTGTGTCTGTTAAAAATAGATGCCCACATTCCAATCTGGACTCCAAAAATCTCGAAGAAGTCTTCTCTAGTAAGAAACCTTAAGTTTCTCACTTTAGAGTTTTTGGTTGTCCTGTTTACTTTCATGTGTCGAAAGAAAAGAGAAGCAAGCTGGATAATTCTGGAAAGAAGGGAATGTTTGTGGGCTACAGTGAAACTTCAAAGGCATATAGAATATATGCACCTAGTCAAAGAGAAGTGGAGATATGCCACGATGTCACCTTGATGAAGATGATGCCCTCAAGAAAGTAAGAAATCTTCCTAGCTCCAAGGAAGACAATGAAGATGAGGAATCGGGGAAGCTGGAAGAGTCGAAGCATGACTTGATGCCCGATGTTGAAGGACCTATGGATCCCATTGATACACCTCCTTCAAATAAGAGAAGACCCTCATGACTGAGGGATACTCTCGAAGATGTTGAGAGACATATTACCCTAATGGGAACATTTCATGAAAGCAAGAAGTCGAAGAGATACTAAGGGTATCTACCAACCATGAGTACGATAGTACAATTTGAGCTTGGAACATTTGAAGAAGTCGTAAATCATCAATTTTTGAAGGATGATATGCACAAGGAGTATGAGTCCATTATGAAAAATTGTGTATGGGAAGTGGTCCCGAAATCAGAGGACAAATCTGTTGTCACCTCGAAATGGCTGTATAAGATCAAGCATGGATCTGATGGAAGTGTTGAAAAGTACAAGGTAATATTTGTTGCCCGAGGCTTCTCTCAAAAGAAAGGCATAGATTATGATGATATATTTCAATCAGTGGCTAACTATACCACCATCCAATCTATTATTTCCCTTGCTACTATGAAAGGATGGAGTCTACATCAGATGGATGTGAAGATCGCTTTTCTGCATGCATCTATAAAGGAAGAGGTGTATGTGGAGCAACCTTTGGGCTTCGAAGTCCGAGATATTGACACCCATGTATGCAAGTTGAAGAAATCCCTATATGGGTTGAAGCAAGCCCCTGGGCTTGGTACGAGAGGATAGATAGCTACTTGATCAAGTTTGGCTTCACTCAAAGTAATGTTGATCCGAACATTTATTTTAAGGTTGATAGAAAAAGGCCTCTCATTTTGGTTCTCTATGTAGAGAATCTCTTCTTGACAGATGCTGATCCTCTCATTCATCAGTGTAAGAGGGATTTAGTTTCTTATTTTGAGATGAAAGACCTAGGAATGATGCACTACTTCCTAGGCTTGGAGGTCTAGCAGAGGCCAAGAGAGATTTTCCTTTCTCAAGGAAAATATGTCGTGAAGTTGCTAGAGAGATTTCATATGGTGGACTGTAAGTCTGTGTCGACATCGATGGAACTCAACTTTAAGAAGTTGAGTGGAAACATTGTTGGGCCTATGCTAGCAAATCCTACTGAGTATCAACAACTTGTGAGGGCCATGATGTTCTTAGTGAACTCTCGTCCAAACGTATGTTTTGCAATGAACACTTTGAATCAACATATGGTTGATCCTCATCACATTCATTGGATTGGTGCCAAGAATCTATAGAGATATCTTCGGGGCACAATCAACCATGGGTTGAGATACACTGCCTGGAGTTTGAGACTCCATGGATATACTAATGCCGATTGGGATGGCAGTGTGGTGGATCGCAAGACAACATCTGGATGTTGCTTCACCTTGGGTTATACTTTGATATTTTAGATGAGTAGGAAGTAGAAGTCAATGGCTTTGAGCATTGTTGAGGCTGAATACATAGAAACAAGTATCACATGTTGTAAATTTTTTTGGTTGCAAAATATCTTCAGTGAGCTACTTGGCCATGTGCTAGATACCATCGTTATCCTTTGTGATAACCAAAGTGGGATTCATCTTTCTCAGAATCCTGTGTCCCACGATCGATCCAAGCTTATTGATATCAGGTACCACTTTATCTGGGATATGGTACAACGAGGCATCGTAAGGCTAGATCATATAGGAATTGATGAGCAGGTCGATGATATTCTCACGAAGCCCGTGGCAAAGGTCATGTTCCTAACCTTCCGTGAGAATCTTGGAATCATCGAAAGACCCTATTCTGAGGGTCCTGATTGAGTTGGACTATGAGCTCTGGGAGCTCAAGGGGGCTTGGGGATAGCTTCTTGGAGCTATAAGCACATACCGGGCTAGGCTTATCAAACCTTGTTGTGCTTCTGCCCCACCTTTATTACATTGAGTTGGTTTGCCTCTCTCTGATCTGTGCCCTGCACACATCCTACCCATGGAGTTTCAGACTGATGGGAAGTACCTCTCATTTGGCCAATGAGGTGGGAAATATGGATAGAGACCAATGGCAAGACCGATGGACGCATCTAATGGCATGTGTCCACTACCTTGATCTAGGATCAAGTATGATGAGGTTTTTACCTCTAACCTGACTTCAGGTCAGTAAACTAACTCCTTGTTAGTATGAGACTCTTTTGAGTCCAAGAGAGGTTTTTACCTCTAATATGACTTCGGGTCAGCTGTGTGTGATGTCTTTATGACACCTTTTCTATCTGAAATAAATAGCTAACAAAGCAAGTTACGACGAGATGACGCACGATTTTTGGTTTGGTACAATATGGTACTGATGGATGGCACTTCTGGATGGATGGAGTTCTCCCTAGTTGAGAGGGAGTGTTAATTTTGGGAAACTAGGTCCAAAATCCATGTTGCACTGCTCATATGATGATGGTCATATTTTTGTTGGATTCATCTTTCGGAGAGGTGCAAGATTGATCTAAAGATCATCTTGATCGGATGAGAAAAACATTTATTTTGAATTTATTTTCCACATGTGCAAGGTCGGCCAGATTTGTAATGTAGGCTCACATGCTTAATAGATGTGTCACACACCCTCATTGATGGATATAAACTGGAGAGACTTGGAGGTAATTTCATCATCAACTCATCACACATTCTCTCATTGTGATCTGATTGGCTCGATAGCCTTTGGAGGCATTTTTCCCCTCACACATGTGGAGCAGAAGACTGAAATTTGATGATCTGTTTAGGGAACTTTTGCAACAATGTTGACCAACATTGACCATGGTCAACCCTTGGTCGTTTGACCTCAAATATATGCATAAAATCTGATTTGAGGAGGTCATACAGCTGGGCACTAAAATCGAAGAATTTTGGGTTGTTTGACCAAAGCCCTAGTTTGCTTCATTGACTTTTCTGTTGCTGCCTGCGTTGACTTTCCTATGTTGTTATTGGGTTGACTTGTGTTGACTTGTGATGAGCTGTCTTTGAGGGCTGTGGGTGTGACACATGAAGGAGTGGCTGACCGTGAAAGACTTTGCTGGTTGAAGCATCATGTTGACCGTCGTAATGCAACAATATCTCATATATTTGCTAGACAAAAGGAGTTGTAAATCTGATCTATGTTTGGCTTGTCTTCTATTGATCTATTATTGTGTTCTATTAGCATTTTACTTTCATGTTTATGTGATTGCTATTTTGTATTGGTCCTAAGAAATATTGAAGTAAAATTTAATCAAGGATAGAACACCATGGTTATCTAAATTTAACAAGTCTTGATGTATTTTCCCATTTTATTCTCAACCAAGTTTTAAACTCTTTAAAATATTCAAATACATAACTTTACTTTCTAATGAAATACACCTAAGTATATTTTTTGTGATCATAATTTAATAAAGATAAAAAAATTAATATGATCCACCTAATGATCTTCTCTACATACACCCACACACATATGTATGCACAAGTTCGAGAATAATATTTTTTGTTGTATCTTTATGAGGAGGGAACTCTTCCCTATCAATCCTCCCTTATCCATAACCTTCACATACAAAATATGCATTGTTAAGCAATGGTAGTCCTACCACCATTCTTTGGTTCTGAAGTAGCAACAAATCATGATAATTCATTTTTCCATAGCTTTGGCTCCAAATAATTTATGTTGTTGTGTTTATGGATGGCAACGCTTGATGAATTTTTCTTGTCACTTCAAGCGTCTATAAACCTCGAATTCTCGCACCTATTTAAATTTCCTTGAGGCTATCATGCATATATTCTACTAAATAATGTGAATTTACATATTCTACCTTCATATTTTGATTTTTTATAGTGGAAATGGAGATTAAGTTCTTCTTAATACCATGCACATACATCACATTGCGAATTCGTTTGACACACCTTTGCCAATCTTACATGCATATCACCATACCCTTTAATTTTTTGTTAACACTCATCCCCAAGATATATATTTGCACCATTGTTTCATGGAATTTTTTAAACCAATTCTTATTACAAGGCATGTGAGTGGAGGTTCTAGAAACAACAAACCATGCATTTGAATTATCGGTGTCAACAGAAAGTGCAACATATGAAATAAACGACCGAATATTTTTTAAGTCATCACTCATTGACTCTCCTTTAAAAGAAAAATGACCAATGTGCCTTTGATTTCTATATTTGGATTCATGATACTTTATTTGAAACAGTCTCTAGAATAATTCCCAAGCTTCCAACAGTAATGTCTAACATTAGCATTTGGGAGTATCATATCTTGTTGTGGCTTTGCATATGGTGGATTTCCATATGATGTATTTCCATGTGGTGCCATTCCTCCCTTACATCCTTCCCATGGACTTCATTTGGAAGGTTTTTTCCCATTCTCCATTAACGACAAATCCGAATTTTGAGGCATAAGGTTATTTATCCTTTCTTCCTCTTGCATAAGTATACCTACTAGCTCATCAACAGTGTGAGCTTTCTCCTTTATTGAAGACGTGTAATGAATATATAATATATGTATCTAATTCCATTTAAGGTTATGGTAACTAAATATATGATGATGATGATGATGATGTTTTACTTCCACTGAGATCAAAAATTTGTTTATCAGACCTAAAGAAACAAATTATTTATTTTGCTTTAAAATTGTACTCCTATGCTCAAAGATTATACTTAATTTCTTTAATTCTCTAAATAAAATTACTAATGCTTTCATTTTCTTCCATCTTAACGGAAATGATCTTATTCTTTAGAGATGAGATTCACTTTTCATTCCTTTACTCATTCAGGTCTGTAAGTGTTATCCATGTATATTTGGAGGTTGTGTAGTCTTGATCATGGGGTATAATGTTTTCATTTACATAATTTTTGAGAAATACCTTTTTCTTAATCCCTCACCTCTCCCAATCTTGAATTTATGCATTTGTATCTCTTATGGTAGCATTAGTCTTCACTTCATCCCACATGTTATCGAATAAACATTCAAACCTTACATAAATGTCTGCAGTTCAAACTTCGAATTTACATAATTGTCACCTTCTAACTCATATGATTCATTTAAATATGTTTCAATGGAAGGGTTAGCCATCTTAATGACACTTCAAAAAATAATTCCTACAACTAAAAATTAGTTTCTCATGGAAAAAACAACACAATAGGAAATATTACAATGTTAAGCAAGAGAGAAGATGGAAAGACTTTATGCAGCCACATCAAAAAAAAGTAATTTTATATGGATTACCTTAGGAAAATTTTGCAAAAGAAGATCATCATTTAAATTACCCTGATCAACCGCAATTGGATTAGATGATTAATCTTATGGTTGAATTAACTAGTTTCTAAAAATGCTCAACACGACAGTATTTTTTCTTCTTCACACAACAACATTCATCACCATAGCAATATGCTCCATGCACTCATACACTTCCTTACATTATTTCACACCTCAACACTTGCAACACATCTCTAACTTGGGAAAATAATGCACATATCCAACTCAAATAGGTGTAATTCTAGCCAATTATCTGGAAAGATTTATCTATACTACTGCAACACAAGGTGTTCACAAATAACTATGATCCTACACCCAAGCTTCAACAAATATGAACTCCAAGACTCCAAAATCACAATGAGATCAATTAGTCGATTATTTGCAGTAAATAATGTCACCTTTACATATCAAAGGTCCATCATATTATGTGCATGATAACAAAGGCAATTGAACCCATCCAAATGTTACTTCAAGCATGGGATTTTCCATTCCTTAATGGATTTAAATTTTTTAGGGTCTACCTTAACACCCTCATGAGATACAATATGACCCAAATATCCACCTTCTGCACTACACAGAAACATTTGGAGGTTTTGCATATAATTGTTTCTCCTCCAATATTTTTAGCACCATGACAACATGTTGAACTTCATTCTTCCAAGACTTTTTATATATTAGTATTTCATCAAAAAATACTAAGCCAATTTTTCTAAGGAATGGTTTGAAAATAGAGTACATCAAACACTGAAATGTGGAAAGTGCATTAATAAGACCAAAAGGCATGAAAAAAAATCATAATTACCTTCATGAGTTCTGAATGTTGTTTTTATAATGTCTTCTTTCTTCATTCTAATTTGACGATATCTTGAACGAAGATTCAACTAGTGAAGTAAATTTCCCCATGTAGTCCATCAAAAAATTCATCAATGATAGGAATGGGAAATTTATCTTTAATAGTGAGCTTGTTGAACTCCCTATAATCCAGACACATATGCCATGATCTATCCTTCTTGTGCACCAATACTACTAGAGGAGAGAAAGAAATTTCACTAGGTTGAATTATACCAGCCTCTGTAATTTCTGCAACCATACATTCAATTTCACTCTTTTTGGCATAGGGATATATGTAAGGCATGATGTTTGTACGAACAAACCATTAAATCTAGTAAATAGCATGATCATGATCATAAATAGGTTGGCATCCTTTGAGAGTCTAAAATACCTTGGAATTATTGTCCAAGACATCTTGGAGATCTGGAGAAATAGATGATTTCGATGTTTGAACCTATAGTGAGCATAATTTTCCAATAATGACATGTTATTTATTCATAATATTTTTCATGTCATTAGAGCTTCTCATCTTACATGGTTTCCTTTCTATACCCCTTAATTCAACTTCCTTTCCTTCCTAAAAAAAATTCAAGAAAATTTCTTGAAAATTAAAATATGTTGTCCCCAAAGATTGTAATCATTAGACTCCTAATACAACATCAACACCACCAATTGGAATGGAAATCATTGGACTATTCAATATATATTCCCACACAGTTAGCTTGATATTATGGAACCGTCTAGATAAATTTATAATTCCTCCATTCGCAACTATCACTTGACACTCTGGTACTAGATATAGAAAGCAATTATATTCCTTGACTATATTACAATTAATAAAATTATAGGTACTACCTAAATTAATCAACATTATTACCTTTTTCTTATTTATATATCCTTCTATCTTGAGAGTTTTAAGAATGGTAATTTCCACCAATGTATTACAATATATGGTCGGATTCATTTCTTCTTTCTATGGTGTTGGTTCTTGGTGTATATCCTTCTCTTTTGATGTTTCTTGTTCATTTTCTTCTTCCTCTTCACAAACTATGTAAAATAATTTTTTCTCAGCATACTTATGACCTTAAGTGTATTTTCTATCACAACTATAGCAAAGTCCTTTTGATATTTTTTCCTCAAATTATTTTGGTGTCAACCATGTAGGTCATGGAAGACTAGGATTAATAACACTTTCATCTTTATAGTTGTGAGTGGTAAACTTCCTTGTTTCCATAATTTTGATTTCAAAATTTTTTGCCACCCTAAATGCCTTCTCCAATGAATCAAGTTCTCAAAGGTGAACCTCATGTTGGATGTTATCCTTTAAAATACCTATGATGACATCAATCTTATTCTCTTCTAAAATACTAGTTACCCTGATATTCGGTTTTTGGAAGTCCTCAATGTGCTCCGCTATTGAACCCTTTTGTTTGAGATTTATCAATTGGCCAAAGAAGGTGTTTCTATTTGTATCCTCATAATTTGCTATCATTTCCTCCGTAAAAATTAACCCAATGACAAGCGGTTTATGAGAACAAAGCCATAAATAGCATATAAATTGATTGGGTTCTAAATATAAAGATGCAATGCATAAATTTTGC
The DNA here is from genome assembly GCA_034641835.2 of Pinus albicaulis. Taxonomy (NCBI): domain Eukaryota; kingdom Viridiplantae; phylum Streptophyta; class Pinopsida; order Pinales; family Pinaceae; genus Pinus; species Pinus albicaulis. The sequence continues at coordinate 1,208,624,909 of CM076579.1, forward strand.
CTGTGTTCCAGATAATGGAGATCAAAATATTTATCCATCTGTAGTATCCATGTTACCAGATCCTTGCCATCAAACTTCCTCATATCCATCTTAAGAGTGTGGTCGGTCTTAAACCTAACATTGGAGTCTCTAATCATAACTCTTATTCATTTTGTCCTCATCATGATTTTCATGGATTACCTTGTCATTACCGGGATGCCTTTCTTGCAATAACTTTGCAACCATTCCAATTTGACTTTCATTGCATCCATGTCTAAAATAATTTAAACTTTGAAACGGGAATGGAAATGAGTACCCACTTTTTGAGGTAGCAAAAAATAATCTGATTTTGAAAAGTGCTAATTCAAAGTACTCTTAATTTTTTTTAAAGCATATTTTTGACACATGAAATTTTCTTATGTACCAAGTATAAACATTATTTTTAAAATGTTAGTGATTTTTATGTTTACCTTGAAAAGTGTTGATGCCTGTATCATCCCATTTTTTAGAAGACTTATTTTTTACTTTAAATCTTCTAATGTGTTAAATGATAATAATTATTTTCTACATTTAACAATTTTTTAAGTACTCGTCATCTTCTTCTTCCCTAGCATATTTTTTTAAGTGTTTTTCAGGCTTGTGTTTTTTTGTTTTTTTAATTGTTTTTTTTTTTTGTAATGAGATATTTTATTTTTTGCAGTGTTAAAAAAAGGGTCAAAATTTTAAAATTTCAATCGTCTATATAATTATATATTGTTAAATAATATTTCATTGCACATGAAATAATTGTCACTAAAAAAGCGAGAATTTTTAACAATTTACATAAACATACACATTTTGAATATAGATATAACATAAAAAAAATAAAATAAAATAAAAATAATACATTTTGAGACTTTTTTGCTAGAAGTGACTTGTCAAATAAACCATTTTTATAGGAAAAAATAACAAAAAAAGTATTAAAATAGAAATTTTTATGAATTTTATGTCAAAAATTGATAATAATAATAATAGCTTCCCTTTTTCCCTTTTAAATTAAATGATTCACATAAAAAATGAAGTGAAAATCACATAGTACAAATATTAAACATATAATAACAACAATTGAATACTTATTATTCTCATAAAATGTCAAAGTGAAAACATTACAAGTATAACTTATTAATAGTTACAAAAAATGAGCTTCATTTGCAAGAATAACTGAAATTTAATCAATAATATCACGTAACCCAAACTCTTCATCTTCAAGTGTTTCATTATTGACTTGAGTCCATAACATTTTCATTATTGGATCTAGTTTGGTCATTTTCCTCTTCTGATGGATCTCTGATGTCTATGAATCTCTGAAATTATGCCTTCCAATCATTCCATAAAATGGTGGTTGAGGTTCCTTTGCTTTTTTTGCCAAACGAGATCCATTAAAATCCCCTTTTCTCAAACCAACTTCTTGCATTGCATTTGGAAAAAATTGAAGAGAATTAATTATTTGTTGAATAAATTTGCATTGTACTAGGTCTTTCTCAATGGAAATGCAGTTTCTTCCTTTTTGTAAGCAACATGCTAGTGTTGTACCTAATCATCAAGTAAAAAAGAAATAATTAAGAAAATTATTATAAACATATAAAAATTAAAAATTAAAATATTGAAATTCATTTTTATATAATAATAGCTACTTAGGCCTGAAAATAAATCCAAAACCCAATATCCTTGATTTGAACATTAATCTAAAAGATAGTTAATCAAAGACTGTGGTTTTTTATATATGTTAATTATATATCCTTTTTCTTCGTTACCTTCATATGTTAGTTTTTTACAACAACATCATGGACCAATACTTAGCTATGACTCTTTCCTTCTACTTGATTAAAAAACATAAGATTATAGCTATCATATTTTGTCCAACTTTTAAAATGAATGAACTCACAATCACTTTTAATTGGTTGATCTCTACAACCAATAAGATTTTACTTTTTCCGATAACATGTAATAGTAAAATTTCAATCAACTTGTACATAAATGATTTTTTAAACATTAATAAAACATACAATTTCAATGTCTTACCATGTAAGGTGCATCCTTGACTTTTCTTTTCCCTTGAAGCTTGTTAATAACATTACAAATTGTGTGTCTCAAAGAAATGTCACAAATATAAAAAATGGTGATGTAGTGACTTCTAGAAATCCTACAACCACTTTATTAAAAGCTTGATAAGTATAAGGGTCATTATCATATTCAATGTTTTGGATATTGAACCATGAGGAATTTCTACAATAACAAGGGAATAATCCATTTTAGGTATGAGTGTTGTAATGTCTTCACAATCACTTGGAATTATTTGATATTGGATAGTGTGGAGCCCATTCCATATGAAATGACTAGGACTGGGATCAAGTTCAACTTCACTAAGATGTTGCTTTCTCAGCCTTTCCATTTTAATTTTTTCAATAAAGTTCTGAAACTATTTAGTGCTCCATTTGCATCCTTCTCCATATTTAATGAAATAAAAAAGTATATGCATAAGTTATACATATGAATAGAAATGAATGTATAAATCAACAAACATTTTTAACTGCAAGATACAAACCTTTTAGCACTAATGTATAACTTGAATCTGGGTTGTTGCGGATAACATCATCCCAACTTACTTCATTCAACAAATTAACCTGGTTTGTTCTTGTATTCTCATATAAAATTTGTGACTGAATAAATGAAGTAATAAAGGGTAATATAATGATATGTATGACAAATACTACCAACAACAATATATTATATTTAACAGAAACTTATAATCCAGAAATAAGTAAAAATAACAAACTTACTTTAGAAATTCCTTAGACATTTCGTCCAATGATAATTCTCGTGACTTTACAGAGATAAGATTGTTTTGACAAGTTTTCCATCCTTCACTAATTTCGTTTCTATACAAGGTGTGATAGTCATATCTTCTGCAAGGAGCTTCATTTCAAGACCTGATTTACTGATGGTACATATCAATGGTTTAGACTTTTTGACCTTTTGACTTTTTACGCCAACGGTCTCCCACATCTCAAAAATATCATTAATCAATTCCCATATCTCTCTAGTTCTAAATGCCAAATGGAAAATGTTATCCATACCTCTTAATATTTCAAAATTTACTTTACCACCTTTTGAATTGATTTTTTACTCAATTTGATAATCTGTTTCCATACAACATTCTTTCTGAAAGGCTAGATCAACCTTTGTCTTATCCCCACCATATTTTTCTCCAAATCCATTATGAATAAATTTAAACCATTGGATGAAAGTCATAGACATCCTATACTCATTATCTGTGTTATGATTCCATGCCAATAAATTTTCTTATGCGATTGTTAAACCAACACAAGTGATAGATTTCATTGTTTCAAAAAGCGAGTTATTGGGATATTCCTCCATAAATTTCCCTTGAACTTCTACATAATGGTTCCTCCCAAATACATAATAAATGTATTCAAAACATTTTGACTTGTCAAATGTTTCTCTATTTGGAACCTTAATTGGATTAACAAGAAGAACATAATCTACCACATGTGCATAAAATTTGTACCTCATCATTTTTTTCAAATTGTGAATATGCAAGGGGCGTGGCTTTGTAATTTGATATTTGGATTTTCTTCATGTGGATTGTATATTTGAGTGACATTAAGTTTAAATGACTGACCACCCTCAATTAAATTTTTCTTCATCTAATGATGTTGAATGGAATTTTGTTTTGTTTTAATAACACTATCCTCTAAATCAGCGCCCGGTGTAATAATTTCCCTACTTCCTTTTGAGTTTTCACTAGGACTTTCACTGTTTTCCATAATTTTTTTAGAATGAAAAATTTTTGTTTCTTTGATCCATGTTGATATTGGTGGCCAATCACCTATTCCATTTGGACCCGCACCATCAGTTCTTTCAGTTACAACACAACTTACTATTTCTAGCAGTTTTTTCGGGTCATGAAATTTTGGAGCCGTTTTGAGGCCCTAATGATCCAAGTGGTTATTGGTGGCCACCCACCTATTCCATTTGAACCCCCACCATCAGTTCTTTCAAATTTTCAGTTTCAGAACAACTTACTATTTTTAGCAGTTTTTGGGGTCTTGAACTTCTGGAGCTGTTTTGAGGCCCTAAACAACGTTTTTTGGGAAAACCGAGAACAACATGGGTCCATGGAACGATGTTTCTCACACAAAAAGTTTGAGCCCTCGGATAGATATTTACAATGAGGCATGGTGAGCATCAAACGAAGATCGTATGCCAAATTTATGTCCTCGAGAAGTTTATGTACCAATTTACCCAAACGGGACTGATAGTTTTGGCGCTTCATCTCTTAGGGTTAGATTTTTGGATGTTTAAGGTTTTCCATTGTTTCTCAATAATAAATAGGCCCTCGAGCCTCATTGTAAATCAGTTCAAAGGCCTGTATCCTCCAAATCGCTTCTAAGAGATAAGCTACTAATGCCCTATCTAGTTTATTTCCATTATGTCTGTAAGCATACGTATGCTATTTGATATTAATGAAATGAAGTATTATTTACGCTTCATCTCTATGTTTATGTCTCTTTTTTTATTTTATTGTGTTCCTGCATAAATTCGTATCAGTGGTATTAGAGTGATCTACTCTTTCTCTATTTTCTTTGCATCTCCCCAACAAGGTCAGGGTATAAGGAGTTAGGGCTCGATTTGGTTGAACCCCTGCAAGATCAGCCTGCAAACCACGACGACCTCCCATGGCAGAAGAAAATAAAGATGAAGGAGCAGGAGATCTTATCAAAATATTTCTCGAGGACACCCTCAAGAAAAAAAGGAACACGATGATGAATAAATCTGGTCATATCCTTCAACGGCTTCCCACCTATAACGCATCTATATCCAACAACCACTCTGGAGGTGCCACTCCCTTCAAGGTACAAGTAAACTTTGACATTCCTGTATTTGAAGTCTAGATAGATGCAGATGTCGTAGATCGATGGTTGAATTTTCTGGAAGGTTATTTCTCAGTTCATGATTTCTCCGACTGAGAAAATATTATTTTTGACCTTCTCAAAGCCACCACCCATGTCAAAGACTAGTGGTAAACCTACTGTGAGAAAAAGGACGAGAGGGAACCCTCTCTTTTCCCGGCTACAACCACCTGGAATTCGTTTTGAGATTCTATCAAGGAACAATATTACCCCATGGGGAGCTATGAGGAGAAGTACATCCAATGGACCACGTTGCGGCAACAAAGGGATTAAGATGTGCATGAACTAATGAATTTGTTCCATACCCTGCGCACAAAGTTGGGTATTAAAGATTCACAAAGACATTTCATTCTCAAGTACTGTAGCTATCTGTATAGACACATTCAGAAGGAAATGGAGTTCCTTGACATTACTTCCCTTGGCACAACATATCGTTATGCCACCAAGATCGAGCAGAAATTTAAGCAGAAGAAGAAAGACTTTGAATCCGCGAATCCGAAGCCAGGGAAAGGCACTCCCAAACCACAGAACATGGGTCAAATCCAAAGCAGGGTGACTCATAACAACACCATAAATCCAAATAAGGACATGGGGAAATGGTGTGAATTTCATGACAGCCCCACTCACAGCACAAACGAATGTCAGGCCAAATAGTTGCTAGTGGTTGAACTGAAGGCACCTGAATCATATGCATGTTCTGATCCTGAGCTAGAACTAGACAATGGAGATGAAAAATGGAAGTAGATCATTGATGCAGGCACCAGTGCCATTTTTGACACTACCATGCTCCATAGGGAGGATCTTGAGGATCCAGAGAAGGGGGAGCACCTCTTCCATTCACAGATGTGGGTGAAGGGGTCTCCACTGCAATTTGTTGTCGATAACGGAAGCTAAAAGAACCTCATTTCAGTAGAGGTCATGAAGCGGCTTGGCCTACCAACCATAGCACACCCACAGTCGTATACCATTAGGTGGATTCACAGAAGGAGAGGTCTCCACATCTTCCAGCAGTGCCACATTCCGTACAACATCAAGCCATTCAGGGATGAGGTATTGTGTGATGTTGCTCCTCTTGATGTAGCTAATGTATTATTGGGCCAACCATACTTGTGGAGGTGATATGCTGTGTATGAGTCTAGGCCTCGTTTTGTTGTCATTACTTTGGGAAATAAATTGTATAGGATACCAGAGGTAGTGTCACCTCTTGCCATCTCCTTGACTATTTAAAAACAACGCAATAAGTTTGTTTCCCAAACCAAGAAATTTAATTTACTTACAAGTCGCTCACAGGGAAAGAAGAATATTGTGGCTGCAGCCTCGAAACAGGGCTCACCTGCACAACTACAGTAGATGGACAAAGTCATTTAGGAATATGAGGACAATTTCTCCTCACCCACAGAGGTTCCTCTAAGCTGTTAGGACAAGCACTCCATTGATCTGACCCCCGACGCACCACCGCCTGAGGTTTCCATACCTCATACGACTACACAGACATAATCCACACATGTACTATCTAAGGCAACAAAATTTATTGAATGCATCCAACACGTTCGCTAGGAGGTCCATGACATCTTGGACAAATCCAATACCAATTTCAGAAGAATTTGCCTCTCACGGAGGAAATTAAATTAATGGGGACCATTGCTTTCTAAGGAGGGAGGAATGATCCAGGTGGATATTAGTGGCCACCCACCTATTCCATTTGGACCCACAACATCAGTTCTTTCATTTTTTCAGTTTCAGCACAACTTACTATTTTTAGCAGTTTTTTGGGTCATGAACTTTCGGAGCCATTTTGAGGCCCTAATGATCTAGGTGAATATCGGTGGCCACCCACCCATTCCATTTGAATCCCCACCATTGGTTCTTTCAAGTTTTCAGTTTCAGTAGAACTTACTATTTTTAGCAATTTTTCGGGTCCTTAGCTTCCGGAGCCATTTTGAGACCCTAAACAACCTTTTTTGTGAAACCTGGGAGTAACAACGGTTCATGGACTGATGTTCCTCACATAAAAAGTTGGAATTCTCAGATAGATCTTTCTAATGAGGTATGGTGTGCATCAAACGAAGATCGTATGCCAAAGTTACATCCTGAGGAAGTTGATGTACCAATTTACCCAAACGATGCCCATAGTTTTGGTGCTTCATCTCCTAGGGTTATATTTTTGGATGTTTAGGGTTTTCCATTGTTTCTTAATAATAAATAGGCCCTCGAGCCTTATTATGACATAGTTCAGAGGCCTATAGCCGCCACATATCTTCTCTGAGATAAGCTACGAGAGTCCTAGCTAGTTTATTTCCATTATGTCTGCAAGCATATTTCTGTTATTTGATATTAATGAAATGAAGTATTATTTCCACTGCATATCTGTGTTTATGTCTATTTTTGTATTTTATTGCGTTCCTACATAAATTCGGATCAGGGGTATCAAAGCGGTCTGCTCTTTCTCTTTTTTTCTTTGCATGTCCCCAATGAGGTCAAGGTATAAGGAGTTAGGGCTTGATTTGGTTGAATCCCTGCAAGATCAACCTTGCAAACCCCGACGACCTCCTATGGCGAAAGAAAAGAAATACGAGGGAGCAAGAGATATTGTCAAAATATTTCTCGAGGAGGCCCTCAAGAAACAAAGGAGTGTGATAATGGATAAATTTGCTCAGATCCTTCAACGATTGCCCACTTACAGTGCATCTGCATCCAACAACCACTCTGGAGGCGCCACTCCCTCAAGGTACAGGTAAACTTTGACATTCTTGTATTTGAAGGCTAGATAGATGCAAATGCCGTAGATAGATGGTTATATTTGCTGTAAGGATATTTCTCAGTCTATGATTTCTCCAACAGAGAAAATATTATTTTTTCACTCCTCAAAGCTACCCCCCATGTCAAAGATTGGTGGGAAACCTACTATGAGAAAAAGGATGCGACGAAACCTCTTTGTTCTTAGCCACACCTACTTGGAATTCATTTTGAGATGACATCAAGGAACAATATTACCCCATGGGGAGCTATGAGGACAAGCACATCCAATGGACCACATTGCAGCAGCAAAGGGATCAAGATGTGCACGAACTGAAGAATTTGTTCCATACCCTGCGCTCAAATTTGGGTGTTAAAGATTCAGAGATACATTTGGTGCTCAAGTACCATAGTTATCTGCACAGACACATTCAGGAGGAAATGGAGTTCCTTGACATTACCTCGCTTGGCATGGCATATCACTCTGTCATGAAGATTGAGCATAAATTTAAGTAGAAGAAGAGAGACTTTGGATTCGTGAATTCGAAGCCAGGGAAAGGCACCCCTGAACCATATAACAAGGTTAAAATCCAAAGCAGGGCGACTTAGAACAACACCATAAATCCAAATAAGGACACAGGGAAGTGGTGTGAATTTCATAACAGCCCCACTCACAGCACAAATGAGTGTCAGGTCAAACAGTCATTGGTGGCCGAACTGAAGGCACCCGAATCAGATGCATGTTTTGATCCTGAGCCAGAATTAGACAAGGGAGATTACAAAGGGAAGTAGATCATTGATGTTGACCCTAGTGCTATTATTTCCACCACCAAGCTTTAGATGGAGGATCCCGAGGATCTAGAGGAGGAGGAGCGCCTCTTCCATTCGCAGATGTGGGTGATGGGGTGTCCACTACGATTTCTTGTCTATAGTGGAAGCCAAAAGAACATCATTTTAGCAGAGGTCGTGAAGCAGCTCGGCCTACCAACCATAGCACACCTGCAGTCATATACCATAGGGTGGCTTCACCTAGGGAGAGATCTTCGCGTTCCCCGCTAGTTTTGCCTTTCGTACATCATCAAGCCATTCACGGATGAGGTATTGTGTGATGTTGCTCCTCTTGATGTAGCTGATGTATTATTGGGCCAACCATACTTGTGGAGGTGACATGTTGTGTATGAGTCTATGCCTCATTCTATTATCATTACTTTGGGAAATAAATTGGACAGGATACCACAGGTAGTACTGCCTCCAGCAATCTCCTTGACTATTGCAAAACAACACAGTAAGATTGTTTCCCAAACTAGGAAATTTATTTTCCTTACAACTCTCTCATGGGGAAAGAAGAATATTGTAGCCACAGCCTGAAACAAGGCTCCCCTGCATGGCTACACCAGATGGACAAAGTCGTGGAGGAATACGAGGAAATTTTCTCCTCACCCACATAGGTTCCTCTACACTGTCAAGACAAGCACTCCATTGACCTGACCCCCGGCGCACCTCTGCCTAGTGTTTCCATACCTCATGTGACTGCACAGAAAATATCCACACATGTACTCTCTTAGGCAACCAAATTTATTGAACGCATCCAGCACGTCCACTAGTAGGTCCATGATATCCTGGACAAATCCAATACCAAGTTCAGCTGAATTTTCCTCTCATGAAGGAACTTCACGCACTGAGGACCATTTCTTGCTAAGGAGGGAGGAATGATCTGGGTGGGTATTAGTGGCCACCTACCTATTCCATTTGGACCTACAACATCAGTTCTTTCAGTTTTCCAGTTTCAACACAACTTACTAATTTTAGCATTTTTTTGGGTCATGAACTTCCAAATCCGTTTTGAGGCCGTAATAATCCAAGTGGATATTGGTGGACACCCACCTATTCCATTTTAACCCCCACCATTGGTTTTTTCAAATTTTTAGTTTCAGAACAACTTATTATTTTCAGCAGTTTTTCGGGTCCTGAACTTCTAGATCCATTTTGAGGCCCTAAATGATGTTTCTTGGGAAAATTGGGAGCAACATGGGTTTCAGAGAATGATGTTTCTCAAATATAAAGATGGATTCCTCAGATAGATATCTCTAACAAGGTATGGTGCACGTCAAACGGAGATTGTATGCCAAAGTTACGTCCTCGGAAAGTTGGTGTACTAATTTACCCAAACAGGGCCCATATTTTTGGCGCTTCATCTCCTAGAGTTAAGTTTTTGGATGTTTAGGGTTTTCCATTGTTTCTCAATAATAAATAGGCCCTCGAGCCTCATTGTAACACAATTCAAAGGCCTATAGTCACCACATCTATTATCATAGATAAGCTACCAGTGTCCTAGCTAGTTTCTTTCCATTATGATTGTAAGCATATTTCTATTATTTGATATTAATGAAATGAAGTATTATTTCCATTGAATCTATGTGTTTGTGTCTATTTTTGTATATTATTGTGTTCCTGCATAAATTCGGATCAGTGGTATCAAAGTAGTCTTCTCTTTATCTGTTTTTCTTTGCACATCCCCAATGAGGTCAGGGTATAAGGAGTTAAGGCTTGATCTGGTTGAAACCCTACAGGATTAGCCTCGCAAACCCTGACGAACTCCCATGGCAAAAGAAAAGAAAGAAGATGGAGCAGGAGATCCTATCAGAATATTGCTTAAGGAAGCCCTCCAGAAACAAAGGAACGCGATGATGAATAACTTTGCTTAGATCCTTCAATGGCCACCCACCTATGGTGCATCAACATCCAACAACCACTCTGGAGGTGCCACTCCCTTCAAGGTACATATAAAATTTTACATTCCTAGATTTGAAGGCAAGATAGATGCAGACGTCGTAGATAGATGGTTGAATTTTTTGGAAGGTTATTTCTCGGTCCATGATTTTTTCGACCGAGAAAATATTATTTTTGCACTCCTCAAAGCCACACCCCATGTCAAAGACTAGTGGGAAACCTATTGTGAGAAAAAGGACGAGAGGGAACCCTCTTTGTTCTCGGCTGCACTCACTTGGAATTCGTTCCAAGACAGAATCAAGGAACAATATTACCCCATGGGGAGCTCTGAGGACAACTACATCCAATGGACCACACTGCGGAAACAAAGAGATCAAGATGTGCATGAACTGATGAATTTGTTGCATACCCTGCTCACAAAGTTGGGTATTATAGATTCAGAGATACATTTGGTGCTCATGTACCGCAATTGTTTTCACAGACACATTTAGGAGGAAATGGAGTTCCTCGACATTACCTCGCTTGGCACAACATATCTCTATGCTGCCAAGATTGAGTATAAATTTAAGCAGAAGGAACAAGGCTTTGGATTTGCAAATCTGAAGCTAAGGAAATGCCATCCTGAACCATAGAACATGGGTCAAATCCAAAGTGGTGCAACTCAGAACAACACCACAAATCCAAAGAAGGACACAGGGAAGTTGTGTGAATTTCATAACAGCCCCACTCGCAGCACAAACGAGTGAAGGGCCAAATAGTCGTTGGTGACCAAACTGAAGGCACCCAAATTAGATGCATGTTCTGATCCTAAGACAGAACCAGACAAGGGAGATGACAAAGTGAAGCATATCATTGATGCGGACCTCAGTGACATTATTTCCACCACCAAGCTCCAGAGGAAGGGTCTTGAGGATCTAGAAGAGGGGGAGCGCCTCTTCCATTCGCAGATGTGGGTGGAGGGGTCTCCACTACAATTTATTGTCAATAGCGGAAGCCAAAAGAACCTAATTTCAAAATAGTTTGTGAATCAGCTTGGCCTACCGACCATAACCCATCGACAATTGTATACCATCTGTCGGCTTCACCCAGGGAAAGGTCTCTGTGTCTGCCAACAGTGCTGCCTTCCGTACAGCATCAATCCATTCATGGATGAGGTATTGTGTGATGTTTCTCCTCTTGATGTAGCTAATGTATTATTGTGCCAACCATAATTTTGGAGGCGAAATGTTGTGTATGAGTCTAGGCCTCTTTCTGTTGTCATTACTTTGGTAAATAAATTGTACAGGATACCGGAGGTAGTACTGCCTCCTACCATCTCCTTGACTATTGCAAAACAATGCAGTAAGATTGTTTCCCAAACCAGAAAATTTATTTTCCTTACAACTCGCTCATGGGGAAATAAGAATATTATGGCCACAACCTTGAAAGAAGGGCTCCCCTACATGGTTGTAGCAGATGGACAAAGTCGTGGAGGAATACAAGGACATTTTCTCCTCACCCATAGAGGTTCCTCTACACTGTCAGGACAAGCACTCCATTGATCTGACCCCTGATGCACTACTGCTTGATGTTTCCATACCTCATGCGACTACATAGATAGAATCCACACATGTACTGTCTAAGGCAACCAAATTTATTGAACACATCCAACACGTCCGCTAGCAGGTCCACGACATCCTGGACAAATCCAATACCAAGTTCAGTAGAATTTGCCTCTCATGGGGGAACTTAACGCAATGGGGACCATTTCTTCCTAATGAGGGAGGAATGGTCCAAGTGGATATTGGTGGCCACCCACCTATTCCATCTGGACCCACACCATCAGTTCTTTCAGTTTTTTAGTTTCAGCACAACTTACTATTTTTAGCAGTTTTGTGGGTCATGAATTCTGGAGCCGTTTTGAGGCCCTAATGATCCAGGTGGATATTGGTGGCCACCAACCTATTCCATTTGAAACCCCCCCATTGGTTCTTTCAATTTTTCAATTTTAGCACAACTTACTATCTTTAGAATTTTTTCGAGTCTTGAACTTTCAGAGCCATTTTGAGGCCCTAAACGACTTTTTTTGGGAAATCCGGGAGCAACATCGATAGCTGAACCAATGAACCTGTTAGCCCCCTATAAATTCCTTGACAAGCAAGCAGGGGGCTAAATTGTTTTTGAGCCTTCAAGGAATGCATTTTTCTTGAAAACTACATCATCCTTGAAGCCCCCTTGTGCCTTGTGTCCTTTGATAAAATCTCCTCTGCTGTTTCCATCCACAAAGCCTCACTGATTGTAAAAATTGTGCTCCAAAAGGTCTTTATTTACCCCTGTACCACTGCAGAAATCTCCATTTCATCCCTTTTTTCCCTTTTTTCAAAGCCTCCCTTCCACCCCAAAATCCCTCCCCTAGTCCTCCTAAACCATCCTAAAATCCCCTTTAAATCACGCATACACCCTTGGTTTGGACAAGCAACCCCTTTTTCCTCTATCGTTATCCCTACTTGGCTTTGATTTTCATTAAAAAAGAGCCAAAAAACCCATTTTCTACCTTTGTAATGGGATAGCCCCCTTCAGCCAGCTCCCTTGACCTTTTCCCCACGTGACCCGGGCGTCGAAACCATGCGCTAGCCCGAAAAGTGCTTAGCGCGTTTGGTTATCAGGAGCGTTTCTAACCGTTGATTTCTCGACCATCCGACGGTCTTCGCAATCCCATCGTGCTCGTGGTCCCCACCCCTTACACCGCCCGATCGCATCACGACCATCCATTTAACCCGCCGAATCAACGGTCCATATTCATCCACCCCGGTGGCCCCCACGCCAAAACACTGCACTAAAACCAGCGGTATCTATCGCACCGCTTTTGGGAGGTGGGCGGTATTTTTTATTTCGGAGAAATTCCACTCATCGCGTGATGCGTGGCTCCGCGCACTGTTCATAAACCACCCTCCATCGTGCGTTATCGTTCGACCACAGATCCGACACGATATTGTTGTACATCGTCCGATCTGGGGCGGGCCATCCGACGGTAGTCGTGCCACGAAGTTGCGTGGGAATTAACCAAGGAAAACAGTACCCCTGGCCCACTGCCCATCGCCCCCCGATGCATTTTCAGCCGTCGATCTCCTCCTGAGATCGGACAGTCTAGATTTAATGCATGCCTGCCATTGACCCGGACCCGCCACATCACCTGTTCCACGTGTTTTTGTCTGTTTCCTATATATATTCATTCCACCTTCGACTGCATCTCCCGCTGATCCACTACGTTCCGCCACAACATCCTCTGCATTCATTGTCCTCATCCGTGCTGCGCTGCCATTTTTTCAGTCATCTGCGCCACCCTCCCCGTGCATGTTTTCTTAACATTTTTTTGTGTTTTGTAGGGTTTCAGGTGGTGAAAACCTCCTCTGTTCACAGTCACTGTCACGGTGGCGAAGAACGCAGGGAAGAGCATGCGCAGAGATCGTATTTATGAAGAAAGGCCTGGGAAGGTATGCTGACATGAATTTCATTGAAGAAAACAGGTTTAAACCCTGTAAAAACCTCCGCGGGGCCATTAAAGCACAGATTTCGCAGTCAGAGGCAAACGTGGAAGCGACCAAGAGTATTAGTGGGAAAACAAAGTGTTTAGGGCCTGTCATTGAAGAGCTCAAGCCTTAATCTAGTGTTTAAAGGGAAAAGTATACCAGATTGAAGACCGCATGATTAATACAGAAGGCCTGAAGAGGCCCAACGCACAGAAAACGATATATCAGTGTTTCACATCAGCAGAAGTTTCCTCCCGAGAAAGGACACAGTATCCATACTACTTTCATTCTATGTCGTTTTCTTGAGAAGATTTCCTCCCTGACATTAGTCCTACGCCATCAGAAGCATTTGTTACGCAGTATGGCAGACCTGAGTCATTGATTTGTTTTTGTTCAATTCACCAAAGTGTTGCATCAAGTACATCAGAGACATACATTGAGTAAATTGCAGACTGACGAAGACTACTCTTTCTTCCAAAGAGTACTGAAGATGAATGCCCAGAATTTAAACGGGATGGAGCCTCGGCCCTCTTGCTGCTTCTGAGTTTTAATGTTGCATTTAGTTTTTCATCTACCCCCTCTGCTCTCTTTCAGCTATAAGAGTCCCCGAGAACATATTGTAAAGGGTGGGTGGTTGTTGTGCTGTTGCTGTTAGTGGGATTCATTCAACTGTTAGAAACAATTTTGGGAGACAGTAACAGAGTAGCTTGTAATCTAGTAGGCTGGGAGGAGAATTTTGGATTGTATTCAGTCATTGAGCTCAGTGTATGTGACTGGTTTTGCACATCAATTAATCAAGCAATTTCACAGGATCCTGTTCTATTACTACGGGTGATGTTTCTCTTATCATATTGGTTTATTACATTTTCATGCTTTTCATTGGTCTTTTGGGCATGCATCAGAAATCTGGCATAGGATTTACCCTTGTTAGGTACCCTATGTTTCTTCTCTCCCTACCTTATATTTTTTTGCCGATTGTGAATCTAAGAGTAAATTCAACTAATTTAACGAGTGTAGCGGTTCCATATGCTACTAACTGATGTATGAATTTGGGGTTTGCTGCTTGGATGTTCTTGCTGGTGTCAAAGCAGGGAAGGTTAAAATTCCTTCTCCGATCTATAGACCCTAGCTCTGTATTAAACCTTATCTCTGTTTTTCCCTTGGAGCATGCTAAAGCTGACCTGGAGTTAAATGACCTCTGGTCCGATCTATAAGCTGCCCCTTTGTCCCTCCATTGAAAGTTGCCTTTGAGTATGTCCAAGCAGGTCTGGAGTTAAATGACCTCTGACCTGATCTATAGACAGAAATTGGGTGTCTTTCCTTCTTTCACTTTCAATCCTTAATGTTCCATTCCATCATCTATCTAAAAAGATCCTTTAGTGTAGATGACTTGCCCTTTGAAAGCCTTGGCTAGTTGTTTGCATGTAATTACCTTTCATGACTCCATAGCCCAATGGATGGCACATTCTTAACCTATCCTCTTTTGCTGAAACATCCTGCTGTTCTGCTCCTTTCCTTCCATTACCTTCTCTGTTTATGATCTCATGACCCAACCCAGCAACCAACCAACCAAATCATTTTAAACCCCCTTTATGCTTCATAACTAGCCTAATACCTAATCTTGAGCTTTCAAAGATATAGCATTCTTTGTCTTATTGGAGAGATCCCTCTCCAGGTCCAGGAGGGCTATATCTTAGGGCCACAAAGTGGTTCTGATGTTGTCTCATCTTTTGGTCTTGCCAATCTGGCCAAAACATGGGAACTCCAACATAATGGCGACTCTGCTGGGGATAAAGACCACTTAGCCTAGATTGGCTTTAATCGCTGATGGTGGACAGCAATCTGCTCCAAACAGTCAAATTCATCCACCTGGCGACTCCACACTCCATGACTCCCAAAAGACCAAATGACTCCACTGGTAGAAGACTCTGAACTGGTTGAGAAGATACAGTGACCTCTTTCTGATTTACAAACATGCTTCCAAGCATACAGAGAAGATATGCCCCAATGAGTAGGGAGAATATCCCTGGATTCCCACACAAAATCCCTGAAGTGGACTGGTTAAAAAACCTGCCTACCTTTCAGGGTGAAAATGTTGATGACCCCTTGCTACATCTCATCAAGTTTCATATACATTTGTGGAAATTTAAAGTTGAATGGAATGAATACTGCCTAATGAAAATGTTGATGGCAACATTAGAAGGAAAAGCTAGGGTCTGGTATGAATGGTTAGAACCTCGGAGTTTGTTTTCTTTAAAGGACATGAACCAAGTATTTTACAAGAATTATAAAGGAAACTCTCCATCCTTATCACGGGATTGTTGTGATCAATCTCAGAATATCATACAGTACCTGTTAGATATTGATGAGGATTTGGTTAATATGCATCCTGAAGATCTGTTAACAGCCATTCAAGAATTTCGTATGCACCATAGCTATCACAAGAACATGGATGAATCAGCTGAGGAAGAAAAAATTCAAGAGACTGTACACATTCCTCAAGATATTCCTGAAAACTCAAATGTTGATCCATCATCCCTTGCAGTTGAGGCTACAGATGAAATTCTGCCTCAAATCCAATCTTCAAAGGAAATAGAGAGCTGCTGCACTTTTGCACAAAGGAACACAAGACCATATTCCCCTTTGACAGAAGAAGAAATAGATCAGATCATCAATGGACAGCCAGCCTCTGAATTTTTTTACAGATCATACATCCTTGTCCATTCATCTAATGAGCTTTTTTGTACAGAGTTGGAAGGCTCACATGTAAATCAAAATAAATAAAAATCTGCTGATAATCTAGTATGTCTGGTTGGCAGCATTACTTATATTCATGATTGTCCTTTTTTTGATCTATCTGATGATGATGTTCTCCAAACAGAAGATGATCTTGCAGGGTCATCATCGGTAGATTTATGGGAGGAGAATCAATTCCCTTTACTTCCAGAGAGTAATGATCCAATGCAGGCTATTTATGATACTGATGAGGAGAGCTACGACAGTATAATAGCAGATGAAGATTCCTTGAATCTTCATTCTGCTTTACCACAGTTCATCAGTGAGACTAGAAATCAACAGCTTTCCTTTTCAGAAGATTAGGAGGTAAGCAAAGAAGAAATTTTTGAGCAGATTGAAATTAAGGGGTTTTCTCTTGAAAAGGAGAAAGCAAAGGAACATACCCCTGCTCAATAATGCATAGATATTTGCACAGAGCTCAGCACATCAGAGCAGAATATATCAGAGCTCCAAGAGGACAACACTGCCATATATGATGAGTCCTCCAGTTCAGAAAATGAAGAAGTTGAGGGAGATTCTCTTTCTCAAGAGAGTCTTATTCTTGATCCAATGGAAGAAGAGGAAATATTGGTCGAAACCTGCCCACCAGATATTCATATCCAGGTATCATTTCATGACCCTTATGTTCATTTCCTGCACACATTTGAAGAAGGATCAAGGGTATTTTTTAGCAGCATGTTGCAGACAGCAAGAAAAATTTTTGTAGTTGTTTTTGTGGAACAAAAAGAGTGGGAGCAGCCCTACCTATCCAGCATGCTCAAAGAGTTGAGCAAGAAAGACCAGTCATGGGATCACTTGATGGATTGGTTACATTGGAAGACAATGTTTGTGAGCTAGACTTGTAAATATTTGAAGTAGAGTAGGGTAGGTAGGAAAAGCTTAATAAAGCTCAGTCTGTGAGCATGTAGTTAGTTGTTTTAATTTATGAAAAGTCTAGCAAGCCAGACAGTCTAATCCTGGCTTGACTGTTTTTCAATTCCTGTCTTAGAATGTAGAGAAGAAATATGCTAGATAGTCTAATCCTAGCAGATAATAGTGTAGGTAGAGAAAGTTATGAGGCCAACAGTCTAATCTGGTCTCATGGAGCAATAAGGGTAGAAATAGAGTAGGTTTATTTTCTTGTTTGTAAAAAATAAATGATGTAAAGGGTCTGCTAGTCCAAATGCACCCAAGAAGAAAAAATGCTAGGATTGTAGGATGGGTAGGTAGATTGTTTGGGAAGAATATTTTGTTGATTTCATGTCTTCACGGTTTGTGGCAACTGATCCAAGAAGGAAAGAATGAGTCAAGTACCAAGCATCTGGCCTACACCAAAGATCATTTCTGAATTCTTGAATCCTTCAAGAAGAAGCCATCCCCATGTGGAGCCACTGTTAGCCCCCTATAAATTCCTTGACAAGCAAGCAGGGGGCTAAATTGTTTTTGAGCCTTCAAGGAATGCATTTTTCTTGAAAAACACATCATCCTTGAAGCCTCCTTGTGCCTTGTGTCCTTTGATAAAATCTACTCCGTTGTTTCCATCCACAAAGCCTCACTGATTGTAAAAATTGTGCTCCAAAAGGTCTTTATTTACCCCTTGTACCACTGCAGAAATCTCCATTTCATCCCTTTTTTCCCTTTTTTCAAAGCCTCCCTTCCACCCCAAAATCCCTCCCCTAGTCCTCCTAAACCATCCTAAAATCCCCTTTAAACCACAAATACACCCTTGGTTTGGCCAATCAACCCCTTTTTCCTCTATCGTTATCCCTATTTGGCTTTGATTTTCATTAAAAACGAGCCAAAAAACCCATTTTCTACCTTTGTAACGGGCCAGCCCCCTTCAGCCAGCTCCCTTGACCTTTTCCCCACGTCACTCGGGCGCCGAAACCAGGCGCTAGCCCGAAAGGCGCTTAGTGTGTTTGGTTATCGGGAGCGTTTCCAACCGTTGATTTCCCGACCATCCGATGGTCTTCGCAATCCCATTGCGCCCATGGTCCCCACCCCTTACACCACCCGATCACATCACGATCGTCCATTTAACCCACCGAATCAACGGTCCATATTCATCCACCTCAGTGGCCCCCGCGCTAAAACACTGCGCAGAAACCGGCGGTATCTATCGCACCTCTTTTGGGAGGTGGGCGGTATTTTTTATTTTGAAGCGATTCCACTCATCACGTGATGCGCGGCTCCGTGCACTGTTCATAAACCGCCCTCCATTGCGCGTTATTGTTCGACCACAGATCCGGCGCGATATCGTTGTACACCGTCCGATCTGGGGCGGGCCATCCGACAGTAGTCACGCCACGAAGTTGTGCGGGAATTAACCAAGGCAAACAGTACCCCTGGCCCACTGTCCATCGCCCCCCGACGCATTTTCAGCCATCGATGTCCTCCTGAGATTGGACGGTCCAGATTTAATGCACGCCCGCCATTGACTCAGATCCGCCACGTCACCCATTCCACGTGTTTTCGTTCGTTTCCTATATATATTCATTCTAAGGTCAAATTTTAATGTTTTACATTAAAATTTCCATTCTCGCCACCTTCGACTGCATCTCCCGCTGATCCACTACGTTCCGCCACAGCATCCTATGCATTCATTGTCCTCGTCCGTGTCGCGTTGCCATTTTCACAGTCATCCATGCCACCCTCCCCGTGCATGTTTTCTTAATGTGTTTTCGTGTTTTGCAGGGTTTCAGGTGGTGAAAACCTCCTCTGTTCACAGTCACTGTCACAGTGGCAAAGAACGCATGAAAGAGCATGCACAGAGATCGTATTTGTGAAGAAAGGCCTGGGAAGGTATGCTGACATGACTTTCATTGAAGGAAACAGGTTTAAACCTTGTAAAAACCTCTGCAGGGCCATTAAAGCACAGATTTCGCAGTCAGAGGCAAACGTGGAAGCGGCCAAGAGTATCAGTGGGAAAACAGAGTGTTTAGGGCCTGTCATTTAAGATCTTAAGCCTTAATCCAATGTTTAAATGGAAAATTATACCAGATTGAAGACCGCATGATTAATACAGAAGGCCTGAAGAGGCCCAACGCACAGAAAACGATATATCAGTGTTTCACATCAGTAGAAGTTTCCTCCCGAGAAAGGACACAGTATCCATACTGCTTTCATTCTATGCCATGTTCCTGAGAATATTTCAACCCTGATAGCAGTCCTACGCCATTAGAAGCATTTTTTACACAATATGGCAGACCTGAGTCATTGCTTAGTTTTTGTTCAGTTCACCAGAATGTTGCAGCAAGTACAACAGAGACATACATTGAGTAAATTGTAGCCTGATGAAGATTACTCTTTCTTCCAAAGAGTACTGAAGATAAATGCCCAGAATTTAAACTAAATGGGCCCTCGGCCCTCTTGCTGCTTCAGAGTTTTAATGCTGCATTTAAGTTTACATCTACTCCTGTTATTCTTTCCTCCTATAAGAACCCTGAAGAACATGTTGTAGGGGTTGTTGGTGGTTGTTGTGCTGTTGTTGTTAGTGGGATTCATTCAACTGTTAGAAACATTTTTGGGAGAGAGTAACAGAGTAGCTTGTAATCTAGTAGGCTGGGAGGATAAGTTTGGATTGTATTGAGCCATTGAGCTCAGTGTATGTGACTGGTTTTGCACATCAATTAATCAAGAAATTTCACAGGATCCTGGTCTATTACTACGGGTGATGTTTCTCTTATCATATTGGTTTATTACATTTTCATGCTGTTCATTGGTCTTCTGGGCATGCATCAGAAATCTGGCATAGGATTTACCCTTGTTAGGTACCCTATGTTTCTGCTCTCCCTGCCTTCGATGTTTTCTGCCGATTGTGAATCTAAGAGTAAATTCAGCTAATTTAAACAGTGTAGCGGTTTGATATGCTGCTAGCTGATGTATGAATTCGTGGTTTACTGCTTGGATGTTCTTGCTGGTGTCAAAGCAGGGAAGGTTAAAAGTCCTTCTCCGATCTACAGACCCTAGCTTTGTATTAAACCTTATCTCTGTTTTTCCCTTGGAGCATGCTAAAGCTGACCTGGAGTTAAATGACCTCTGGTCTGATCTATAAGCTGCCCCTTTGTCCCTCTATTGAAAGCTGCCTTTGAGTATGTCCAAGAAGGTCTGGAGTTAAATGACCTCTGACCTGATCTATAGACAAAAATTGGGTGTATTTCCTTTTTTCACTTTCAATCCTTAATGTTCCATTCCATCATCTATCTAAAAAGATCCTTTAGTGTAGATGACTTGCCCTTTGAAAGCCTTGGCTAGTTGTTTACATGTAATTACCTTTCACGACTCCATAGCCAATGGATGGCACAACCTTAAACTATTCTCTTTTGCCGAAACGTCCTACTGCTTTGCTCCTTTCTTCCCATTACCTTCTCAGTCTATGATCTCGTGACTCAACCCAGCAACCAACCAACCAAATCATTTTAAACCCCCTTTGTGCTTCATAACTAGCCTAACATTTCATTTGAGCTCCAAAGATATACCATTATTTGTTTTATTGGAGAGATCCCTCTCCGGGACCAGGAGGGCTAGATCCTAGGGCCCCAAAGTGGTTCTGATGTTGTCTCATCTTTTGGTCTTGCCAATCTGGCCAAAACATGGGAACTCCAACAGAACCTCACCTGAAAATTTGGAGTCATCGGATAGATATTTCTAATGAGGTATGGTGCGCATCAAACGAATATCGTATGCCAAAGTTACGTCCTCAGGAAGTTGATATACCAATTTATCTAAACGGGGCCCATAGGTCTGGCACTTCATCTACTAGGGTTAGGTTTTTGGATTTTTATGGTTTTCCATTGTTTCTAAATAATAAATAGGCCCTCGAGCCTCATTGTAACACAGTTCAAAGGCCTATATCCGCCACATCTCTTCTTAGAGATAAGCTACTAGCGCCCTACATAGTTTATTTCTACTATGTCTGTAAGCATATTTATGTTATTTGATATTAATGAAATGAAGTATTATTTCTGCTGCATATTTGTGTTTATGTCTATTTTTGTATTTTATTGCATTCCCATTAGGGGAATTTTGAGGTCTAAAATGGGCCTCCTAAGGAAATAATAAAATAATAGTTAAACCAATAAATTAATATTTATGAATTTGAAATTCACGTTTTGCACCAAAATCCATGTAATCATGGTTAACTTCAATTCAAAAGTTGTACCAAAATACAATTAATAAAAAAATTATATTGATGTGACTATAAATAAGAATGAGCTTTTCAAGAAAAAATCATTATCATTTCAAAGCTAATGCATTTGTCCTTTGTACTTAAATAACTTAAAATAAAATATAAATATAACTTCATAAATTCTTAATGAGTTGAATATATAATTTAAAAATAAACTTATGAAAATATAAAAATATAATATTGATTGAACAGTGTGTAAATACATGAAAATTGTGTAGGATATGCATTGTTTCTTTAAAAAAATATGAAATGACAATAATAATATTTTATCCAAAAAGTGTGAAATGACATTTATTATGAGTACTTTACTTTATGAATTTAAAAGCACTTATAGCACTATCATGGTTAACCATGAGTTTTTATCCACCATTGAGAATGTGACAAGTAAATACCTTTAACTCAAGCAATGTCACCTCAACCATTAGGGATGATGTCATCCCCTAAAATGTGATTGGTTCTCATAAAGTGAATTTTGATTGTACATTTTCCTTAGAAGGCCCATTATAGACCTCAAAATTCCCCTAATGCTGCATAAATTCAGATCATTCTTCCTCCTATTGGTTATCATATTTTCTTAAACAGAAGTAATCTCCTCATCATCAACTAGAAGGGATACATTCTGTTAGTCATCAGTATTTTTTACCTGTTAGTGATGACTAGTTCAACAACCTAGTTTTCCAGCAGCTGATCTTAAAAATTTGTCAAATTTGTCAGCCAGGGAAAACACCCATAAAACTTTTTACTTTCCTTACTTTTCAAGTTCGTCCATGACAAGTTGAAACCCCATTTTCCAATCCTACCTAACCCCCAGCCATACAAAGTCTACCTGTCATCTCTAAAAGGACAATCCAAGTCTGCTTCAAAAACCTCCCCTAAGTTAGGAAGTGGCGCTTTAAGGCATTTTACCCTTGGCAACCATCAAAAGGCCAAAAACCTCCATCTGCTATAGACCAATCATGACAGACCTCCCACTCTGCTAATGAAGTTGTCGCACCTCTAAGTCGCGCCACTTACACGCCCCTAAGTCTGAGCACTGCATAAACCATAAATCTCAAGCTGATTTTAGGTGTTTTATACTGTTTATGGATTTTACAAGCACAGGAAACATGTCATCATCTCAGAAGAAAATTCTTGACTCCACATTAGAAGAGCAGTTGCTTCTCAATGTTAGCATAAGCCTGAGATATATCTACAGGACAAAGAATTTCTCATCAATACCTTGCAGCTTCATTTAGCATGAAAACACAGTAGAAGAAAGACAACACTGTCAAACAAACTTGTTATTTGTCATGGCCAAAAAACTCCTTCATATATAAGCAGAGGGTTAAGGTGCCTCCTTCATCTATAAGCAGAGGGTTAAGGCGCCTCCTTCATCTACAAGCAGAGGGCAATGGCAAATGTTGACTTGAAGATTTGCAAAACTTACTATAAGCACATGTTTGTTTTTTACTAGACAGTGAAACAGTGACTCAAGGTTTCTAAGGGAAAATGATGATCAAAACAGGGCTAAGATCTGAAATGTGCAAATCAAGAGAAAGCAGAGTTTTTTTTTTTTTTGTGCCCTAAGAAAGAAGATAAATTGAAATTGCCAGCATCATCATCATGGCGGAACAATAAGAGACTCCATTGATCAAAGCTATCATAACAAAATATCTCTGCAGGGGTGTTAATATGAATGGCTCAAATCAGTGTTGAGCAAGAAGACACTTCAGTAAAAGGGCTCTATGTGCTCTTATGTTTCTGTTGGGCTGTGGGATAAAGTCTATGGTTTCCAGATAAACATAGAGAAAAGGCAGGCAAGTAGTACATAGTCCCAGACATGAGACATCTTGATATCATTCAAAGCGCCAGTGCAAGTTCAGGTGTTGCAAACACTCCACCACAAAGACAAATGTATCCTTCAGATGCAGTAGGGATAGTGATTTCAGAGCTCCATTGGAAAGAAAATGACTAATAAAAGCCTTGGTACCTATGAATTATTCCAGCAGTCATTCTACACCTCATATGTTTTTCTCCTCAACACAAAGGTATAAAAAGGTTATGATCTGAGTTTTAAACCCTTGGGGAGACATGTCATTATTGAAAGCAATTCTATTTATAGATAGTTGTCTTTCAAATGTGGTATAACCGCTGACATAGACAATCTGGGTTTAGGTCATCAAGAGACATCACCCCTGAAATGATTGTTCATAATAGGCAAAAGAGATGTTGTGACATACTGTTAGTTTTTTGAAAAGCTTGAAACAAACATAGGTTGTCATTATTCAAATGGACAGAGACATCATAGTAATATTTTCTGAGCAGATGAAAGACTATAAAAAGAAAGCGCCTTCTTAGACAAGGTATGGACATAATAGGAGATCATTGAAATAGAGAAATAAAGAGATCTCCTTTTAAAAAAATAGACTAAGATGGAAGGGCTTGAGCAAATGCAACTGCATTTTTCAACCATAGTCATAAATTAGTTTAAAGGACACTTGGCAGTCAAGTAATTTTCACAATAGGGCCTTGTCACCTTTTAAAGCATCTAGAGCAAACACATTTGTTTAAGTTTCAAAAAGAAAATCCACTTCATCGCAAAATGGCAAAGGCGCTTCATAACTCATTGGTGCATTATTGGGCTAATGTTACATTCTGAAAAGGGTATTCAAGAGTCAACAGTGGTAGAGTTTCACC
This sequence comes from Pinus albicaulis, assembly GCA_034641835.2. Taxonomy (NCBI): domain Eukaryota; kingdom Viridiplantae; phylum Streptophyta; class Pinopsida; order Pinales; family Pinaceae; genus Pinus; species Pinus albicaulis. The sequence continues at coordinate 1,208,649,475 of CM076579.1, forward strand.
TTCAAATAAAGCACAACAAGGCCTTTTACCTAAAACACATTTCTCACTATGCTATCTTTTCAAAAAAAAATCAAACTTCACCTTTTATCAAAGATCGGTGCAAGGGGTCGTTTAAAACTTGTCAAAAGGTTTTCAAACCCTCCACCAAGTGAATGAGAAAGAGCTCAGATTTTTTCGCTTTAAAAGGGTTAAGGACTGTTGTTGATCCATTTTGAAAAATCCCTCAAGCACAAGCAAAGCCCCTTTGCTGCCCTCGAGATCAAACAAGGAGGATTTTGGGCAATTTATAGAAGTTTTCGAAGGTGATTGGTTGCGCGGCGTGCCTGTACAAGCGCGCGGCGCGTTTAAACGCGAAATTTGCACAGGTATGAATGGTAGCGCAACACGCCTGTAGGTGCGCGCGGCGCGCCTGTGGGTGCCAGTCCTGTCGGCCCGACAGTGACCCGACAAAAACTTCTGCGCTGCGCTTTTTCACACCAACACGTCGCGCACATTTCAACGGTTCAGCATGCCTCCAAATCACTTCTAAAGGCTGCTCCAGCTCTCTAAAAATCCTTGCCACCATTTTAAAGGTATTTATATGCCTATATGACCTTTGCAAAATTGTTGATGTAGAGTGAAAGGGGATAAAATCATGGTGAAAAATCACAGTTGTGTTTGGTGTTTTCATTTGCAAAGAGAAACGAGATTGACTGTGGTTATGCTAGCTAAGGATGAAACGTTAAAAAAAAACTGTGGAGATTGCATTAAAGAGCTTTTATGACTGCCCTCAAACTGTGATTTCTGTTGATGAGAGAAAGACATTAAACCACTCACAAAACACAGTGGAATAGTCTTGAAAGAAGGAAGGAGCACAAGGTGGTTAAGGGTGAACAATAGGTCAGTTTTCAGACAGCAGTAGCCCTCATACGAACATTTTTGATCTTTCAAAAGATTTTCCTCTATTCTATCAAAGGAAGAAAAGAGTGTCTTAACTTCAGTTCCCTAAGGCATATCCAGTAAGTAAAAGTCATCATTCGCATTCAGAGGTAAGGCAAAACTGGTATGAACAACAGTGAAGTATTTTGGTTGAAGAATAGCCTTGATTGATTAACACTCTTATAAACCTTTGTTTAAATCCTCAGAAGCATGTCAAAGCTCTGCCACCTTGTCCTATAGAAAGTAAATTTTGACTGTGTGCATATATAATCTGGTTGGCTGTGTTTATGGTGAAAGCTTTGCTGGTTGGATTACATATCAAAGGTTGGGAAGGCCTCATTTTAAGGACCAGAGGTTTTTGTATTGAGAGGGATATTGTGCACAAACATCGAAAAACATTATTTCCTTATCAAGACAGTGGGATTGACAGAGTTTAGCTCCAAGAAGGCATTTTAAAGACAGTGAGACAGTTTGGTGCTTCAAAAGCATTTTCAGCCCAAAATTCCGCCTAGGCAAGACAGCAGAAGCGGTTTACACAAGAGATATGAGCCAATTTCTACTGAGGAGGTCAATGCACATCCATCCATCCTCTTCAATTTTCATGAGATAGGTTGTTTGGATTTCTGCCGGAGAGTGCAGGAGGTCAAAAGTTTCTCGCCCTTAACACACTTGTGCGCCTTGAGATTGAAAGAAAAACATTTCCAAGTGGCAGGCCTTGATTTTAAGTTCTCTCCGAGGTATGTGTCCAAGGCAACTAAAATCCCATACATTGGCGAAAAATGGTTCAAGCAAGCATATCTAGACTTGGATGACTACAAGCTTTTCATCAAGCTCGAGCACAGAGAAACATGCACTGCTATTTTTCCTTTCTCTCATCTTCTTGCTAGCTATGCTCCTCTTATGAAGATCATAATGAAATATTTCACCTGTGAAGGGAGATTCTCCCGAGTATATGCATACCACATCCGACTGTTGATGCACTTCACTAGAACCAATCAGCTTAATCTTCCTTACTTCTTGTGCAAAATTATTGAGAAAATGGCCTCTTCTGTCCAGAAAAAGCCTCCATCACAACAAGTAGCTTCTCTATGCCATCATTCTCTGGTTAAAATCATCATCCTACACCAGCTAGAGAAGAAAGAGGTTTCATGGGATGTTTTCATTAGTCACCCAGATTTCTCCACTATCCCTCCGGTCCATACATCTCCCACATCGCCTATTCATCGCCCCTCACCTTCCTCTAGCAAATCCACTCCTAGAAAGCTCAAATTCACTACAGGACAATCAAAGGAGCATGGAGAAGGAGAGGGAAGTGGACAGCAAGAAGATAAAGGGCATGAGCAAGAAGAAAGGGATGAAGAGCAGCAAACTGAAGATGAAGAACAGCAGCAGGACAGTGGTGAAGGTCAGCAGCAGGAGCAAGAAGAAAAGAGTGTTGAACAACAGCATCTCAGTGATGATGAACAGCAGGGACAATAGGAAGAGTAGAAGCTTGATTTTGATGTTCAGGGGCAGCAAGTTGAACTACAAATTGAAAAACAGGTTGAGGTAGAACAACAGCTTGATATTGGTAAACAGGAGCAGCAGTTTGAGCAGCATGATGAAGGTGAGCAGCAACAGTCCTCTCATGATACATTACAGCCTCCTCAAGTTGCACAGCAGTTTCAAGAGGAAGGGCTTTTTCCGGAAGGTAACAAAAAAAGTGATAAGGGCAAGGCCATCATGCCTACCTCTCCTGAGAAGATTAAGCCCGGGGCAGCAAAGAAACAAATGCTCAAGGTGGTTACTCCAAAGGTAACAAAAGCTATCCAGAGCAAAATAAAATCACTCAAGAGACCTCTCACTAGCATGCCAAGAAGGAAGAGTGCAAGATTGGCCTTCAAAGGGAAGGGCAAGATCGAAGAAAGTCAAGAACATGGAGGTGCATTGGCTATCATCCCAATCCAAAGTGATGACAGCGATAGTGAAGCCCGCATTCTTGAAAACCTTCTAATCCATCGAGAGGGCCAAATTGAAGCATTGGAGAATGACCTTCATCGGTCAAAGAACTTAAATCATTTCTTGGAGATACAAAATAGACAGATGAGTGTTCACCTGGTAGTTCATGAAGCACGGGCAATTAAATACAAGAAAGAGGCTGCCAAGGCACAAGCAAAAATAGAGGAACTCATTGGTGATTTTGATGAGGGTGAAGAAGAAGACCAGCCTAGGCGGAAAAGGCCTAGAACCATAGGGCTTAAAAGAGCCCTGGAAAAACAAAAAGAAGAAAAACAAGCCCATCTTCAATCCTTTCCCCTCACTGCACTACTTGAGCAAGAAATTGAAAGCAATAAGGAGGCATGGCTAGAAAGAGCCAATAAACACTTGGATATGAAGCTTGAAAAGGCAAACAGAGGCCTGGAGCTACAAAGAAATATGACACAACACTATCAAAAGCTAAATCAGTTTGCCCGGCGCAAGCTAAAGACCACCCAAGAGAAACTGAAAGAAGCAAAGGGTAGGCGCCTGGCACGGAAAGAGAAGAAAGGCACATTAGCACTTGAAATTTTGGCTTCAGCTTCGGAACATGTTGCTAAGGACCCTTGAGGGTCATGCACCCCAATTTTGGGCCCATTTTGACAATTTTTGGTTTTTTGGCATTTTTGGGTTTTTGGTCAAAAACTCATAAATTCGCCATTTCATTTTGAGGATTCGTCAAAGGAGGAGAATGGTATCATTGAATGCCATAATTTCATGAGCATACCCTCAGCGATTTTCAGAACATTTGGAGATCATTTGCCCCCTCAAAACGGCGAAAAAGGCTCTCTTTTTGCACACTCTGCCCGGTCTATCAGCAGACTGTAATTTTCTGGTTTTTTACACACAGGTGCAGATTTGGAGGACTTCCAGGCATCAGATTTGGGAAATTTCAGTTGCGCTAGAAAGTAGACATTTAGAGCTTTCCAACGAGTTATCATGAGCCTCGTTTCAACATCAGGAAGGCTGCCAAATGTTTCCGGCAAGTCAGGGGACCTTTTTCTGATGTAAATTTGAAATATTTTTGTAATTTTTGAACCTCTAAAATCTGCTTTTTCCAAATGTGCGTTTAGCTATTTTTGCACATGAAAAATTATGCAAAGTCAATTAAATTCCCTTTTTTGGCATTTTTTAGATATTTTATGAAATATTTTTGTGCCTTGGGCTTTGCAAAGCCTCAAGGACAAGTTTAGATATTTTGATTAGGCCAATGAGGATGCAAGTTGAACCATGAGGTTTTCCTCACTTGAGCCTATATATTCCAAAGGCTCTCATTGTAAACAAGGCTGAACTTGAGAAGAGAAGCAATATATGGTCATATGAGCTTTGGAGAAAATACTTGTGTTATGTTTTTGGATTTCCCCTTGGATGTTCTTGGATGAATGATGAAGGATTGTTGATGGATTCCATGACTTGGTAGAATGGTATAGTGTCTCTTGCTTTGTTGTTGTCTTCTATTTTTCATTCATGAATACATGTTTCTTGCTTGCTATAGATCAGTAGAGAACAAATTTGAGATATGCCCATGGAGGCACCTCAAATTTCCTGAATCTTCATAGCCTTCATGTTTTCTTCTTCCTTAGTTGCATTAAAGAATTCTTAACTACTCTTTAACAACTTGAGGATATTGTTGCTAGTTTCATTCATAGTTCTATGCATGTTGAGTAGGATGTATGGTGTGCCCTGCTTACCTATGACTGTCCATAGTCCCATCCATGAAACTATCTCTTTGACTGATTAGATTATCATTTTGTTTGAACCAAAGAGGCCTAGTTTCTATCTAGCGCTTTGCCTAAAACTATGCAAATCTTGTTGTTCAAAGTGCCCAATAACTTGAAGTACTGTGTTTAGGCGTTCTGGCATAGTGTTTTGAGTTGTTAGTCTGTCTTATGTGTTTTCCCCAAAGTCTGATAGCCATTTCCCAAAGTTAGAGGGTCTTATACTTCTATGCATGGCTTGAATGTTTGTTTCTATGTATTGATTAGTTTATAGTTACATTTTGCATGATTATTGGTTTGCCCTACCATGTTTATGTTATCTATTGAACTAGTTATTCTTGAAACTCTTTGTTGTTCACAAACTTGATGTCCATTTACTCCATTTTTCCCTAAGATCCTTTCTACCTTGAATCAAATCGACCCACTTCTTCGGTCTTGTGTCATCATAATAGCTTTCTTCATTTTTGACCCATGGCTTGATTAATACGCATTTTTGTTATCTATTTTATATCTTTGATCAGTTTCATCCCTCACAACAAAAAAAAAAATCAAAAACTTGCATACCATAGTAACTAAAGATAGAAACACAATAAGCAAACACCGAGATATCCCTTACACAATTTTTTTTATAGAGAGCCCTCTGCGAGTCCTAAAATCAAACTAATCAAGCAAACACCTGGAATCATCCTGCCATATAGAGAGAGCCCTCTTTGAGTCCAGGAAGGCTAGGTCCTTGGGCTCCAAAGCTTGGTTTGATGTTACACTGTCATTTGGCTTGCCAATCAGCCAAATCACGGGACCCTAACACATTCTTAAATTTTTTTGTTTTTTCCTCTTTTATGGCTCTTCTCCTTTCTAACATCATTTTTAATATGATCCTCAGTAATGGCAACATATTCTTCATCTTCAACTTCAACTTCAACTTCCTCCTCTTCAAAAATAATATGTCTAGATTCACTAGATTTATCCCTTTTATATAACCTTGTAGCTTTACTAGATTGATCCCTTTTATATAGTCTTGTACTTCAAAAATAACATGTCTAGCATCATGAAGTATTTTTTTTTTGCTTCTTTCCCCTATCTTATTCTTCATGTTCATTGAAAATGCCGACAACATTCATAATATCTCTCTCTATAAAATAGATTCCCCCCAACATAATTGAAAGACCCTTAGAAAAATCATGAAACAAAATATAATATGTCAATAATAACAAAGTTATTAAAAATATAATGATACAGTTAGAATAACATAAAACACATAAATAAAAATAAAAATACTTACAATATTTTATGCAATATCATTTACAATTGTTTGCATATCCTCGAAGAATATTCCCCCACGTTATACATCGTCAATGTAAAATGATATCTAATATTATCATGTGACTTGGGCGGTTTTGAAAGTATATAAACATTTTCAGAATTCAACCTAATATATATGTCTAGTACTTTTCCCACTAGCTCATAACTTGCAGCATCAATATTCTTACTGGCAGATAGATATAATTGCAAACTTTTGCCTTCTCTGTGTTTCACATACCATGCATATTTTGTACGATTCACTTCTTTTGATTTCTTCCAATATGAAACCAATTTATTTTCTCTTGGGGAGGTATCTACTACATTTGAGTAATTAATTTAGGTTGAGTTTGTTCAACAATATTTTTTGAAGGCCCACATCCACCTCTGGATGATGTAATTGTTGACTTTGGTCTAGAAAGATTGACAGAAATATTCCTTAATGCCATTTTCCTACAAACATATATATTTACATATAAATAAGTAAATCGCAAGAAAACCAAATCTCTTACGTAAACAAACAAAACTAAACTAAAAATTAAAAACTAAAAAACACTAGAAACGTCTACATCACCCCCCAAGGTCGAGTGTGCTTTTAGGATCATCCAAAATACATAAATAGAAAGCCAATTCCTTAAAAAAAAAAAAAAAAAAAAAATTTACATCCTCCCCGAACCCGCACCCTCGATGCATGCCTTGTGCAGGTGTCTTCCCATAGCACGATGACCCTAAGTTGTTATGATGTAGGTGGGAACGCTCATGGGCGGGTGCCCCCCCGTGCCCATATATGCAGTTAGGTTCAGAAGAGTGCCCGCCTCTGGGCATGCCCTCCCGCAAAATTGCGACCACGAACATCGTGCTACAGGTGGGTGCCTGCTAGGCATCGTTCGGCTCAAACGCAAAAGCCATCATGTTGGAAGCAAGCACCCGCCTGACCATTGTGCTTCGGGAGGGAGTACGCATGTATGGGGGCCTATTGGTGGCCTACGTATTGTGGCTCAGGAGAACGCACAGGCCAATTCTGAGAATCAGCAGCCCTGCCTGTTGGCCCCTTTTCCTGCTGGGGGGGTTATGGGTGCGTCAACCCGGGCCACAGGGGTCGACCCTAGGTACACTCGCGAGCCCACCCCCTTACCCATGTGACTTTTTTTTAATTTTTAGAAAATAATTTTTTTTTCAATTGGTTTTTTGTGGTATTCTGGATGAACCTACCAACCAAGTTGGAAGTTAACTTCTATTAAACTTATGGGGGTTTAAAGCATATACTCAGTGGGATTTTAACTTCTTTTTTTGTCGATCAAAGTCTGTATTATATTATCATATCAAAAACAAAATTTACAGTAGTAGCCACCATGGCTCTATTACATTCAGTCAACCCAGAAGGCATGCATTACATGTAGAACTTGGATGCCTTCCAAGACATTCGAAGAACTTCGTTATTTGCCACAAAATAATAAAAAAACATATCGAAACTATCATCATGGGGGTGGGTGCAGGGGGCCAGGCGGAGGATCCGCGAAGAGACAATCCTGATGGTGCATGCGGTAGTTGATGTGATCCATTTGGGTCTCTAGGGATCAGAGGTGGTCTTATGAGTGCCTCAGTATACGGCGTAGACTCTCTAGAGCCTCAAGGGTCTCCGTCTACAAGCTTTGAAGAACGTTGATGTAAACCACTAATTTGTTTCGGTCTTCGTACCTTTTTTCACACAGGGTGTCCAGATTGAGCTGGATCTGGTGGAGTTGAGCGGAAATGGCCTCAAGGGTGGTCAGGGCCTCAATATTTCCTTGGGATTGGGCTGGAGAAACTTCCATGGTTGTTTATGAATGCTGGTTCTCCATAGACACCGAGTGGGAGCTCAATTCTCCTAGAACCTCAGATTGTCCATGCCTCGTCCAAAACCACCAAGCCAAGCCCGACCACGTTCTCTCGGTATATAGGTGCCCTCCTCTTCCGCTCGTTGTGTTTAGCTGTCATTCCAAGTTGCCCCAATTGCCTCAACCCGTGAGACCCATGCTCCACCCCTGCACTCTCGGCTGAGTTTTTCTCTGACCATGTCCCGAGTCTCGTAGACGAGGGACACATGACCACCACCAGTATTCACATTGTCGTCTAAGGAGGTGTAAAAGATCCACCACTCGCAGATTTTTATTTCCAGAAAGTCGGCCTACTACGTCAGCCCAACGTAAAACCACCCAGGTGTTGGGCCACGGAGGAATTGTTGCTGCACAGTCCATAGATTTTGAGTAAGTGACCAGGGTTCAAACCCGAATCTCCCATCCAAAGACACGTCCTCCACTCTGAATTCACCGCCACCACCCTTGTCCTCCTCCTGGTGCAACGCGCGCGTTCCTGTGTCATTGCCAAGATGCCTCCCAGCTACCAACCTCTCACCACCACTGCCCGACAAACCTGGCACCCTCCTCATCTCAAGTTGACGGAGCTCAAACCAGGGCTTGAGATACAACGGCTTGAGATCCAATGGGTGATCTTTTGCACAGACCACAACATCAACCTTCACCATTGCCCAGAAAACGAAATGCTCTGAGCGACGTCCATCCCGCGTTTAACCATACACTAACCTTCCATGAGAATGCCTGCCCCGAGGCTCTTTATCACTTTGCGCATCGGAGGGTTGTGAGTCAATGGGCATGTGGCTTGGGACCGGATGGGCCTTAACTTCCCCCCTGCCACTTGTCCTAGTGATTGGATACCCCAGCCAGGAATTTGGATTTGAACTTGAGTCTACTTTATTTTAACAATTTCTAAATTTTTGAAATAATAAATTAAACTCCTACCAAGGAAAAAAAATTTAAAAAAAAATAATTTCTTGGCATCTAGTATATTATTTTCCTCAAATTCCTTGTTGAATGTTCAAAGTAGAAAGAAAAATAACCTTTTAAATGCGAGAATCTCCTGTTGATTGTTTTGTCATTAACAAATTTGCTAGTCCAGAAAATTTCTCCAAGCTTTTAATCAAAACCGAGATAAATGTTGATTTGATGTGAGGAATAGTGACAATGAATGTTTTTATATAGCGGAAATTATGGAATTTCTTTACCAAGGGGGTAAATTTGGTATTAAAAACGATTATAAAGAAATCAATATATAGTTCATATTTTGACGATACACTAATTTGTGTTACATTTGGGATAAAAACTATAATAAACATCAAAAATTGTTTTTATATAATCAAGTAAATGTTATATAATTTAAGCAAGATTTATTTTAATTTGGAAGAATTTATTAAAAGAAAATCATGTATGAAATTTGAATCGAAATTAGTGTCAATATTCAAGATAATGTTTTAGTAGAAAATTTTTAAATAAATTGAAAAGTGAAATTTGGAGGGACATACTTGAAACGAAATTTTTGGAGGGAAAATTTTCAACGAGAAATTTTAGAGGGAAATTTTGGAGCAAAAATTTCATTCCTTCAGCTATATATTTTCATTGGGAGAGAGTGCATTTGCATCATTCAACATCTTATGTTTGAATTATATGGATTCTTTTGATACTGAACTTTCCTTTTATGAAGCATCAACATCTTCATCGCGTAACAACTCTATTCATATTGATGAATATAACGAAAATTCATTCACTATGAATAGAGAGCCAAATTTTCCACTTATTCCTAATCCTGAGTACTATGATAGAAGCAGTGACGAAGGGCAGGATGAATAGTTTCAAATAAATAGAGAGTTGTATTTTACACTTACTCCAAATCCTATAGACTATGAGAGAAACAGTGATGAAGATCGGGATGAAGAATTTCCAAAAAAAGAGACTCACCATTTCCACTTAGTCTTAATCCTAAGGACTCTGAGAGCAATAGTGATGAATGGCAAGATGAAAATTTTTCAGTGAATAGAGAGTGAAATTTTCCACTTAGTCCTAATCCTAAGGACTATGAGAGCAATAGTGATGAATGGTGGGATGAATAATTTTCAGTGGATAGAGAGTCACATTTTCCACTTAGTCATAATCCTAAGGACTATGAGAGAAATAGCGATGAATCGCAGGATGAAGAATATTAAGTAAATAAAGAGTCACATTTTCCACTTGGTCATAATCCTAGGACTATGACAACGATAGTGACGAAGGTAGGGATGAATAAATCGAGAGTCACAGTTTCCACTTAGTCCTAATACTATGGACTATGAGAGCAGCAGTGATTTTTTCATAATGATAAAATTTTAGTTTCTTCCTCCTATTGGTTATCATATTTTATTCAACAGAAGAAATATCCACATCATTAACTAGAAGGGAGACATTCTTGGGAATTTTTTTTTTCTCTTTTATGGCTCTTCTCCTTTCGAACATCAATTCTAATCTTATCCTCATTAATGGAAACATATTCTTCTGCTTCAGCTTCAACTTCAACTTCCTCCTCTTCAAAAGTAACTTGTCTAGCTATACTAGATTGATCCCTTTTATATAGTCGTGTAGCTTTATTGGACTGATCCCTTCTATATAGTCTTGTACCTCAAAAATAACATGTCTAGCATCATGAAGTACTTTTTTTTACTTCTTTCCCCTATCTTCTTCTTCATGTTCATGGAAAATTCCTACAACAGTCATAATATATCTCTCTATAAAATAGATTCCCCCCAACATAATTGAAAGACCCTCAGAAAAATCTTGTCAAACAAAATATAATATATCAATAATAACTAAGTTATTAAATAAAAAATATATTAATATTACAGGATTAGAATAACATCAAATACACTCTAAATAAAAATAAAAATACTTACAATCTTCTGTGCAATATTATGTACGATTTGTTTGCATATCCTTGAAGAATGTTCCCCCATGTTATAAATCACCAATGTAAAATGATATATAAGCTTATCATGTGACTTAGGCAGTTTTGATATTATATAAACATTTTCAGTATTCAGAAAAATATATAGGTCTAGTACTTTTCCCACCAACTCATAACTTGCAACATCAAAATTCATACTAGCATATAATTATAATTGTAGAGTTTTGTCTTCTATATCTTTCACATACCATGCATATTTTTTACGATTCACTTCTTTTGATTTCTTCCAGTATGAAACCAACTTATTTTATTATAGGGATGTATCTACTAAAATTTCAGTAATTAAGACATGTTTATTTCGTTCAACAGTATTTTTTATGGGCCCACCTCGACTTCAAGATGATCCAATTGTTGACTTTGGTCCAGAAAGATTGACAAAAAATATTCCTTGATGCCATGTAGAAATTTGAATAACTGATATGTTATCCACCGAGATTCTCCTGATCACACACTATTTTAGCTTCATGCATAATACAGAATCTCTTCTACCATTGATCATCACATGCAGAAATAAAATCAATTGCATGCACACATTAAAGCCATAAAAATTCACACATATGAACACAGTATGTCATGGGAAAGCTTAAAGCTGAAAACCCCCAACTATCTGTATATTATACATGTCATGGAGATCATGTAACAATCATAGTACAAAGCTCTTTGCAAGCTCTCATGCACTACCTCCCTTGCTACACACTATCAAGCTAGATCTAGCAAAACTCATGCTCCAACCTTTAGCCACTTGATAGCCAACCTGAATTGCGTGTTTCAATGCTATGGGATGGTCTCTTTATATAGATAAACCACCTAGATTGAACTGCACAATCCTCATTGATTACTCCACCTATCTGTGTGTTGCAAATAGCAACAATATAGTCACAACTGATAGTTAACCTGCTCTTTCACCTATTTTTGCACTGGTCTCCACTGAAACTGTCCATGCACTGAAGTTAACTGATGTATTCTTTAGTTGATTTATGAGTTTATAATTAGTGAATTAATTAATAATTAATTCACACCACTCTCACTAATTGTATCTATTAGTTAACTTGGATACAAAAAGCTCACCTATGTTTAGATTAGTTAAACTGAATACAACTCCACTAACTTCCTCAATCAACTCCACCAAACTCTGTCACATGAGTTCTAACTGAAGTCATCATGCAATAGCTTCACTTAATCCTTAGGAATAGCTAATTCCTTCTGTCAGCTCCTGTGCCACATCTATGCACTTAACTGAAGTGCTCCAAGAGAATAAGATAATGTTTATAGTCCAAATATTATTAAGAGCTAATAATATTCGACATATCTATTTTTAGACTGGCAATCTAAAAATAGATTCCGCCCAATATGTCTAAAAATAGAAGTCCATCTATTTTTCCAAATTGACCAACCATCCACAAATAGCATCCTGTAACTCATAGAATATGATCGACATGTCTAAAAATAGACTTTGCGACAAAAATCACCTGTGTGGGCCCCACCTAGTTTAGGTGATCACTTTCCAACTAGGATCAGGAATGATGTTTCAGGATGCCTCCTTCACTATTTCTTGTTGCAATATTCAACACTCCCTCTCAACAAGAAAGGACTGTCTTTGCATGCGACATGCAACTCCATGCATTCGCCCTGCAACCTTTGCAAGCGCCATGCAACTCCATGCATCTGCTCTGCAACTCTTCTGAAACTGAATAGGCTCCAAACAACTCAATCAGTCTGATGCATCTATCATCAAAGTCTTCGACTTCTGCTTAGCTACTGCACATGTCTTCAGGAACGACTGCGCTTTTGAACTTTGCACCCATGCACTCTGCACTTGCTGTCAACTCTGAACCGCGCTCTAGTATCCGACATTGTCACTTTGATTTGCCTACATCAATCCAACTAATCATGATACTTGTGCTCTATGGGCACCTCGTAGCCAGGTTCAATTCATGAGATCCACACCATCTCAATGAATCCTGTCCAGAAATCTCCTCTTGGTATTACTCATGCATGTCACCCCACCTCTCACATGGTGGTATAGCTGCATGCACTGCCTCTGCCCATCTGGCACGAAATTTCTCTGCATGAGTGGTTTCTCCCACTCCATGATCCTCTTGTGGCTGCTCCACATCCTGAGGTTCACTATCACCTGCATGCAAATCCTGCTCCCTCTCAAGCTTCAATTGCATGTCTTTCTTGCACTTCCCAACAGTAGGAAGCTCCATAGAAATCCCATCTACTTCAAATCTATAAAGATTCTTCTGCATCTCCAGTTGTGGCTGCTCCACAACCTTCTGAGACTGCTTCTCACGCTGCATGTTGAGAGGATCCCTCTCAACCACCAAGTCACTAACCTCTGCTTTGCACCTCAAAGCTTTGCATGCATCTTGTACCTTAGTGCATGTAGATTCTTGGCTCGCGCACATTGCAATTGTCCCGCCGTCGCAAAATTTTCTAACAAAAGCGCTGATTTTAAATTGATGATATCTCCCTCATCCGAGCTCCGATTCAACCGATTTTTTTTTTCAATTTGGGTATTTTTTCGCAAGGAATTAAAATATGCTATTTTTTTCTGAAAATATTTCACCAAAAATTTTTCAGATATTCCCTACAAACTCGCGCACCCAAAAATTCTCGCTCTCATTCCATGTAGAAAATTATATACAATATGCATGTATATTTCCGGCTTTCTCCATCTTTATGTTTCTTGAGTTTATCCTCAAACTCAACCGCTTCAATGCTTTGCAATTGCTCCAATGATCAATATCGCTCCGATACCATGTAGAAATTTGAATAATGGATGAGTTATCCACCGAGATTCTCCTGATCACACACTATTTTAGCTTCATGCATAATACAGAATCTCTTCTACCATTGATCATCACATGCGGAAATAAAATCAATTGCATGCACACATTAAAGCCATAAAAATTCACACATATGAACACAGTATTTCATGGGAAAGCTTAAAGCTAAAAACCTTCATATATTATATACATACTTAATACAAACATTGCATTTACTTTTGCTACCTCCATTGCTACACACTATCAAGCTAGATCTAGAAAAACTCATGCTCCAACCTTTGGCCACTTGATAGCCAACCTCAATTGCGTGTTTCAATGCTATGGGATGGTCTCTTTATATAGATAAACCACCTAGATTGAACTGTGCAATCCTCATTGATTACTCCACCTATCTGTGTGTTGCAAATAGCAACAGTATAGTCACAACTGATAGTTAACCTGCTCTTTCACCTATTTATGCACTGGTCTCCACTGAAACTGTCCATGCACTGAAGTTAACTGATGTATTCTTTAGTTGATTTATGAGTTTATAATTAGTGAATTAATTAATAATTAATTCACACCACTCTCACTAATTGTATCTATTAGTTAACTTGGATACAAAAAACTCAACTATGTTTAGATTAGTTAAACTGAATACAACTCCACTAACTTCCTCAATCAACTCCACCAAACTCTGTCACATGAGTTCTAACTGAAGTATCCATGCAATAGCTCCACTTAACCCTTAGGAATAGCGTAATTCCTTCTGTCAGCTCCTATGCCACATCTATGCACTTAACTGAAGTGCTCCAAGAGAATAAGATAATGTTTATAGTCCAAATATTATTAAGAGCTAATAATATTCGACATATCTATTTTTAGACTGGCAATCTAAAAATAGATTCCGCCCAATATGTCTAAAAATAGAAATCCATCTATTTTTCCAACTTGACCAACCATCCATAAACAGCATCCTGCAACTCATAGAACATGATCCATATGTCTAAAAATAGATTTTTCGACAAAAATCACCTGTGTGGGCCCCACCTAGTTTAGGTGATCACTTTCCAACTAGGATTAGGAATGATGTTTCAGGATGCCTCCTTCACTGTTTCTTGTTGCAATATTCAACATGCCATTTTCTTGCAAACATATATATCTACATATAAATAAGTAAATGTAAACAAACAAAACCAAAAAAAAAAAAACTAAAAAACATCGGAAACATGTACATTTCCCCCCAGGTCTAGTGTGATTTTAGGTTCATTGAAAATACCAAAATAGAAAACCAATCCTTAGAAAAAATTATTTTTTCTTACATCCTACCCAGTTGGCCTGATGCATGCCTTAAGTGGGTGCCTCCCCATAGCACAACGACCCTAGGTTGCTATGATGCAGGTGGGAACGCTCATGGGCTGACGCCCACCTGAGCTCATCTCTGCAGTTGGTCTCGGGAGGGCACCCACCCGTGGGCATGCCGTCCTCCAACACCGTGCTATGGGCGACTGCCCGTTAGGTGTTGTTGGGCTCAGGCACCATAGCTGTCATGCTACGAGTGAGCACACCCATAGGCGAGCACCTACTTGAGCACAATGTCGTCATTTGGATCGAGTGGGTGCCTGCCCGCAGCAGGACGACCGTGACTACTATGCTGCAGGATGGAATGCCCATGGGTGAGTGCCCGCCTGTGACCTGCTTGCTGTGTCTCGGGCGGGCGCGCCCACCAGCCCCTGCGACAGGCAGGGGGGCCGATTCTCAGAATCAGTCGCCCAACCTTTTGACCCCCTTTATTGCTAGGGCGGGGGGGTAGGGGTTGTGGGCATACTAACCCAGGCCACAGAGGTCGACTCCATGCATACCCAAGAGCCCGCCCCCTGACCCATGTGAATTTTGTTTTTAATTTTTAGAAAAGAAAATTATTGGAATTGGTTTTCTCTAGTATTCTGGATGAACCTACTAACCGAATTGAAAGGTAACTACTAGTAAACTTATGGGGGTTTAAAACATGTACTCAGTGGGATTTGAAACTTGAGTCTAATAATTTCTAATTTTCGAAGTAAAAAATCAAGTTCTTGGCATCCAATATATTGTTTTCCTCAAATTCCTCGTTGAATGGTCAAACTAGAAAGAAAAATAACCTGTCAAATGTTACTCCAACCTTTTAAACAAAAAGTTGAGAAATATTTATTTGATGTGAGGAATAGTGACAATGAAAGTTCTTATATAGTGTAATTTGCAGAATTTCTTTACCGCGGGGTAAATGTGGTATTAAAAAAAAAATTATAAAGAAATCAATATATAGTTCATATTTTGACGATACACTAATTTGTGTAACATGTGGGATAAAAACTATAATAAAAAATAATTTTTTTAATATATATTGAAGTAAATGTTATATAATTTAAGTAAGATTTATTTTGATTTGGAAAATTTTATTAAAATTGAAATCGTGTAGGGAATTTGAATCAAAATTAGAGTCATTATTCAAGAGAATATTTTAGTACAATTTTTTTAAATAAACCATAAAAGTAAAATTTGGAGGGACATACTTCAAATGAAATTCTTGGAGGGAAAATTTCATTCTTTCAGCTATATATTTTCATTGGGAGAGAGTGCATTTACATCATTGAACATATTCTATTTGAATGTTATGGATTCTTTTGATAATGAAGTTTCTTTTTAAGAAGCATCAACATCTTTGTCACGTAACAGATCTATTCATATTGATGAATATAACGAAAATTATTTCACTATGAATATAGAGTCAAATTTTCCACTTAGTCCTAATATTAAGGAATATGAGATCAGCAGTGACGAAGGGCAAGATGAATAATTTCAAATAAATAGGGAGTCAAAATTTCCACTTAGTCCTAATTCTATGGACTATGAGAACAACAGTGACTAAGGTCGGGATGAAGAATATCCAAAAATTAGAGACTCAAAGCTTCCACTTAGTCCTAATCCTAAGGAATTTGAGAGAAATCGTAATGAATGTCAGGATTAGTAATTTTTAGTGAATATAGAGTCAAATTTTCGACTTAGTCCTAATCCTAAGGACTATGAGAGCAATAGTGATGAATGACAGGATGAAGAATTTTCAGTGGATAGGGAGTCACATTTTCCACTTAGTTCTAATCCTAAGGACTATGAGAGCAATAGTGATGAATGACAGGATGAATAATTTTAAGTAAATAAAGAGTCACATTTTCCACTTAGTCCTAATCCTATGGACTATGACAGCAGTAGTGACTAAGGCCGAGATGAAGAATTTTGAATAAATCAAGAGTCACAGTTTCCACTCAGTCCTAATACTATGGACTATGAGAGCAGCAATGATGAAGGGCGAGATGAAGAATTTCCAATAAATTGAGAGTCACAATTTCTAATTAGTCCTAATACTATGGACTATGAGAGTAGCAGTGATTTTTTCATAATGAGAAAATTTTAGTTTCTTCCTCCTATTTGTTATCATATTTTATTCAATAGAAGAAATATCCTCATCATTAACTAGAAGGGAGACATTCTTGGGAATTTTTTTTTCTCTTTTATGGCTCTTCTCCTTTCTAACATCAATTCTAATCTTATCCTCATTAATGGAAACATATTCTTCATTTTCAGCGTCAACTTCAACTTCCTCCTCTTCAAAAGTAACTTGTCTAGCTATACTAGATTGAACCCTTTTATATAGTCGTGTAACTTTATTGGATTGATCCCTTATATATAGTCTTGTACTTCAAAAATAACATGTCTAGCATCATGAAGTACTTTCTTTTGCTTCTTTCCCCTATCTTCTTCTTCATGTTCATGGAAAATTCCCACAACAGTCATAATATATCTCTCTATAAAATAGATTCCCCCAAACATAATTGAAAGACCCTCAGAAAAATCTTGTCAAACAAAATATAATATATCAATAATAACTAAGTTATTAAAAATATAATGATACAGTTAGAATAATGCAAAACACATAAATAAAAATAAAAATACTTACAATCTTTTGTGCAATATCATTTACGACTTGTTTGCATGTCTTTGAAAAATATTCCCCGTGTTATACATCGTCAATCTAAAATGATATCTAATCTTATCATGTGACTTGGGTGGTTTTGAAAGTATATAAACATTTTTATAATTTGACCTAATATATAGGTCTAGTACTTTTCCCACTAGCTCATAACTTGCAGCATCAATATTCTTACTGGCATATAGATATAGTAGCAGACATTTGCATTCTCTGTCTTTCACATACCATGCATATTTTGTACGATTCACTTCTTTTGATTTCTTCCAGTATGAAACCAACTTATTTTATTATAGGGATGTATCTACTACATTTTCAGTAATTAAGACATGTTTATTTTGATCAAAAATATTTTTTATGGGCCCACCTCAACTTCAAGATGATCCAATTGTTGACTTTGGTCCAGAAATATTGACAAAAAATATTCCTTGATGCCATTTTCTTGAAAACATATATATTTACATATAAATAAGTAAATGTAAACAAACAAAACCAAAAAAAAAAAAACTAAAAAACACCAGAAACATGTACATTTCCCCCGAGGTCTAGTGTGATTTTAGGTTCATCCAAAATACCAAAATAGAAAACCAATCCTTAAAAAAAATTATTTTTTCTTACATCCTCCCTGACTGGCCCGATGCATGCCTTAGGTGGTTGCCTCCCTATAGCACAACAACCCTAGGTTGCTATGATGCAGGTGGGAACGCTCATGGGCCGACGCCCACCCGAGCTCATCTCTGCAGTTGGTCTCGGGAGGGCACCCACCCGTGGGCATGCCGTCCTCCAACACCGTGGCCATGGTCACCGTGCTATGGGCGGGTGCCCGTTAGGTGCTGTTGGGCTCAGGCACCAGAGCTGTCATGCTACGAGTGAGCACACCCATAGGTGAGCACCTACTTGAGCACAACGTCGTCATTTGGATCGAGTGGGTGCCTGCCCACAACAGGACGACCATGACTATTATGCTGCAGGAGGGAATGCCCATGGGCGAGTGCCCGCCTGTGGCCTGCTTGCTGTGTCTCGGGCGAGCGCATCCACTAGCCCCTGCGGCAAGTAGGGAGGTCGATTCTCAGAATCAGTCGCCCAACCTTTTGTCCCTCTTTCCTGCTAGGGCAGGTGGGGGTTGTGGGCATGCTAACTCGGGCCACAGGGGTCGACTCCAGGCATACCCAGGAGCCTGCCCCCTGTCCCATGTGAATTTTGTTTTTAATTATTAGAAAATAAAATTATTAGAATTGGTTTTCTCTGGTATTCTGGATGAACCTACTAACCGAATTGAAAGGTAACTACTAGTAAACTTATGGGGGTTTAAACATGTACTCAGTGGGATTTGAACTTGAGTCTAATTTATTTTAAAAAATTTCTAATTTTCGAAGTAAAAAATCAAGCTCCTACCCAAGAAATAAAAAATAAAAAATAAAATAAATTCTTGGCATCCAATATATTATTTTCCTCAAATTCCTCGTTGAATGGTCAAACTAGAAAGAAAAATAACCTTTCAAATGTTACTCCAACCTTTTAAACAAAAAGTTGAGAAATATTTATTTGATGTGAGGAATAGTGACAATGAAAGTTCTTATATAGTGTAATTTGCAGAATTTCTTTACTGCGGGGTAAATGTGGTATTAAAAACAAAACTATAAAGAAATCAATATATAGTTCATATTTTGACGATACACTAATTTGTGTAACATGTGGGATAAAAACTATAATAAAAAATAATTTTTTTAATATATATTGAAGTAAATGTTATATAATTTAAGTAAGATTTATTTTGATTTGGAAAATTTTATTAAAATTGAAATCATGGAGGAAATTTGAATCAAAATTAGAGTCATTATTCAAGAGAATATTTTAGTACAAATTTTTTAAATAAACCATAAAAGTAAAATTTGGAGGGACATACTTCAAATGAAATTTTTGGAGGGAAAATTTCATTCTTTCAGCTATATATTTTCATTGGGAGAGAGTGCATTTACATCATTGAACATATTCTATTTGAATGTTATGGATTCTTTTGATAATGACGTTTCTTTTATGAAGCATCAACATCTTTTTCGCGTAACAAATCTATTCATATTGATGAATATAACAGAAATTATTTCAATATGAATATAGAGTCAAATTTTCCACTTAGTCCTAATATTAAGGAATATGAGATCAGCAGTGACGAAGGGCAGGATGAATAATTTCAAATAAATAGAGAGTCAAAATTTCCACTTAGTCCTAATTCTATGGACTATGAGAACAACAATGACTAAGTTCGGGATGAAGAATATCCAAAAATTAGAGACTCACAACTTCCACTTAGTCCTAATCCTAAGGAATTTGAGAGAAATCATAATGAATGTCAGGATTAGTAATTTTCAGTGAATATAGAGTCACATTTTCCACTTAGTCCTAATCCTAAGGACTATGAGAGCAATAGTGATGAATGACGGGATGAAGAATTTTCAGTGGATAGGGAGTCACATTTTCCATTTAGTTCTAATCCTAAGAACTATGAGAGCAATAGTGATGAATGACAGGATGAATAATTTTAAGTAAATAAAGAGTCACATTTTCCACTTAGT
The DNA here is from genome assembly GCA_034641835.2 of Pinus albicaulis. Taxonomy (NCBI): domain Eukaryota; kingdom Viridiplantae; phylum Streptophyta; class Pinopsida; order Pinales; family Pinaceae; genus Pinus; species Pinus albicaulis. The sequence continues at coordinate 1,208,669,621 of CM076579.1, forward strand.
CCTAATCCTATGGACTATGACAGCAGTAGTGACTAAGGCCGAGATGAAGAATTTTGAATAAATCAAGAGTCACAGTTTCCACTCAGTCATAATACTATGGACTATGAGAGTAGAAATGATGAAGGGCGAGATGAAGAATTTCCAATAAATTGAGAGTCACAATTTCTAATTAGTCCTAATACTATGGACTATGAGAGCAGCAGTGATTTTTTATAATGAGAAAATTTTAGTTTCTTCCTCCTATTGGTTATCATATTTTATTCAACAGAAGAAATATCCTCATCATTAACTAGAAGGGAGACATTCTTGGGAAATTTTTTTTTCTTCTTTTATGGCTCTTCTCCTTTCTAACATCAATTCTAATCTTATCCTCATTAATGGAAACATATTCTTCATCAGCTTCAACTTCAACTTCCTCCTCTTCAAAAGTAACTTGTCTAGCTATACTAGATTGATCCCTTTTATATAGTCTTGTAACTTTATTGGATTGATCCCTTCTATATAGTCTTTTACTTCAAAAATAACATGTCTAGCATCATGAAGTACTTTCTTTTGCTTCTTTCCCCTATCTTCTTCTTCATGTTCATGGAAAATTTCCACAACAATCATAATATATCTCTCTATAAAATAGATTCCCCCCAACATAATTGAAAGACCCTCAGAAAAATCTTGTCAAACAAAATATAATATATCAATAATAACTAAGTTATTAAAAATATAATGATACAGTTAGAATAACGCAAAACACATAAATAAAAATAAAAATACTTACAATCTTTTGTGCAATATCATTTACGATTTCTTTGCATGTCTTTGAAAAATATTCCCCGTGTTATACATCATCAATCTAAAATGATATCTAATCTTATCATGTGACTTGGGTGGTTTTGAAAGTATATAAACATTTTTATAATTCGACCTAATATATAGGTCTAGTACTTTTCCCACTAGCTCATAACTTGCAGCATCAATATTCTTACTGGCATATAGATATAGTAGCAGACATTTGCATTCTCCGTCTTTCACATACCATGCATATTTTGTACGATTCACTTCTTTTTATTTCTTCCAGTATGAAACCAACTTATTTTATTATAGGCATGTATCTACTACATTTTCAGTAATTAAGACATGTTTATTTTGTTCAACAGTATTTTTTATGGGCCCACCTCGACTTCAAGATGATCTAATTGTTGACATTGATCCAGAAAGATTGACAAAAAATATTCCTTGATGCCATTTTCTTGCAAACATATATATTTACATATAAATAAGTAAATGTAAACAAACAAAACCAAAAAAAAAAAAAAAAAAAAACACCGGAAACATGTACATTGCCCCCCAGGTCTAATGTGATTTTAGGTTCATCCAAAATACCAAAATAGAAAACCAATCCTTAAAAAAAATTATTTTTTCTTACATCCTACCGGATCGGCCCGATGCATGCCTTAGGTGGGTGCCTCCCCATAGCACGATGACCCTGGGTTGCTATGATGCAGGTGGGAACGCTCATGGGCCAACGCCCACCCGAGCTCATCTCTGCAGTTGGTCTCGGGAGGGCACCCACCCATGGGCATGCCATCCTCCAACACCGTGGCCATGGTCACCATGCTATGGGCGGGTGCCCATTAGGTGTTGTTGGGCTCAGGCACCAGAGTTTTCATGCTACAAGTGAGCACACCCACGGGAAAGCACCTACTTGAGCAAAACGTCGTCATTTGGATCGAGTGGGTGCCTGCCTGCAACAGGACGACCATGACTGCTATGCTGCAGGAGGGAATGCCCATGGTCGGGTGCCCGCCTGTGGCTTCCTTGTTGTGTCTCGGGTAGGCGTGCCCACCAACCCCTGTGGCAGGCAGGGGGGCCGATTCTCAGAATCAGTCGCCCAGCCTTTTGGCCCCCTTTCCTACTAGGCCGGGGAGTGGGGGTTGTGGGCATGTTAACTCAGGCCACAGGGGTCGACTCCAGGCATACCCAGGAGCCCACCCCCTAACCCATGTGAATTTTGTTTTTAATTTTTAGAAAAGAAAATTATTGGAATTTGTTTTCTTTGGTATTCTGGATGAACCTACTAACCGAATTGAAAGGTAACTACTAGTAAACTTATGGGGGTTTAAAACATGTACTCGGTGGGATTTGAACTCGAGTCTAATTTATTTTAAAAAAATTCTAATTTTCGAAGTAAAAAATCAAGCTCCTACCCAAGAAATAAAAAATAAAAAATAAAATAAATTCTTGGCATCCAATATATTATTTTCCTCAAATTCCTCATTGAATGGTCAAACTAGAAAGAAAAATAACCTTTCAAATGTTACTCCAACCTTTTAAACAGAAAGTTGAGAAATATTTATTTGCAGAATTTCTTTACTGCGAGGTAAATGTGGTATTAAAAACAAAATTATAAAGAAATCAATATATAGTTCATATTTTGACAATACACTAATTTGTGTAACATGTGGGATGAAAACTATAATAAAAAATAATTTTTTTAATATATATTGAAGTAAATGTTATATAATTTAAGTAAGATTTATTTTGATTTGGAAAATTTTATTAAAATTGAAATCGTGTAGGAAATTTGAATTAAAATTAGAGTCATTATTCAAGAGAATATTTTAGTACAAATTTTTTAAATAAACCATAAAAGTAAAATTTGGAGGGACATACTTCAAATGAAATTTTTGGAGGGAAAATTTCATTCTTTCAGCTATATATTTTCATTGGGAGAGAGTGCATTTACATCATTGAACATATTCTATTTGAATGTTATGGATTCTTTTGATAATGAAGTTTATTTTTATGAAGCATCAACATCTTTGTCGCGTAACAAATCTATTCATATTGATGAATATAACGAAAATTATTTCACTATGAATATAGAGTCAAATTTTCCACTTAGTCCTAATATTAAGGAATATGAGATCAGCAGCGACGAAGGACAAAATGAATAATTTCAAATAAATAGAGAGTCAAAATTTCCACGTAGTCCTAATTTTATGGACTATGAGAACAACAGTGACTAAGGTCGGGATGAAGAATATCCAAAAATTAGAGACTCACAACTTCCACTTAGTCCTAATCCTAAGGAATTTGAGAGAAATTGTAATGTATGTCAGGATTAGTAATTTTTAGTGAATATAGAGTCACATTTTCCACTTAGTCCTAATCCGAAGGACTATGAGAGCAATAGTGATGAATGACGGGATGAAGAATTTTCAGTGGATAGAGAGTCACATTTTCCACTTAGTTCTAATCCTAAGGACTATGAGAGCAATAGTGATGAATGATAGGATGAATAATTTTAAGTAAATAAAGAGTCACATTTTCCACTTAGTCCTAATCCTATGGACTATGACAGCAGCAGTGACTAAGGCCGAGATGAAGAATTTTGAATAAATCAAGAGTCACAGTTTCCACTCAGTCCTAATACTATGGACTATGAGAGCAGCAATGATGAAGGACGAGATGAAGAATTTCAAATAAATTGAGAGTCGCAATTTCTAATTATTCCTAATCCTATGGACTATGCAAGCAGCAGTGACGAATGGCATGGTGAAGAATTTCCAATAAATCGAGAGTCGTAATTTCCACTTAATCCTAATCCTATGGACTATGAGAGAAACAATGATGAAGGCGAGGATGAAGAATTTCCAATAAATTGAGAGTCGCAATTTCCACTTGGTCCTAATCCTATGGGCAATGAGATCGAAAGTGATGAAGGGAAAGATCAAGATGGTGAAGAATATCCTCCAAGTAAGTATTTCAAAACCACAGATGATGGTATTGAAAATTTTCCTATCGTTGAAGATAGTAATGAATATTTTTCAAATAATGATGGTGGTGAATCTCCTAACTATGTTCAAAATGATCATAGTAAGAATAGTATTCCTCCTAATGATCATGGGAATTCTTGTTCAGAGAATGATGAAATGATGGAGATGTTGCCAGAAAATATTGTATTTAGGAGTAAGAGTAGACATTTTCTTATTGATCCATGATGTTCTAGTTATACAAGAGGTGGAGTAGAATATCTCACGAGAAGAAGCTATCAGTGATTTCATCTCAATTGACTGTTGTAAAAAATATTGCTTGAACATATGGATTTCAAGTTTTCTTTGGAGAAAAGGAAGAGCAATTTGTCAATGAATAAAAACATGCAGATTTTATATTTGGTGGGGTGCATGAATCTTAACTAACAAGTTATAATTATAATATTGGATATTTATTTCTCTGTAGAAAGGCTTTCAAAATTTTTCATTCAATTGGTTATTTTCTTCTGTCAGGAATCCAAGATAATTTGGAAAAAGATCCTAAATATTATTCAGAAGTTCGTTATAAACAAGAGTTTGGGCCACTAGAAAACACTTCAATTTCATGGATTCAAGACTTTTTTTCAAAACATGGAGAGTGTTTTCGAAATAGAGATACAATACATATTCCAGATACTTTCTAAAGATGAGAAATCTACAACTTATACAAGGAATATGTAGAAGGTGTTGAAGGAAATGGTCATTTTATTACATATAAATATTTAGTGCATATATAGAAGAGAGAATTAAACAATGTCCTTATTCCTAGGAAGACAAGGGTGGGGGTTTTTAGTACATGTGCTTCTCTAAAATAAAAAAGGTGTAAATGTCAAGGAGCAGAAAGAGGTAAGAATTCATAACATTATTCCTTTAAATTGTATAGTGATCAACTATGAAAATGTATTTATTAATAGGTTTATTTTACGTTATGTGTAGATTCAATTTTCAAAGAACTTCAAGAGCATCACAAGTAAAAAACACGTGAAAGGAAAAAGTTGTACAAGCATCGAAATAAGTGTTATGATAATCCAAATAAATATTTGGGTTTGATAATTGATGATATGGACCAGAATAAAACACTTCTACCACATTTTGTTCACACACCCAAAAATTTACAGGAGGAAAATTTTATCTAGTTTCATTTGGTCAGTGGTATGGTCTTCAATGGAAAAATGTCACTGAGAGTTTACTTCACAGCTCCAAATATTCATAATGATGGAAATATTACGATAACCATAATTCATTATGTGCTTTCTCATTGGTCTGGAAATATTCCTAAAGTTTTGCATCCATAATTGGACAACACTTGTCATGAAAACAAAAATTAGATTGTTTTTGGATATCTAAACATGCTTGTTGATTTGATAGTTTTTCATAAGGTAAATGTTGGTTTCATTATTTTTTGGCACACTCATGACCATATTGATTAGATGCTCAGTCATTTTTCAGTAACATTGAGGAGGAAGGATGTTGGGTGTCTGCCATCATTAATTGAATGTATTAAGAAATCATATATGCCAAAGCCTATTTTTCATATGTTAGAAGAAATTTTTGACATGCGAAGGTTTATTCTGGGATTGCATGGTGAGGAGAAATGCATTGAAGAACTTAATGAAAATAGCTTACAACATCAATTTTGTATCAAAAAATTTGATGGGAAAACACTTATATGGGGCAAGAAGTATTCAACTACTGCAGAATGACTGCCATCATCAAGTTTGGCATTTTTTAAGTTCATTCTATATCATCCAATATTTGTGTCAAATATACTATTATTACAATCAGTTTTTGAAGTTCATAATGCATAAAGGAAGAATAGAGATATAGATTATTTTGAATTCCTGGAAGAAATTAAAAATATATATTAGATATATACATATGAGTACTTTGATGTTGCTTATTCTTTTTGGTGGGAGTCCTTTTTCAATGATTAGAGTGATATCCTTTCAAGATCAGCAAATAAAGATATGCTTTTGAAGACTCCATTTGTTTAGCCACAAAATGTGCCAAATGAACATGAGGAAAAAAAATTGTTGAACAACAAGAATCTGAAGGTATTATAAATTCTACACATGTGGAGGAAAAAGAAATGTATATTGGTTCCAGAAGATCCCGTGCACAACGTGAATCCATGGAAGACCTTTACAAGGGTTCAATACAAGATATTAAGGAGGGTTGCATGATCACAGTGTTAGCAGATGAAGATGCACATGGCTATCCATTTTGGGTTGCCAAGGTTATAAAGGTCATTATATAAAATGAAGATGTTACAGGTGTTGAAGTATATTGGTACGCCACAAACGCACACCCATTCAATGGTGTGTACAAGCTAGATATGGTAGTTGACAAAAAAATAGTGGAAAGAGAAAAATAAATGGTATAAATATAAATCATCGTTGCACAAACCTCTTAAAATCAGAGGAAGTTGACATACTTGTTTAAGGCTTCAATTTAACAAAGAGAGGAACTCTTTTCTCCAGGACAATAGAGATTCTGAAGAGGTTTCTACCAGAAGAAACAATGTTGAGATGGAAGTTTGTTGAACCCAGTCCTAGATCTAGAAGACTTTTGAAACCTCAAATGGTGGGAATGCATGTTGACTCAGATGGGGAACTAGTTGATGACAGAGAATAATATGGAACATCTTCATCTGCACCTAGTCATTCATCTAAATATGTGAATTTTGATGGTGTGCAATAAAATATGAGTGACTTTGTAATTGTGTAAGAAAATTTATATAAATGATGTTTGCATTGAGCAATGAAAATTATATTTTAACTTCCATATGATCTTACATGAAGTTATGATTCATTTTTATGTTTGTTGGATTATATGTTTTAATTATGACAAATTCATTTGTTTAAAATAATGAAATGAAACAATAACTTAGAGAAGTAATTTATGTTTCAATGGGTTATTTTAGTCACATAATTTGTTCATACTAGCATTGTTGAAATATGTTGAAAACTTATTGTTTTTTAATTCTATGGGTGAAAAAATGTGAAATATCTTTTATCTTTGACATTGTGGTTGAAAACAATTAGAATTTTAGAGATTTTTAGTGTCATGATATTATATGTTAAACAACATGGATAAAAATTGTTGGAATTTTAATGTGTTTAAAATTCCATTATTTTATATTTAACGTCATTACTAAAAAATTGTTGAAATTGTAGCTAGAAAATAAAAATGGTATTCTAGCAACAACATTAGTGTGTTTTTTCCATTTATTTGGCACACGAAAAAAGGTTTTACTGCCATTTTTTTTTTAAATGCAAATTAACATTGGAAAAAAAAAGTCTGTTTTGAAATACACACTTTTCGTTTTTGGGTTGATTTTCATGTTTTTTAGGTTTTTTTGGCTAGAGTTCCCACTTTTATTTTATAGCTCCCTTTTCAAAGTTTACATTTTTCTACTTTAAAAAATCTCATATATTATTTTAAACTATCCTTCAATCCTTCCATGCCCCTATTTTTAGTTCTAAACCATCGATCTTAACATTCATCATCACTTCGAATTAAATTTTAGTTAGTCTTTACAAGAGTGAAATTTGATGCACTTGGTCTCGTAATTTTGATATATCATGTTACCTTTCGTCCTCTTCTTCATGTGTCATAGTAGAGCTTTCTTACTGCTTACAAGGTGTTTGTTTTTTTCTTAGATGCATTTAAAATCAAATTATGATATCGATGCTTCACTCTGCCCTATGAATCACTTCAAACTTAATTTTCAAACAAATTTTATGCAAAATTTAAAAATATACACACCTTTTTCTTGCTTTCTAGGAGCTCAATACTGAAATTTTTGTGTATATATATATATAATTTTGGATCTCCAAGGTCTAAAATTTTGACCTATGGTAGCATTCTGAGTCTTATTTTTAATTCCATGAGTCTGACTAAGATTGGATTCTTCAAGAAAATGTTATGCCCAATATCCAACAATGACCTGATTATAGACTAGTTCAGTAGAGCGAACTTGTATGAAGTGCTACGTGTCATTGTTTCATCCTTCAGCCCTGAAATGATACAAGAAAAACCAAAGTATGTGTAATTTGAGTCACGTTTTATGAAATTAAAATTCAATTCTTGGAGAGAAGGTTATGATGATTCTCCCTAGGCCACTCGTTTGAGACTGAATTCTAGATCCTGCAAAAAACATAACTTCTTTGGACCATATCTCATAAAATATAGTGAACTAAGATCTAAAACCTTTACACGAATTTCACCCAGATTTCGTGTTCACGTGGTCAAAATTTCATCCTTTGAAGCCTCGTAGAAAAAACATTATGTTGAAAATGTCAAGATGACCTGTTTGAAACAACGTAACCTTATCATCCAAAGCTAGGATACCAAATGTTATGAATAAAAGTCACAAAACTGAAGAAAACATAGATCAACGACCTGAGAAATAACCTCTTCGAGGGGGAAACCTATTTTACATCACATAAATGAAAAATTCATAAATTATAGAAATGATTAGACCTCCTTAGTATACATAGGAGTCAAGGGGTCACAATATAATTAGATCCTACATAACAATAATAATTTAAGGGCACAAAAATAATAATAGTGGGCTTATATGGGGCATAACAATAACAATATGGGGGATACATGGGTAAAAGAATAACAATAGGGGGCTCCACTGACAATAACAATAAGGGGGATACACTAGTATTATAGGGACCTAAGACAATAGTTTTATCATCGATAGTTATAAAAGATAACGGGATTCACTTTCTTCAACATTTTCATCCCTTGCATCTTGTAGAGGGTCACCGTTTTCTTTTACAATTTCTTGAACAAGCTTCTAGGAAACATTTAAGAAAAATTTAGTATGCATGGCTCGTTTATCCTATTTTCTTCAACAAGCTCTTCCATGAATTCTCTAATCATTTATTTAATATCGAAATTTTCCACTTCGTTTGTTACAACAATCACTTTATCAACAATTTCTACTCAACTTAATGTTGATAGGTTTTTCTCCCCATTTCACAATATTCCATCTATAGAATATCCTAGGCCTTTTTGTACATAGTTGTTTCTAAATTTTTCAAAAGAACAACCTCATAGAAACCTTATTGAATGACAGACACAACCATCTTTCTTACTTGTTATTAGTCGATCTCTCTCATGTAGAATCATGGCCACATAGTTACATTCGAAAATTTTTGAAGCCTAAAATGGGCATCCTAAGGAATATTATAAAATAATAGAGGAAATAATAAAATAAAATTAGATTACATCATCAAATTTTAGAGGGAAAAAAAAAGGAAAAAACTATTTTTTTCAACTTATCTCCCAACGATTTTACTCAAATTTCAAGTGGGAACGCATGTTGGATGCGGAATTTAATTCCTCATCCAAGGAGTACCCATTTTGCATACTTTCGATGAACCTTGCTACATGAAAAATTATAAATACATGAAAAAACGTGATTGGAGTCATATTTTTCATGTATTTCCCATTTCTCATGTAGTAAAGTACATCGAAAGTATGCAATATAAGCACTTTTTGGATGAAGAATTATTTTTTCATCTAACAAGTTTTCCTACTTAGTAAAACCGTAGGGAGATAACGTGAAAATACGGGTTGAAATTTTTTTTTTTTTTTTTTTTAATTTTTTTACTCCAAAAATGGTGAATTGTCCTCATGGTTGACATTTAATCATGTTGAATCATATTGGTTCTTATAAAGTTGATTTTCATGTATATTTTTGTTTCGATGCCCATTTTTTACCTCAAGATTTCTCTAATGATTGATATGAGGGTTCTTCAATCCTATTATCACAATATATCATAAATGTTCTATAAATAGTATATTTCTCATCTTAATAACCTAAAAAATATAATTTTCATCCAAGAAAATAAAACTCATATAATAACTACTAAAAAATTCCATACTAACAACTTCAAATTTACTCAAAATCACTTTCTAAGATCATTGTGTACGTTTTAAATCTTTTACAGTAATCTACAATAATCTATGCAGACAGATATTCCTAATAAATAGAAAAGTAAATAATGACAATTACACATAATACACAAATATTTACACATAAATCCAAATGGGAAAACCTACAAATGGTTTACATATACACCTCTAACTTTTATCATCAATAAAATATATAAAAATATAAGATATCCAAAACCCTTAAACCATTATTTTAGATTAGTTTACAACCTTAATTCTTTAACCATTAACCTAATTTATATTACTATATTAATTACTTAACCAAAATTAGAAAAATAAACCTTGGAATACCATGCACGACAAAAGGATAAAAATAAAAATCATATGTCAATAACCAAACAGATAATCATACAAAAATAAATATAAAATGAAACTAATATAATAATAAAAAGAAAAAAAAATCTAAATTTATGAATATACAAACCTTCTAATTAAATTATTGTATTTAACAAAATTTATGATTAAATTTATTTTATTGTATCTCAATTATAGAAAATTAATTAATAATGGTAAATTTTTAATTATAAATAATAATATATTAATTTTTTTATTAAATATATATATATATATATATATATATATATATATATATATTTCTAAAAAAATAAAATAATTAATATAAATTTTTTAAGAAACCACGGAAAGAATGAAACTAAAATGCTTTTCAAAACCACAAAGCCAAAAATCATCATCACATGCCAATGACATGAAGGATTGAGCATCAAGAAAAGGAATTTCTCTTCCAAATAACTCTCTTAAATTCATGTGAGTTTTTGTAAATGGGCGTTTTTTTTACGTGCAATGAACTTGAGTGAGATTACCTACAAATCGATTCCAAATACCAAGACTATAGAGATTGGGGTTAGTGATAAGACTTGCATTCATTGTATCCTCCCACACTATTGAGGTATAGGTAACACCTTTAGAGATTTGAACATGAGTAAGACCACTTGCAAATAAATTACAAATACCAAAACTCCAAAATCCAAAATGGGTGAGAGTATGAACCGTGAAATAATGATTCTCCCTCATATGGTGACTCAAATTTAAGTGATGAAAATCTTTTAACTAGACAATGGCCTTTTCAAATACTACTTTCATTTGAATTACCAATGGCAACCTACCCTTCAAATTGAAAAAATTGGTGAATAAACAACAGAAATAAATATTATAAGTTGATTTGCAATTCACAAAAATTAATAAATTTCATTCCTTTTATAAAAGAAGCATAAATATAAATAAAATTCGTCAATAAAACTTTAGAGATATCTACATCACATATAGATCTAAACCATATATATTTAAATATAGTGGATTAAATTTTTCTAAATTTTTAAATTAATAAGATAATTTAAATTTAATTAAATATAAGTATAGATTATTTTTCAAATTCTTTTATTTTATTTTATTTATAAATTACAAAAATAATTATCATATTCTACCAATAACTTAATAAAAATTAAAAAAATTTGAAAACAAATTTTTAATAATTATTCTCTAATGGGGTAGGAAATTCAAACAGAACCGTCCACAGTAATTAAAAAAAAAAAACCATGCCTGTGACTATTTACATTCCAACCGGTCGTTGGCAAATCGCCCCAAATCATGAACAGGCCTTTTCTAATGATTCATGGCTGGTGAAAAACTTTTTGGAGGGGAGTGGTAACAGAAATTTGTACAGGTTCTTCTTTTTGTCGAGGAACCCTTTCTTTCTAAAATGATATCATATTTATGATAGATAACTGTGAGATAGCCTTTATTCTTGTTATACACCTTTTGCCTTCTTGTAATATGTTTTGTTTTAAAATCATATATATATATATATATATATATATATATATATATATATATATATGGTTTTTAATATGTTTTAATCTCTAGAATACAACAATTTTAAAATTCCGTTGCGAAATGTTGAGTGCACGTTCTCGACGATATACTGTGTGCCAAATTGTCTTTATTCCAAGATTTACCTTGAAATAAAATAAATTAATGAACAGAGAGTTCACTCACATGGAAGGAAAAAGTGCCATTCTGCAGCAGCTGTACCAAAAAGAAAAATAAATCCACGCAATATCTTGCGTTCTCAATCATCTCCACTCTACCATTTACTTTTAATAAAAGAGTACAACGAACAAAGCTTTTGATACCACCGAAAACAAAAATGATACGCAATATCTTGCGTACCCAATCATCTCCACTCTACCATTTACTTTCAATAAAAGAGTACAACGAACAAAGCTTTTGATAACACCGAAAACAAAAATGATATACATGTTGATGTATTCAAAAGCAAAAGATGGATTCAACTTTCCATAGAGGCGGAAAAACATATCACAATAATACTATTTTCTTTTTTCCTTCTTTGTACTATTTTATTTTGCTTTCTCTTATTAAAATTCATATTCAAACAAATCAACTTTGGGTTTCCATGTATTGGGAGTAAAGTTTATCCAAAGTGTTTTCTATCTCCAGTAATGATTCAAATCTTCAAAATGTAAAACAAAACTTTGACATTGTTATTTAAGCTAAAGCGGCAGAGAGTAAGTGGTTTTTATTGTAAAGTTAAAAGTTAATTTCGATGAGTCAAAGTTTACTAATGGATTTTCCAAAGTAATGAATAAAAATAAATCACATCTTCTTCAACATTAAATTTGAATTTGTAGAATTCTTTTGCATGTGGATAATCATTTTTTTTTTTTTTTTCATTTTTAATTTATAAGTTTTCTTGGTAAGTATTTATGAGGAGATTTCAACTATGGATTTTCGCAATTTATATCATACTTCATAATTTCATAATATGACAATCTTAGTGTTAGTTATCAGTAATTTTCACCTGTTTAGATGACTAAATGCTTATCCTAGATTTCTAGAAACAAAATTCATGAATCTTGTGAGTTCTGAGAAATCTCAATCCCTTCATTTCCCTTAGAAGTATTTTTTTCAATGTTCTACTACTTTATCAAGGCATGGCCAATCTCTCACTCCGAGAAGACCAAATCATGGTCTTATTCCCTCATTCTCACTATGTTTTCCACCTCTGACTTTACCACTATGTTTATGATTGTCTAAGCCTTCTACTTTTACACGTTGGTTTGCCAAGTAGCCTAAACCTTTTCCCCTATTCACCAAGTGCCTCAAGCAATGGTGATTTTAAACTCCCTTTGTAGGCTCTTTAGATAAACCAATCAAAGTTTTCAGTTTCTAAGATTGCAATGCATAAAGGTTTGTCAAAACCCTGTTTTCACCTCCAAACCCTAATTCAAGTTTTTTAGTCAAAGACCTATTCCAAAAGACATCCCAATAGGTCATGTAGGGTCTCCTAGGTTATGCATTGCTCTGGCTTTCTAGAAACTCACTATTTTACATGTGCCCAAAGGTGAAATCAAATGAAAATGAAGGTGAGCTCATGATTGTCCAAAGGGTATCAAAAAGCCTTCAAAAGGACCTCCTTGCTCAAAGCATTGAGTCTGCAAAAGGACAGTAGCCTATCTTAAAACATTTCTGCAAGAATGGTTTATAAGGGTTATCAGTAGAAGAAAGGCAGGGTAAGAAGCCAAACTCCTCAAGGACAGTCACAACAGAAGAGAAACAACATGCCCAAGTAAAAAAGAGTATCAGTGGTTTTATCACTGATTGGCTATGAGGTGTTGCCCAGCAAGAGATCCATGCAAATGGTTAAAAGGGACAGAGATGCATCAGCACCATCAAACATAAAACCAAAGTTTCTAGGAATGATAAATAAGAAAAGGAAAAAGGCCTCTAAAAGCTAGAAGTCTAGAGAGGTAGGCAAAAGTGACCTAAAGGTCATAAAACTCCATTAAAAGGTCAGAAGGTTTTCATAGGACATTTGAAAGGAGTCCTCCATGGTTATAATAAGATAAAAGGGGTTTTATTTGTCACTACAGCAAAAGGGACAAATTCTAAAAAGAGTATCAGTGAAGGTTGCCTAAGTTTTCAAGTACAGTCAAAGGATTGTCAAAAGCAGTATGAGGGAGCCTAAGTTTTCTGTCAGATAAGAAAATCAAAGTGAGCATGAGTTTCTACTATTGGGTAGGTAAGGTATCAAAACTCCTAAAAGTTTGAGAAGACCAAAACCCTGTGTTATGGCACCTCCCAGCATGTCAGAAGTGGTCAAATAAAAACATAGCAGGCATAATGTATAATCTTTGCCAAAAAGAGTAAGGAAAACAATTTCAGTCTATTAGTGCCAAGAAGGATAGTTTTCACAGAACCCAAGCCTCTAAAAGATTTAGAAGGGATCTATTCATTTGTCCAAACACGTCATCACCAAAGGAAAGGGTCACTTTGACAAAATATCAAACCATCTGGAAAAGAGTCAAAGAGATATTGGCGAAAGTCATAAAGCGACCAATGACAAAGTAAAAAACAGACATTAGCAAAATGGGTTGTGATTTTCAATTTATTAAAAATCCAAGGGTATAGGGACTTTTTCATTATCACTCTCGCTCATTATCATTTTCACAAACAATGAGAGAGATTTCGAAGAAAATCAGGGTTTTTTCTGACAATTTTTCAGGCAAAAAACCTCTGTGTTGCACTCCTGAAAGACTATGTTATGCGCTTGTGCACGATGCCTGTGCATATTTCAATGGGGCGTTGCGTGCCTGTGTAATAGCACTGCGCATAGGGCCATAGCCCGACCTGACCGTGTGCACGACCGCCCAACGCTGTACACCTGCGCGTGCAGTCTTCGCCCGGAGGACCCGACACCCCACTGTGCTACGTGCCCAGGCGTGTAGAGGTTTCCCAACACCTTATGCAAGGGTGCCTGACACTTCACCACGCTATGCACATCCATCTCACAACGCCCGACCCAACAGTTTGTGATGCGCTTTTGTCCGTTTAGGGTTTCCAGGAGGACCTCAATACACGTTGAGGCCTTGCCCACACTACCGTTCTCCTGCATTACATTCAGGGCAAACCCGACAGGACATGCAAACGTCACCCGACTGGCCCGTGTGGCACTCCTTTGTCTCTTTGCTTCAACTGTGAGGTTTTTCAAGATCTTTTTAGACATTTTCCACCTTTTCCTATTGTCTAAAGGTAGAATTATAAATAAATGTGAAGGGTAAACTAAAAGAAAGAGAAAAAAACCCTAAATGAAGAAAGGTTAGGTCCTCATGTTTGCAAGCATTGCTGATTGAAAAGCACCCATCCATCTACACATTGAGGCCAAAAGTGTCCTTCACTCCTCTCTTCCCCTTAAAATTTGCAGATCATTGCCTTCCTCATTAACCTCTCATTTTCCCTCTCCATATTATTTCCCAAGCAGATCAGGGTTTTGTTTTCGAAGGAAAAAATAAAGGACAAAATTCTTAGAGAAGGCAACGTTGACAGTGGCGAGAGAGGCCAAGCACCTAGAGAACAGCAGAGGAACGGTGGGAAAGAAAATAGGTTTGAGCATGTAAACACTAAAGAATTGACAACCTCTCCTATTATAGTTTCATATTTCCAAGAGGTAGGATGCTATGACTTCTGTAAAAAAGTTCAGAGAGTCCAAAGTCACCCTCAGTTGACCAAAATTTTTGTCCTTAACCTCCATGACTACCAAGTACATCTAGCTGGAGTGAATTTTGAGTTGACCACCAATGCAATCTCTATGGCCACTAGAATACCTTGAATGGGAGAAAAATGGTTCAAACAGGTGTATCTGGACCTAAGTCATTATCAACCCTTCTTAAAACCAAGTTGCCAAGCTAATTGCAAGACTATTATTCCCTTTTCTCATTTGTTGGACATATATGCTCCTTTAATGAAAATCATTATGAAATACTTCACCTGTGAGGGTAGATTTTCTAGATTGTACTCTTACCACATAAGAATTCTCATGCATTTCACTAGGGAAAAATTGTTACATTTTCCCTACTACCTTTATAAAAGTATTGATAAAATGTCATCCATTGTGCAAAGGAGACATCCTTCACAGCAAATGCAAAGTCTTTTCCACCATTCCCTCATCAAAATTATTGTCTTAAACCAATTAGAACAACAAGGCATCCCATGGGAATTTTTCATCGCCCATGACGTTTTCACACACCCACAACCTCTTCCTCTGCAAAGTTTACCATCATCATCTCATCCACCTTCCTCCACTCCTCCATCACCCCTCACTGACCATGAGTCGTCCTCTTCACATGAATCCTCTCCCCAAACAATCCTCCCTCTTTCAACTTCTCCTAAGGCCTCAGAACAAGAAGAAAGTGTTGAAGAACATGAAGAAAGTAGTGACAAAGAGGAAAATGGCAGTCAAGAAGAAAATGACAGTCAAGAGGAAGAAACAAGTAATGAGGACGAGGAAAATGAAAGTGAAGAAAGTGATTATGATGAGGAAGAAGACAAAGAAGAAAGTGTTGAGGAGGAAGAAAGCAGTGACAAAGAGGAAAATCACAGTCAAGACAAAGAAGACAGTGATAAGGAAGAGGGCAGTAACAATGACAGTGAGCTAGATGAAGCTGAAGAAAACAATGACAGTCTAGGGACAGAGGCATATTTTGATGAGAAAATAGTGAAGGTAAAGAAAAAAATAGTGAGCCCAATAACAGTGATAAAAGGAGCAGTGACAAAGATGAAAATATCAGTCAAGAAGAGACAGAGTTTGAAGGAAATTGCAATGATAAAAATAGTGAATACAGTGAGCTAAATATTGAGGGAGAAACAGATGAATAACAAACAGACCATGATAGTCATGGTGAAGAAACAAGTGACATGGCAGAAAATGGGAGTCATGGTGAAGAAGAAGATGACATGGCAGAAAATGAAGAAGATCATGACAGTGCTCAAGAACAAAGTAGTGATAATGAAGAAAAAAATTCTAAAGGCAAATACAGTAGGCATAGCGAAGATGAAGAAAGAAATGAAGATTCAGAGATAAAGGCAGCTTTTGAAAGTGAAGATAGTGGGTCAAATAATGAAGACAGTGGGCCAAACAGTGAAGGGGCTAATGACAGTCATAATGAAGAAAACCTAATGACTAATAGCCCTAAAAAAAGTGACAACAGTGATCCCATGAACTCAAAGGGCAGCCACAAGGATGAAGATGCACCAAGCAATGATGACAACACCTCTAACCATGACAACAATGAAAATGAAAATGTAAATGATAATGTTGCAAACATGGAGGAGGATGACAATGTTCAAGATCAAGGCAGTGATACTAGCATGGGAAAAAATGAAAGTGCCTCTCAAGAAAGCAGTCTTGAGATCACCAAAGATGAAATGAAACATGTTAAATCTTGTATTCTCACTTATCAAAGAGGATAAAGACAAGTGTTTTCTGCCTCCAAGAGGCAAGGGACCTTGCCATCTACTTCAGCTCAACCACTGGACAAAGGTAAGCAAAAAGTGGAAGAAGAAGAGGAAGATCATGAAGAAGAAAGAGAGTTTGAACTTATTCACATAGACAGTGAGGATGAGAATGAAACAATAATTTCAAACTCCCTCCTCCAAGACAGGAATGCACAAATCAAGGACTTGGAAGCTGAATTAGAAAGAGAAAAAGATGTCATTCACTTCTATCAAATGAAAAACAAGAAAATGAGTGCCCAATAGGCCATCCATGAAACAAGAACACTTAGGTACTAGAAAGAGGCTTAAAGGGCACAGGTGAATTTGGAAGAATTCATGGGCACTTATGACGAGAGTAGTGATGAGGAAGGTCAAACTAGAAGGAGACCTAGAACTATGGGTCTAAAGAAAGCATTAACAAGGCAGATGGAAGAAGAATTAGCCCAAGCAGAACAAATTTCTCTAAATGAACTCCTTGCAATGGAAATTGAGCATAATATGGAACCATGGATTGAGAGGGCTAACATACACCTTGAGGCCAAGCTGCAAGAAGAATGACCAAGCATTATGCCCAAAGAAACCAATTTGCAAGGGCAAAACTCAAAAAGGCCCAAATTGAGATCCAAGCACTAAAAAGGGAAAAGAGCCAAGATAACCTTATTATTTTGGCTCAAGATTCTCTACAAGTCTCCCAAGACCCATGAGGCATACTTCCACCAAATTTGGGGGAATTTTGACAAATTTTGTTTTTTGCAAATTTTGAGGCTAGGAGCATAGCACACCTGGTGCTACGCTATTTTTCAGGGCATCTTCGGGAGGAAAAGCTTGAATTTTTGGGTTCCTCATCATTCATATAATATTCTCAGAAAGTTTAAGATCAATTGGAGTTGTTTTGGTCCCCCAAAAGGGTCAAAAACACTCACTTTTTCATCATTCTGCCTACTTTTCAGGACATGTACTACGCTCCTACCAGTCTTGGAATTTTCACTTTTTGAATAGGTTTCAGAGCTCATATTAGAGAAACAAGAGTATATCTGGAAATTATACTACAAGGGATTTCCAACAAGCCATACCAGAGCCTTTTTTGACATCGCGAAGGCCTTCAAAACACTGCTGCAAGAAGACCCATTTTTCCTGTTCCTGTGCTACACTCCTGGCATAAAATTTCATTTCAAAATATAGTGTTGCGCTTTTATGGTTGAAAAGTCAAAATGTTTGTTTGGTAAGTTTTAGGAGGCTTGTTAGAGCCTAAAGTTCAATTTCTTTTCTATGAATGGCCCAAAAGATATTTATTTTAGATATTTTGTGCCTAGGGCCTTGCAAGGCCTCAAAGACAATAGAGATGCTTCTGTTTAGCCAATGGATTTCTAGATATTCTATTGGGTTTTTCTCCTCCTTTCTTGTTATATAAGAGCATGAGGATTCATTGTAAGTATGGGATTTTGATGAGTTTGAGAGCAATACATGGTTTTTGGAGGTTGAAGAGCAATTTGGTGTTGTGGAGCTTGTGGATGATTTGCCTTGATTGATGATGATGAAGGCTTGCTTGCAGGATCCCTAAGTTTAGTTAATGGTGATGTATATCTTATTTTTTCATGTTTTCTTGTTGATCATATGTCCATCTTTCTATATTTCAATAGCTCAGAAGATTATAGGATGAGAAATGTTGTTTGAGGCACCTCAGTCCTCTTGTTTGCTATTGTCTTTCTGTTTTCCTCTGTTGGGTTAGTTTAAGGAATTCTTAGTTGCTCCTTAGGCCCACCTAATTTTTTCTATTTCATTATTGGATTAATATGCTAGTTCACAAATATGATTCATGGTAAGCCCTGCTTGTTTGATGCTATCTAAACTCTGTCTTGAAATCTCTCTTTGATATATTGATTGTTAGGTTAAGCCAAAGAGGTCTTGTTTCAATCTTGCCCTTTGTATATGCTTATCAGTTTGCCTCAAAGTTCTTTATAGTTTAATGAATTATGTTTAGGAGTTCCCTCTTCATTTATTGATGGTATTTTTCTCTTATATGTTTTCAAATCTTAAAAGTAGGATCATTGGAGTTAGATAAGTTTTCTTGCTTCCTTTGTTCCACTGGATTGTTTATCTTGAATGTTTATTTGTTCAAAGTATTATCACTGAGTAAATGGTGTGCCCTATCTCATGATTAGTATCTTTTTCTTACCAGTATTTAAGATCTTCTTTTTCATAGGTATTTGAAAAAGGATTCTTAACTGCCCTTTGCCCTACCTTGTTTCCCAAAACTTAATGTCCATCTCACCTCACACATAAAATTTAAAGATCCATTGACTACACTAGATTTTCCCTGTGATGTACCCCAATTCACTATTGAGATATCAATGAATTCCTAGACTCTATAGCCCAATGTTTGAAAACCTCTCATTCCACCTATCCTACTTGATCATCGTACCCAACCAAACCAACAAACAAACCCTAAACTTAACAACTAGCTTAAAATCAACCATCTAAAGCGAACAAGTTCACATCCTTTGCACATAATAGAGAGAGCCCTATATGATTCTAGGAAGGATAGGTCCTAAGACTCAAAATATTGGTTTGATGTTACCTTGTGCATTTGGTCTACCAATCTGCTAAATCACGTGACCCTACATAATGGCGATCATGGTGGGACCCTTTCTGATTAAGTACCAAGCTTAGACATCCTTAAGCAATTTAGAAGCCTTTGATTGAAATAGTATCCTATGATTTATAGCTATCTCATCACTATCACTAACACAATGGTGATCATGATGCAACCTCTGAAGTCAGTGACAATCTAAGTATCCCTTAGGAATTCAGAAACCTTCATCGAATCATAGAGAACTCAACTGATAGCCAAGAGTAGAACCTGGTTGTTTCACCATCCTAGCAAAATTATGACCCAGCTGTAGTACACTCATAGAAATATTAGAGTTACCTAAGAGAACTCAGAAAACCCCAAAATATTCCTAGATTGGTTTTTTACAGTTATTGGTGGTGGACCATAGACATACATCCTCAAAACAAACTAAAAACATCCACCTGGTGACTCCACTTGCCTCCAGTAGGCCTTCTCACTTTACTACTATCCATAGACTCCCCTAGGATTGTGTCAAATCAGCCCCAAAATTTTTATAAATATAGTCACACATTGCGTGAGTTTAGAAAAAAACTAAGAGAGGTAAACTTTTCAAAAAATTTCAAAAAACTTTCAGCCTTTCTAAATTTTGAGTTTGAAATCTGGTTTCGCGAACAATCAATACTAGATCTCATCCGGACCCAAACCCTCCTACTATAGTTGATGACCCAGAAAGGATTTTGTGGCCAAATTTTGAAACTGGAAACTTAACTACTATTGTAACCATTCACAAAGCAAGCTCTGTCCCTGAACAACTCACAAACTTGCAAGATTCTCTGTTTGACTTGCACCATATGAGAAACCTTTTTCAGAACCAAGTCACACAGTGAGATTGACCATACTGACCTCGAGCCCATAGATTTGCAGCATAGTTCTAGTAGAGAAGCCTCTCCCTCCACCCCACCTTATTTTCAGCTTCTCCACCACTTCAGCTCTTTCCATACCAAATTTTCTCTGAATCAGTTTGCTGGTCCAAGTACCTCCACTGCACCCATCCATACCACCACTGTGCAAACCACCCCGCTTCATCCTACACCTCCCCTCACAAACCCTCTACTTGTAAATCCACAATTAGCTAGTTCAGGAGCTGGTATCTGGATACATAACACAAATAAGGGTCATTCATACAAACTATAATTTCAGTGCACTAATAACATCGCAGAATATGAGGCTCTTCTCCTTGTTTTTCACTTGCTTGAAGACTTAGGAGCTAAGAAAATATCTATCCAGGGAGATTCTGAACTTATCATTAAACAAATCAAAGGTGAGTACTCAAGAAACAATCTGTTGTGGTTCCTATGTTTTGGCCAGATTGGCAAGACCAAAAGATAAGACAACATCAAACCACTTTGGGATCCTAGGATCTAGCCCTCCTGGATCCAGAGAGGGATCTCTCTATAAATGTAAAGAATGATAAATATTTAAGGCTCAAATTGAGGTAATAGGCTAGGTATGAAGCACAAGGGTTTGTTTGATTTGTTCGTTTGGTTGGAGATCATTAACTGAGAAGGTTAAGGATGTAAGGAAGGAACTAAATAGAGGGATGTTTCATCATGGGAAGATAGGTCAAGAGAAAGGTTAATCCATTGGGCTATGGAGTCATGAAAGGGGATTACTTGCATAACAACTATCCAAGGGTTTCCATAGGGAAAGTCATCTATACTAAAGGATCTTTTTGGATATATGGTGGAATGGAACATTAAGAGTGGGTGAAAGAAAGAAACCAAAGCGCAGTCTAAGATCAGGTCAGATGTCATTTAAATCCAGTCCCGCTTTGACATATTTCAAAGGAAACTCTCAATAAAGACACAAAGGGTAGCTTAAGATCAGGTTAGATGTCATTTAAATCAAGACCT
Source organism: Pinus albicaulis (assembly GCA_034641835.2). Classification (NCBI taxonomy): domain Eukaryota; kingdom Viridiplantae; phylum Streptophyta; class Pinopsida; order Pinales; family Pinaceae; genus Pinus; species Pinus albicaulis. The sequence continues at coordinate 1,208,691,196 of CM076579.1, forward strand.
TCTTTCAGCATACTCTTAAGGAAAACAATCCAACAGTCCTCATGACCACTTTCAAAATAGTAGAAAACATTTAAGATTAAACACAGAGCAAGGCCTAAGATCAGAGAAATACTTTTAACTTTCAATGCTTTTGACACTAGCTCAAAGGGATCTTAGAGAGGCTAGCTATTGGAAAAAAAACCCTAGTGGATAGAGCTAACTCTAAATCCATAGTATCCCAATTCTTTCAGCTAAAACCAAAGAAGAACATTTAAGCAACAAACTCTAATTTCATACATCAGTAAGCATGGGCAAATCAACATCTTTGAATCGTTAAATTATGCTGAATTTGTTCTCAGATATACAATAAGCAGAAAAAATAAAAGATAAGAAGAGCAAGAAGCATTAGGGTACTTTGCAGTAGTATATCCTAAGCTAAATTACTAATTCTTATCAGAGAATAATGGACAGTGTGAAATACATGAAATGAGACAATCATAGTAAGGAAAACATCGCCCATAACATAGACTAGGATCCTGTGAAATTTTCTTGTTCAATTGATGTGAAAAACCAGTCACATACTTTGAGCTCAATGGCTCTTTACATTCCAAACTTCTCCTCCCAGCCTACTAAGTTACAAACTACTCAGCTACTTCCCCTTAATTGTTTCATTATGACAGAGGAGAAGACAGTTGAGTTCCCATTCTGCAAAATGGCTCTTCATTAACTGTGTGTACTGTGTAGAGTCTGGTCTAGAAGTCCTTGGTAATAACTTCAGGTATGTTCCTCTGAATTACTCTGGCTGCATGGTACTCTATTTTGCCTTCTGAAAGAAGTAATGTGGCTAGAAGGTCTACAAGGTCTCCGATACTTCCATAACTATTGTGCTGACAATTTTTTTAAGGCCCCTGTCAGTGTAATAATAGTTCTGGTGTTCGATGGAAGATGGTAGAAGTGATGTAGCTAGTCCTTTTTGGAGAAAAAGTGTTCTACTGATATTAAAACATAGATATGGCTTGTCTCATGTGCTTTAGGCTTCATTAAGCCTCTTAATCATCTTCATGGTCTTCAGCTATGTCCTTTGAGCTTTAAACATTGGATTATAGGCATTAAATCTTCAATAAGGAGCCCTAAATCCCTTAGTCTATCCTTTGATACTCTTTTCTGCTTCTGCTGACTGTTTTTGTGCATATACAGGTTTTGGAGGCACACGAGGGTTTTAATCAGGGTTAATAATGCTGATTATTAATTAAAACATGCTCTGAACCCTCTCTGGTGCCTTTCTCTGCTACTTCTGGCCCCCGAACTGATATTCTGCGTTCTAAATAATCCTGTCAATGACTGTGGTACAGAGCGCATTCGCAATCCTTCAAAATTTGCAAAACTAATAAACATATTAAAAACAGGCCTAAGGGAGTGAGGGGAACTATTTCAGAGGCCCGTGGAGGAAGGAGAGAAACAAGGAAAATGGGTGAAAACCATGGCAAAAACGGTGAAAAACGATGTCAGAGGTGAAACACTGTTCTGGCGAAGTTTTGGTGCGAGGAGGATTCTGGACCGTCAGATTAGATTTAACAGTGGCCATCTGCGGTCCAGATTCATTGATGAAAATGTTTGGAGGGCTAAATGAAATGGGAGATGGGATCATGTCGTGGTCGTTGGATCAAATAAATTTAATGGTGATCAACGGTGGAGGTTTGCTTGATAGAGTTATTTGGGAGCATAAGTGGATGGGAGAGGAACCGGGGTGAAATTAGATCGTGTCCGTTGGATCATATCAATCAACTGCTACGATTAAATATGAAAACTCAATGTAGAGGGGAAAAGGTGGTGAGGCGGAAAACCATGACGGTTTTCGCGCGGCTTCGGAGGTGGTAAGTGGAATTCACAAAATTCACGCGATTCCACTCATCGCATGATGTGTGGCAAAACAATACTGTCCATATCGCGCGATTTCGGAGCTTTAACTGTCAGACAAAAAAATAACGCGATATGTTTCCCGACCGTCGGATGTGGGGCGGGGAGATCTAACAGTGGAGATGATAGCGCGATGGGGGAAAGGTGCATGAGTGGAAGCGGTCATTTGGTTTGTTGCTGACCGTTAGATTAAGCGAACAGACGGTTAAGATTCGATATCAGGCCACAATATTTTTGAAGGGGGAAAGTTTATATGGCCGGCGGAAATAGATCCTGGTCGTTAGATCTGTAGTGTGGACGATGAAGATCTAATATCGCCAGGAGGGGAGAACGGGCGAACAATTGGAGAAAGGTGAGATCTCCACCGTCGGTTTTATGCATCCAACGGTCCAGATCATTCGAAACCAAAATGACGGGGAATGATAAAAAAAAGGAAAAAACCGATTTTGATTGGATCTTTCAAACTTTTAAGCGCTCGTTCACACCGCTTAGGTCCCATGGAGGGGGGGTTAATAGTAATAAGCCCTCAGGGGCTTATCACTACAATGGAGCGGAGAAAAGGTTATTTAGGCCTTTTAAAGGGTTTTTTGGGAATTTAAGCACCCGATTGTGGGCTGCGCTTATATGAATAAGGGGGCTACAAAGTATAAGCCCTCGGGGGCTATACTCTGTTATAGTTTAAGATAGAGGATTTTTAGGCCAAAATAACGCTTTTTTAGGCCAAATGAGGGGTTCCGGTAAGGGGAAAAAGGGATTTTAAAACCAGACAGAGGATAACATGAGGTTTAAAAAGGTTTTTGAGAGGGTTAGAGAGTCAAATGAGGGTGCTTTGAGGGGCTTCATGAAGGAAATAAAGATGAGAAATGGGGGATTTTGTAGGGATGAATTGGAGGAAATGGGGGGTTTCTTAAAGCAGTTTCTTCACAGCAGAACAACAGGTTTTCAATGGAAACAACAGTGAATATTTCTTCAGGGAACAGAAGACACATAGAGGCCTCAAGAATGAAATATTTTCAAGGGAAATGTTTCTCTTGAAGACTCAGAAACATTTTTAGCCACTTGTTTGCTATGTCAAAAATTTATAGGTGGCTAACAGTGGCTCCACATGGGGATGGCATCTTCTTGAAGGTGTCAAGAATCATAGAAAATAATATATGGAAGTAGGAAAGATGCCTGGTACTTGACACATCTTTTTCTTTTCTTAATCAACTGCCACAGATCATGAAGACATCATATCAGCAGAAATATTCTCCCAAACAACTACCTACCCATCCTACTTTCCTAACATTTTTTCTTCAAGGTGCATTTAGACTTGCAGACCTTTACATCATCAATTTTTACAAAAAAGAAAATAATCCTATCTACTGCTACCCTTATTACTCCATGAGACCAGATTAAACAGTTGGACTCATAGCTTCTCTACCTAAACTACTATCTGCTGGGATTAAACTGTCTAACAGATTTCTTTCTATACATTCTAAAACAAAAATTGAAACACAGTCAAACCAGGATTAGACTGTCTGGTTTGCCAGACTTTTCAGAAATTAAAAACAACTAACTAAATGCTCACAGACTGAGTTTTATTGAAATTTCCTACCTACCCTACTCTAACTTGAGATATTTACATGTCTAGCTTACAAACTCTCTTTTCCAATACATCCATTCAATCAGATGATCCCATGACTAGTCTTTTCTGCTCATCTCTTTGAGCATGTTGGATAGGTAGGGCCACTCCCATTCTCTTTGTTTATTAACAACAGCTTCAAAAATGTTTCTTGTTGCCTGCAACAAGCTCCTCTTGATGACCTTTGATCCTTCTTCAAATATCTGCAGGAAATGAGCATAAGGATCTTGAAATAATACCTGGTTGTGAGTATTTAACACGCAATTTTCAAACAGGATTGCTTCCTCTTCCACTATATCAAGAAAAAGATTCTCTTGAGAAAGGAAATCTTCCTCATCTTCATCATCATTTGAACTGGAGAACTCATCATATTTGGCAGTGCTGTCCTCTTCTAACCCTGATATGTTCTGCTGGAGTGGACTGAACTCTGTGAAAAGGTTAACATATTCTTGAGCAGGGGTTTCTTTGATTACCTCAACCCTTTCAGGAGAAGGTTCAGGATATTCATCTTGCTCAAGATTTTCTTCATTCCTTTTCTTCCTCATCCTCTGAGCTGGAAAACTGCAGACTTCCATCCTCATGGCAATTATTATCGATGATCTGATATATAACAGAGTGAAGATTCAATGAATCCTCGTCTGCTATCAGGATTTCAATACTTTCTTCATCAGTATCATAGATAGCCTACATTGGTTCATCACTTTCTTGAAGCTAATGGTAATGAGCTTCCTCCCATAAATCTTCTGATGATGGTCCTGCAAACTTAGTTTCCCTTTGGAAAAAATCATCATCAGATAAATCAAAACTAGGAAAATCATAATTGTAAGCAATGTTACCAATCAAAACTTCTGGACTCTCAGCAAGTCCATTCTACAAGTCTTTAAAACAATCTACAAGTCCATTCTCTGATCTAACATCTTGTTCATCATACATGCTTTGCATATCGCTTATGTCTTGCAGTGATCTGGTTTGTTTTTTCTGAGGACAAGGTATAGGTCTTTTCCAATCAACATTTCTAGTCTCAACCTCATATTCTTCCTCTTCTATGTTTAGCAAGGTGTTGGCTGTCTCTATCAATTTTTCTAGCTTGTTCTCTACAAAGATCTGCCTTTTTTGCTCTGCTTGGTCCTTCTTTATTGCTTTCAAATTTTCCTCCCTGCACCACAGGCTGTATTCGACAGTAATTGCTATGTTTTGCATTTCCTTCAGGCTAGACGGCTCTCTTTCTCTTATATGGAATTCCACCTCAGGGTCAAAACAACTTAGATAACGTAATAGGGCCCATCCCAAGGGTGGTTTAATCTTAGAAGGTATTGCATTGTATACCTTATTAAACCTGGTTGAAAAGTTTTGTATTGTCTCCCCTAGTCGTCTTCTCAAATTCTGGTATTCTTCGAGGATGAGGAAGACATTTCTCGAGACTACCCATCTATCAAGGAAAACTTGAGCAAACTGCTGAAAATTGATGATGCTTGCAGCTGGAAGGTTTTTAAACCAACTCTTAACATTTCCTTGTAATGACAAGGAAAACATTCTAATACACACATCATCTTCTTCTATTTCATATAAGTCAAGTAAATCCTCAAGCTTTTGAACATGCTGCTCAACAGTGATCTTTGAATTTTCTCCATAAAAAAGGGGCAGCTTATTTGTAAGTCCTGCAGGAAGGGGTTGGAAGATAAGAGGAAAAACCAGAGGCTTATATCTTTCTATGACCTTTGTGGGTGTAGGCAGTGTGAAAAGAGACCTATGACTGCTTGAAGTTTCATTTGGGTTAGGAGACACAACATGAGGCTCTAGTTTCACTGGGCTTTTCACAGGTGTATAGGTCTGTTCATGGTCTAAAAACTGAGGCTTGAGATTTTTCCCATAATCAGTGTGGATCTCATCTTTGTACACTTGATCAGGCTTAAAGTAGGATAGAACATAGTTGAAGATAAGAACAATGAATTCTTTAAACCAAATCCAGCCTAAATGTTCTATCCTTCTATAAGGTCTAGCCATATTTCAGGTTCTTCCTCCAGTGGAGTCCTTAGGTCTATTAGGAATTGTGGAGTTTCCAGGTGGATGAATTTGAATGTTTGAAGTAGGCTGTTGTCCACCATCAGCAATTAAATACCAATCTAACCAGATATTTTGGATTTCTGAGGTCCTAAGGCTGTATAAGATGGAAAACACTTAGAAAGTTCCCCAGTGGAGTCGCCATTATGTTGTGGTTCCTATGTTTTGGCCAAATTTGCAAGACAAAAAGATAAGACAACATCAAACCACTTTGGGATCTTAGGATCTAGCCCTCCTGGATCCATAGAGGGATCTCTCTATAAATGTAAAGAATGATAAATCTTTAAGGCTCAAATTGAGGTATTAGGCTAGGTATGAAGCACAAGGGTTTGTTTGATTTTTTTGTTTGGTTGGAGATCATTAACTGAGAAGGTTAAGGAACTAAGGAAGGAACTAAATAGAGGGATGTTTCATCAAGGGAAGATAGGTCAAGAGAAAGGTTAATCCATTGGGCTATGGAGTCATGAAAGGGGATTACTTGCATAGCAACTATTCAAGGGTTTCCATAGGGCAAGTCATCTATACTAAAGGATCTTTTTAGATGGATGGTGGAATGGAACATTAAGAGTGGGTGAAAGAAAGAAACCAAAGTGTAGTCTAAGATCAGGTCAGATGTCATTTAAATCCAGGCTTGCTTTTACATATTTCAAAGGAAACTCTCAATAAATACACAAAGGGTAGCTTAAGATCAGGTCAGATGTCATTTAAATCCAGACCTGCTTTCAGCATACTCTTAAGGAAAATAATCCAGCAGTCCTCATGACCACTTTCAGAATAGTAGAAAACATTTAAATTTAAACACAGAGCAAGGCATGAGATCAGAGAAAGACTTTTAACTTTCAATGCTTTTGACACTAGCTCAAAGGGATCTTAGAGAGCCTAGCTATTGGAAAAAAACCCCTAGTGGACAGGGCTAAATCTAAATCCCTAGTATCCCAATTCTTTCAGCTAAAACCAAACAAGAACATATAAGCAACAAAATCTAAATTCATACATCAGTAAGCATGGGCAAACCAACATCTTTGACTCGTTAAATTATGCTGAATTTGTTCTCAGATATACAATCAGTAGAAAACATCAAAGATAAGAAGAGCAGGAAGCATTAGGGTACTTTGCAGCAGTATATCCTAAGATAGATTATTGATTCTTATCAGAGAATAATGGGCAGTGTGAAAGACATGAAATGAGACAATCATAGTAAGGAAAACATCACCCGTAACATAGACTAATATCCTGTGAAATTTGATTGTTCAATTGATGTGAAAAACCAATCACATACTTTGAGCTCAATGGATCTTTACATTCCAAACTTCTCCTCCCAGCCTACTAAATTACAAAATACTCAGCTACTTCCCTAATAACAGTTCTAACAGTCGATAAAATCCCTATAAACCAACAACCTTTACATGTATTATTTGGAGTTCCTATAGGAGAATGAGTGATAGCAGGAGTATACGTAAACTTAATTTTTTCATTATGATAGAGGAGAAGAAGGTCGAGTGCCCATTCTGCAAAATGGCTCTTCATTAACTGTGTGTACTCTGTAGTCTGGTCTATAAGTCCTTGGTAATAACTTCAGGTATGTTCCTTTGAATTAATCTGGCTGCATGGTACTCTGTTTTTCCTTTTGAAAGAATTAATGTGGCTAGAAGGTCTACAAGGTCTCCCATACTTCCATAAATGTTGTCCTGACAGTTTTTTTAATGCCTCTGTTAGTGTAATAATGGTTCTGGTGTTCGATGGAAGATGGTAGAGGTGATGTAGCTAGTCCTTTTTGGAGAAAAAGTGTTCTGCTGATATTAAAACACATATATGGCTTGTTTCATGTGCTTTAGGCTTCATTAAGCCTCTTAATCATCTTCATGGTCTTCACCTGTGTCCTTTGAGCTTTAAACATTGGATTATAGGTGTTAAATCTTCAATAAGGAGCCCTAAATCCCTTAATCTGTCCTCTGATACTCTTTTCTGCTTCTGCTGACTGTTTTGGTGCATATAGAGGTTTTGAAGGCACAGGAGGGTTTTAATCAGGGTTAATAACGCTGATTATTAATTAAAACATGCTTTGAACCCTCTTTGGTGCCTTTCTCTGCTACTTCTGGCCCTCGAACTAATATTCTGCGTTCTAAATAATCCTGTCAATGACTGTGGTACAAAGCGCATTCACAATCCTTCAAAATCTGCAAAACCAATAAACATATTAAAATTAATCCTGAGGGAGTGAGGGGATCTGTTTTAGAGGCCCGTGGAGGATGGAGAGAAATGAGGAAAATGGGTGAAAACCATGGAAAAAATGATGAAAAATGATGTCGGAGGCAAAACACTAGTCTGGCAAAGTTTTAGTGCGAGGAGGATTCTGGACTGTCGGATCAGATTTAACAGTGGCCATCTACGGTCCAGATTCATTGATGAAAAGTTTTGGAGGGATAAATGAAATGGGATATGGGACCATGTCATGGCCGTTGGATCAAATAAAGTTAATGGTGATCAACGGCGGAGGTTCACTTGATAGAGTTATTTGGGAGTATAAGTGGATGGGAGAGGAACCGGGGTGAAATTAGATCGTGTTCGTTGGATCATATCAATCAACGACTGCGATTAAATATGAAAACTCAATGTGGAGGGTAAAAGGTGGTGAGGCAGAAAACCATGACGGTTTTCGCGCGGCTTTGGAGGTGGTAAGTGGAATTCACAAAATTCATGTGATTCCACTCATCGCATGACGCGTGGAAAAAAAATACCGCCCATATCGCGCGATCTCAGAGCTTTAACTGTCGGACACAAAAATAACGCGATATGTTTCCCGGCCGTCGGATGTGGGGTGGGGAGATCTAACGGTGGATATGACAGCGCAATGGGGGAAGGTGCATGAGCAGAAGCGGTCATCGAGTTTGTTGCTGACCATTAGATTAAGCGAACGGACGGATAAGATTCGATATCGGGCTGCAATGCTTTTGAAAGGGGAAAGGTTATATGGCTGGCAGAAACAGATCTTGGCCGTCAGATCTGTAGTGTGGATGGTGAAGATTTAATATCGTCGGGAGGGGAGAACGGGCGAACAATCGGAGAAAGGTGAGATATCCACCGTCGGTTTTATGCATCCAATAGTCCAAATCATTCGAAACCAAAATGACGGGGAATGATAAAACAAAGGGAAAAAACCGATTTTGATTGGGTCCTTCAAACTTTTAAGCGCTCGTTCACACCACTTAGGTCCCATGGAGGGGGGGTTAATAGTAATAAGCCCTCAGGGGCTTATCACTAGCTTATCACTACAATGGAGCAGAGAAAAGGTTATTTAGGCCTTTTAAAGGGTTTTTTGGGAATTTAAGCACCCGATTGCGGGCTGTGCTTATATGAAGAAGGGGGCTACAAAGTATAAGCCCTCGGGGGCTAGACTCTGTTATAGTGTAAAATAGAGGATTTTCAGGCCAAAATAGCACTTTTTTAGGCCAAATGAGGGGTTTCGGTAAGGAGAAAAAGGGATTTTAAAACCAGATAGAGGATAACATGAGGTTTAAAAATGGTTTTGAGAGGGTTAGAGAGTAAAATGAGGGTGCTTTGAGGGGCTTCATGAAGGAAATAAAGATGAGAAATGGGGGATTTTGTAGGGATGAACTAAAGGTAATGGGGGGTTTCCTAAAGTAGTTTCTTCACAACAGAACAATAGGTTTTCAATGGAAACAACAGTGAATATTTCTTCAGGGAATATCAGACACATATAGGCTTCAAGAATGAAATATTTTCAAGGGAAATGTTTCTCTTGAAGACTCAGAAACATTTTTAGCCACCTGTTTTCTATGTCAAAAATTTATAGGTGGCTAACAGAATCCAAGATTAAGAGAGTACAAAAATGCAGCCATAGACATCCTCAAAACTTTTTAGAAATATGAGCTCATTTACATTCCTAGAGCCCAAAACAGTCTTGCCAATGAACTTGCCTTTCCTGCTAGCAATTGTCAAATACCACATGTTAGGGAACAATACAATGTCAAAGTCAAAAATTGTCCTACAGTGCCTGACAACATTAACCACTGGCAAGTGTTTGAGGGTGATGAAAAAATCAATGATTTTCTGTAGTCTAGAAATGAATTTACATTACCCATCTTAGAGCTTGAGAAAGATTTTTTTGCTAAAGAAAAAGATCATGAAACAAAACTGTCTTCTTTTGCTGATATAAATCTACTTACACATCCTTATGAGGCTGAAATGTTTGAAGATCTAGACCAAAGGGACTTGGAAGTCTTACAATGCAAAAATGACACATTACCAATGTTATAAAATTATATATTATAGAGCAATGCAACACATAAAATATGCGAAAAACACAAACACACAAAACACATAAAACCAGAGAGACACAGATATACGTGGTTCACCCAATTTGGGCTACGTCCACCCCGAATAGCCAGTCCTTCCTTTCTATTATCCAGCAAAATGAAGAGACACAACCTACAACAGATCCGATGTAATATGCTCTGTTCTTTCTCATAGTCCACCTATCTGTTTCTCGCTCTGAGAATACACATACAATACACAGTTGCAATACAATACCCTCATACATGCGAGGGGTTTCCTTCTAGGGAAAAAAACCCTAAACTAAACATAAATTCGACCATCAGATCATCTGCCTAATGAACAACCCAGATTGACTAGAAATTACTATACTTTTACAATTAAATTTTACATCTATTTTTAGCTTCGGTGGCACTGCCCCCAAAACCCCCCGTTAGGGGGGGGCTCCATAAAGTCGCAGCCGCCCCATTAAGGTACAGGGGTCCAATGTCATGATACAAAATAAACAAGATAATCAGGCTCCACACCTAACAACCAAGAGGGCTTGCACCATTAGAAGAGATGTTCGACTTTAATGATGTGGCTAAAAAACCAAAGATAGAATCTACTGAGACTAATGTTGAGGAATGCAACATAGGAAGCATAAAGGAACCCAAAATGATTAAACTCTCCAAGACCCTTCCTCCTCACATAAAATAGAAATATATTGAGCTTTTTAAGGAGTTTAAAGATGTGTTTGCATGGGGGTATCAAGACTTAAAATCATATGACAAGCATTATTCAACACAAGATCCCTCTCAAGGAAAATCGAAAACGTTTCAAGCAAAAGTTAAGGAGAATAAACGCTTTTTTACTACCTTTAGTTGGACTAGAAATTAAAAAGATTTATTATGTCGGGATCATAGTTCCCCTTAGCTACTTAGAGTGGGTTCTCAACCTTGTGTCGGTTAGGAAGAAGACCTGGGAGATTAGACTTTGGATTGAATTTAGAAATCTGAACAAGCACTCTTTGAAAGATAACTATCCCTTTCCTAAAATAGACCACATACTTCAAAAGTTAGTTGGATCTAAGAGAATCTCACTGCTTGATGGTTTTTTCGGTTACAACTAGGTGTTAGTATTCCCAAGTGATTAGCACAAAACTACTTTCACCACACCTTGGGGTACATTCATGTATGTTAAAATTCCATTTGGATTGATGAATGCGGGGCCACTTTCCAAAGGGCCATGGATATAGATTTCTCAGAAGACATTGGATACTTCATAGTCATTTACCTTGATGACATCATTGTTTACTCTAAGACTGATGAAGAGCACTTAGTCCACTTGAGAAAAGTTTTTGAAAAATGTAGGAAATATGGCCTATCTTTGAATCCCAAGAAAACATTATTTGGTCTTCAAGAAGGAAAACTTCTGGGCCACATCATCTCTGAAGAAGGAATCAAAATAGACCCCAAAAGGATTGAAGGCATATTGCAAATTAGCCATCCTAGAAACATTAAGGAATTACAGTCCTTCATTGGGAAAATCAACTTCTTGAGGAAATTCATCCCCAACCTTGCTGAAATTTTGAGAAATATTACAAGAATATTTAAAAAGGAAATAGGAGTTAAGTGGACTTTAGAAGCCAAACAATTTTTCGAACTAGTTAAGCAAGCGCTCACCCAAACACCGGTCGTAATAAGTCCTGATTTCACCAAAGACTTTTATATTTTCTCATTTTCCTCTGAACATACCATGGCTGTTGTTTTGTTACAAAGAAACACGATGGGGCAAGAACAACCCATAGTCTTCTTCAACAAAGCCCTTAGAGATGCTCCCCTAAAGTACAACATCATGGAAAAGCAGGCCTTTGCATTGATTAAAGCATTGAAAGATTTTAGAGTTTATATCTTACATTCTCATGTCATAGCTTTTGTTCCTCATACAGTTGTCAAAGACATTTTAAATTAGGACCCAAATGGTAGAAGAGGAAAGTGGATTGCTATTATTTTATAATATGATCTAGAAATCAGACCCACTAAATTAGTTAAAGGACAAGGGCTCGCAAAACTTATGGCTGAAACAAATCTCCAAGCATTAGATATGAATTTTGTTGATACTGTTAGCGCTCAAATCTACCTTAGGCTGAAATAAGGTAAAACTCAAGGCTACATCAAACCACGCTCAGCCTCGTAGCTAGCCCTACGAGGACAGGAGAGGGCTCTCTCCAGTCAATCTCGATAAAATGAGCAATAGGGTGCGAGATGAATTATAACGAATACTGATTTTAGGCTAGTAAAGAGATAGGAAAGTTTGATTTTGATTTTTGGGCTTTTTGTTGAAAAAAATGGGAAAAACAATTTTGGGTCTGGGGATAAGGCCAGACCTTTACAGAATTCGAGTTGGGGCGAGGTAGGCAGTAGTCTTGATGCTTTTGATTAGGTGTATGGATGGATCAGAATGACAAGGAGCTGAAGAGGGCAAGGGAGAACATGGATCCTCTCCAAACAGGCGAAAACATGTAAAACTAAACAAATTTAAAGGCAGAGCACTGGAAACAATGGATTCAACCTCATTTACTCATTCATTTAGTTTCAAAAGCATAAGAAGGGAATGGCATACATTAAACATTAAAGAACTTACAATAAATTGAGAGAAAACACCATCAAGAACTGAAAGCCACAAGAATCCCAACAGGTGATGCAAAACCTCTGATCTTTCCTTAGCCAAAATATGAAAAATGTGTACAATAGTGTGCCAAAATCTTCCCAAGAGTCCAACCTCTCCAACCTCTTAAAATGATTGAGAAATTACATCATATATACCATCCTAACCCCTTTCCATGCCTCTAGGGGTCGAATTCCTCCTTCTAGGAGCATTTTCAACTAATTATAAACAAGGAGCTAGAATATAGGCAGCCAAACAACTTGCCTCTAAAAGGAAGGAAACTGATTCTTTCACTTGATTTTTACTTTTTTAGGAGTGAATCATCTAGAATAGGTAAAAGTGAGTCCAAGTTACATGAAAACCATAAAATTACATCAATATAACTCAAAAATTACATCCACAAGCAAAACTGGTCCAACTGGCCGAAATTCTGAGGTGGAAGATGAAAAATCAGCCAAAATCTATATGAGTAGCGCGCCTTTCAGCCTGCTTTTGGGGCACTTCCCGGCATCACAATCAAGCTCATGATAACTTTTTGGAAAGCCCTAGATGTCTTCTATCCAGCCCAAGTGGAATTTCCCAATTTGGAGCTCATTTGCCCCTCCAAAACTTCATCCTCCCACAAGTACTTCTTGCTGCTGAAAAACGTGGCAGAATGGTGATTTTCATGGTGTTTTGGCCCCTTGGATCATCCAGAATTTGGTGAAATGCTTTGGTCTTACTGGAGCATGCATAAATTTCTATGAAAAATCCAAAAATATAAATTTTTCCTCCAGCAAGTGTCCCAATTATAAGCGAGCGCGTCGACGCGCTACTCGTATGGCTGAAAAATCTGTTTTGAGACCAAAATTTTTCAAAATGACAAAAATTTCTCCAAATTTGCTCAAATTTGGAGCGAAGACCCTCCATCATGTATCATGCCCAACCAACGAAGCCTCGGCCAAAATCTGAAGTGGATCAGGCCTCTTTCGCCGTTTCAGTATCCTCCTCTGGGCTCTATGCGTAGCGCGTCAGTCCAACACACGATTTGGCTTCACAACTCATTTTTTTCACTTCCTTGATGTGTCTTGGCCTTTGCTGATGTTCAAACATGGAAAAAAACCAAGCAAATTTGATGTTGGAGAGAAATGGCAAAATTTTTTGTGTTCTGGCCCAATGAGTAGCGCGCACTTTTATATGCGTAGCGCGCTACATAGTTCATTTTGCAGGAGGCTTTTGGAGGCCTTCCCGGTGTCCAAATTGAGCGTGTGATATCTCGTTGGAAATTTATTGGAGTCTACTTGCCAACCCAAGTGGAATTCTGCAATTTGGAGTTTATTTACCCTGTCAAAAACCAAATCTCTCAACACTACTTCCTGCAGGTGCATCAATTCTCCTGAGGCAACGGTATTCTTGACATTTCTCCAAAACCATTATACCTGTTTAAAAAGTGAAGGAGGTTTTTCTTCCTTGGCATGTTTTGTACAAAAACCTCGCTCAGTTTTCCAAAATGCATCTTTTATTTCTCAGAAAATTGATTTGAGTGAAACCTATCCCGATGGGTGGAACAAGGGATTTTGTCGAAATGAAGCGAAATGAAGGGGATAAGGGGCTTCTAAATTCTTGGGGAAATTTTTTGAAGTAGGGATGGATGTTAGGAAGCATGGGAAAGTGGAATCTTAGAGATTGAGTGAGGGGAAGGGGTCCAAAAGGGCAAAACACAGGCCTAGCCTAGAAAATTGCCAAGTTGTGGCAAGAAACTAGGGTTTGTGAAAAAATGAGGAATTTGGGGGATCTCAGTGATGGGAGGTGTTTAATAAGGTACATTAATGATAGGGGAAGGTGTATGAACATCAGGATACAATTTTTTCTAATGATTTGACTTTCCAAGAGAAATTACCTCCAAAACCCTAGGAGAGGGAAATGGACCTTACCTAGGCACAACTGAAGCATGAACAAGCTTTAAAATGAATCTTTGGAACCTTACATGATGATGAAAACCCTCTGAATGATGATACAATCAACTGAATGGTGACATGGACCGATATTTGGACAACTTTGAAAAGAGTGAAAACAAACCCTAGACCTAATGCCTAGTGACCAAATTTTGTTTGAAGACTCATTGGAATGACAAAATTTGACCTTGACACCTTAAAATCACTTTTTAAGAGCATGTTTTATCACTGAAGGAAAGCTGCAAAGGATGACTCTAACAGATACTTTAGAAGAACAAGAAGAATGCACAACTCCACATGTTGAAGAAGCATTTTTGAATTCGTCTTGGTATGCTAATATCCTGTATGTACTCTTTTATCTTAATACTACTCCTACCTTATCAAAGATAAAAGAAATATTCCTGAAACAAAAAGCTTTGAATTTCTACATTTTAGATGGAATTTTGTATTGGAAGAATCCATTTGGTATACTGCTTAAATGTTTTCTTGAGGATGATGCAAGAAAGATCATGCATGAACTGCATGAAGGAGAATGTGGGGGTCATCTTTACTGAAAAACCACAACTAACAAAATTCTTAGAGTTGGCTACTATTGGCCCACCCTTTTCCCTGACACCCACAAACTGATCATGACTTGCCATAAGTGCCAAATTTTTTATGGCAGGAGAAAAATCTTACCTTTACCTTTGCATCCCATCATTGTTGAAGCTCATTTTCAAAAACGGGGTTTAGACTTCATTAGAGAGATCCACCCTTATTCATCTACCCAGCATAAGTGGATCTTCACCGCCACTGATTACTTCACTAAGTGGATAGAAGCCATCCCCTCTAGGAATGCCACTGATTCAGTCATTATCAAATTTCTTAAGACCAACATCCTGTCTAGATTTGGTTGCCTCAAAAAGATCATCACAGAAAATGTTGTTGCCTTTACGTCCAAAAGAATGGTTGAATTTTTTTTATAAATAGCACATCACATTAGGACATTCCACAGCTTATTACCCTCAAGGTAATGGGATAGCTGAGTCCTCTAATAAAAGCTTGGTCAATATCATTAAGAAGCTTCTGGAACAGAATAAAAAAGCATGGCATGGAAAAATAGTACATGCACTATGGGATGATAGACTAACCACCAAGAAAACAATCGATACGTCTCCCTATCAACTAGTGTATGGCATGGATGCCATTTTCCCAACATATTTGGGAGTCCTGATGATGAAACTGCTACAAGAAGTACAATTAGAAGAGAATGACATGCAAAGAAGGTTGAACCAAACTATCCATTTACAGTAGACATGAGAGGAGGTTTACAAAAGGACACAGGTAGTACAAGAAAATATGAAGAAAATATTTGAAAAAAGGACCAAGGAAAATTATTTCTAGATTGGAGATAAAGTGTTGAAATGGGGCTCAAGGAGAGAAGACAAAGGTAAACATGGTAAGCTTGAAAACTTGTGGAAAGGGCCATTCATTATCAGTTCAGCTAGAGGTAACAATGCTTTCTTTTTACAAGAGTTGGATGGAGCTGAAGCATTTGGAGGTCCTGTCAATGGCAGGACACTAAAACACTATTTTTGTCAATATTTCTAGCTTTAGGCCTTCACTCATTGTATATATCATTGTTTGATGAAAGGCCATAAAGAGAAAAACACAAAACATAGAAAAGATAGAGAAAGAGGGCAGATTTAAAGAGAAGGTACAACCCCATGCCCAAAAAATAGTAGTACTGAAAGTGTGCAAGCTTAAATGCCACTACTGGTGCAAAAAGAATGTCTTGTTCAGTCATCTAGCCTAATCATGGCTGAGCATGTTTTAAATTTATTGTTGATAAGTTAGTGAAAGAATGTTTGTCAAATAATTTAAGCTTGACTTGTCAAAAGAAAATAGATTAGGAATGAAAGACACTGGTTCCACATGCTTAAATCTGAACCAAGGAGAAGGATAGGGATGATTATAAAATGATGAAACGTAGCCCTCACACCTTCTAGTTTTGTTTTCTTATGAAAATAATGTTTGTGTGCAACTTGTCTTGATGCCACAACTCATGATGAATCAGATTGTCTAATCCTGGTTCAAATCATGATTTAAATTTCTTGTAAGTAGCTTAGAGAATGAAGTTTTTCATACTGCTTAATCTTGACTGTCAAATAGTCTAGGTAGAGAATAAGGAGAGTTCACTAGCATAATATGAACTCTTGGAAGAAATAAGTGTAGAAGTAGATAGTTTGTTTTTGCTTTCAAAGGAAAGATGTCAATGGGTTTTCCTGTTCAAGTGCACCCAAGGAAGAGAAAATGTTAGGAAAGTAGGTTGGGTAGGTAAAGATGAAGTTGAGCTAATCATGCTTTCAGATTATCAAAATCACTACTTCAGGGAAGCAATAGCAAAAGAAAAGAAGAAAAATATGCCCAATGGATGAGGCACTAGTCTTCATAAACCAAGAGATCTGAAATTCTGGACACCTCCTGAAAAGGAGCTGCCCTTCCCAAGTGGAGCCACTATTAGTCATCATAAATTTTAACTTGTTTAGATGACTAAATGCTTATCCTAGATTTCTAGAAACAAAATACATGAATCTTGTGAGTTCTGAGAAGTCTCACTGTGTTCATTTCCCTTAGGAGTATTTTTTTCACTGTTCTACTACTCTATCAAGGCATGGCCAATCTCTCACTCCCAGAAGACCAAATCATGGACTTATGTTCCTCATTCTCACTATGTTTGCCACCTCTAACTTTACCACTCTATTTCTGATTGCCTAAGCCTTCTACTTTTACACGTTGGTTTGCCAAGTAGCCTAAACCTTTTCCCCTATTCAACAAGTGCCTCAAGCAGTGGTGATTTTAAACTATCTTTCTAGGCTCTTTAGATAAACCAATCAAAGTTTCCAGTTTCTAGGATTGCAATGCATAAAGGTTTGTCAAAACCCTACTTTCACCTTCAAACCCTGATTCAAGTTTTTTAGTCAAAGACCTATTCCAAAAGACATCCCAATAGGTCATGTAGCGTCTCCTAGGTTATGCATTGCTCTGGATTTCTAAAAAATCACTATTTTACATATGCCCAAAGGTGAAATCAAATTAAAAAGAAGTAGAGCTCATGATTGTCCAAAGGGTATCAAAAAGCCTTCAAAAGGACCTCCTTGATCAAAGCATTGAGTCTGCAAAAAGGACAGTAGCCTATCTTAAAAAATTTCTGCAGGAATGGTTTATAAGGGTTATCAGCAGAAGAAAGGCAAGGTAAGAAGCCAAACTCCTCAAGGATAGTCACAGTAGAAGAGAAACAACATGCCCAAGTAAAAAAGAGGATCAGTGGTTTTATCACTGATTGGTTATGAGGTGTTTCCTAGCAAGAGATCCATGCAAAAGGTTAAAGGGACAGAGATGCATCAACACCATCAAACATAAAACCAAAGTTTCTAGGAATGATAAATAAGAAAAGGAAAAAGGCCTTTAAAAGCTAGAAGTCTAGAAAGGTAGGAAAAAGCGACCTAAAGGTCATAAAACTCCATTAAGAGGTCAAAAGGTTTTCAGAGGACATTTGAAAGGAGGCCTCCATGGTTGTAATAAGATAAAAGGGGTTTTATTTGTCACTACATCAAAAGGGACAAATTATAAAAAGAGTATTAGCGAAGGCTGCCTAAGTTTTCAAGTACAGTCAAAGGATTGTCAAAAGCAGTATGAGGGAGCCTAAGATTTCTGTCAGATAAGAAAATCAAAGTGAGCATGAGTTTCTACTATTGGGTAGGTAAGTTATCAAAACTCCAAAAAGTTTGAGAAGACCAAAACCCTGTGTTATGGCACCTCCCAGCAAGTCAAAAGTGGTCAAATAAAAACACATCAGGCATAATGTATAATCTTTGCCAAAAAGAGTACGGAAAACAATTTTATTCTATTAGTGCCAAAAATGATAGTTTGCACAATGCCCAAGCCTCTAAAAGATTTAGAAGGGATCTATTCATCTGTCCAAACACACCATCACCAAAGGAAAGGGTCACTTTGACAAAAGATCAAACCATCTGCAAAAGAGTCAAAAGAGATATTGGAGAAAGTCACAAAGCGACCAATGACAAAGTATAAAACAGACATTAGAAAAATGGGTTGTGATTTTCAATTTATTCAAAATCCAAGGGTATAAATACTTTTTAATTATCACTCTCGCCCATTATCATTAGCACAAACAGTAAGAGAGCTTTCGAAGAAAATTAGGGTTTTTCTGGCAAGTTTTCAAGCAAAAAACCTCTGCGTTGCACTCCTGAAAGACTGTACTACGCACCTATGCACACTGCCGGTGTATTTTTCAACGGGGCACTGCGCAACTATGTAAAAATTCTACACATAGGGCCATAGCCCGACCCGACCGCGTGCACGAACGCCCAACGTTGCGCTCCTGCACGTGCAATCTCTGCCCAAAGGACTCGACACCCCACTGCGCTCCCCACCCAGGCATGTAGAAGTTGCATGGAACCTCGTAGAGAGGACGACCGACACTCCACCACGCTATGCACAGGCATCTCTCAACGCTCGACTCGACACCTCGTGCAGAGGCCGCCTAACCTGACAGACTGCGTTGTGCTCTTTTCCATTTAGGGCTGCCACGAGGACCTGAATACTCGTTCAGGCCTTACTTGCGCTATCCTCCTGCATTACGTTCATGACAAACACGACAAGATGTGCATAAGTCACCCGACTGGCCCGTGCTGCACTCCTGTGTCTCTTTGCTTCAGCTGTGAGGTTTTTTGAGAGGTATTTAGACATTTTCCACCTTTTCCTATTGTATAAAGGTAGAATTATAAATAAATGTGAAGGGTAAACTTAAAGAAAGAGAAAAAAACCCTAAATGAAGAAAGGTTAGGTCCTGATATTTGCTAGCATTGTTGATTGAAAAGCACCCATCCATCTACACACTTAGAACACATTGAGGCCAAAAGTGTCCTTCTTCACCCCTCTTTTCCCCTCCAAATTTGCAAATCATTACCTTCCTCATTAACCTCTCATTTCCCCTCTCCATATCATCTCTCAAGCAGATCAGGGTTTTGTTTTCAAAGGAAAAAATAAAGGACAAAATGCCTAGAGAAGGCAGTGTTGACAGTGGTGAGAGAGGCCAAGCGCCTAGAGAACAACAGAGGAAGGGTGGGAAAGAAAATAGGTTTGAGCCTGTAAACACTAAAGAATTGACAACCTATCCTACTATAGTTTCATATTTCCAAGAGGTAGGATGCTATGACTTCTGTAAAAAAGTTCAGAGAGTCCAAAGTCACCCTCAGTTGAACAAACTTTTTGTCCTTAACCTCCATGACCACCAAGTACACCTAGCTGGAGTGAATTTTGAGCTGACCACCAATGCAATGTCTATGGCCACTGGAATACATTGCATGGGAGAAAAATGGTTCAAACTGGTGTATCTGGACCTAAGCCATTATCAGCCCTTCTTAAAACCAAGTTGCCAAGCTGATTGCAAGAATATTTCCCCCTTTTCTCATTTGTTGGACAGATATGCTCCTTTAATGAAAATAATTATGAAATACTTCACCTGTGAGGGTAGATTTTCTAGATTGTACTGTTACCACATAAGACTGCTCATGCATTTCACTAGGGCCAAATTGCTACATTTTCCCTACTACCTTTATAAAATTATTGATAAAATGTCATCCATTGTGAAAACGAGACATCCTTCACAGCAAATGCAAAGTCTTTTCCACCATTTTGTCATCAAAATGATTGTCTTACACCAATTATAGCAACAAGGCTTCCCATGGGAAGTTTTCATCGCCCATGATGTTTTCACAAACCCACAACCTCTTCCTCTACAAATTTTACCATCATCACCTCATCCACCTTCCTCCACTCCTCCATCACCCCTCTCTAACAATGAGTCATCCTCTTCACATGAATCCTCTCCCCAAACAAACCTCCCTCTTTCACCTTCTCCTAAGGCCTCATAACAAGAAGAAAGTGTTGAAGAGCATGAAGAAAGTAGTGACAAAGAGGAAAATGGCAGTCAAGAGGAAGAAACAAGTAATGAGGAAGAGGAAAATGAGAGTGAAGAAAGTGATTATGATGAGGAAGAAGACAAAGAAGAAAGTGTTGAGGAGGAAGAAAGTAGTGACAAAGAGGAAAATCACAGTCAAGACAAAGAAGGCAGTGATAAGGAAGAGGGAAGTAACAAAGACAGTGAGCTAGATGAAGATGAAGAAACCAATGACAGTCCAGGGACAGAGGCAGATTTTGATGAGAAAAATAGTGAAGGTAAAGAATAAAATAGTGAGCCCAATAACAGTGACAAAGATGAAAATAGTAGTCAAGAAGAGACAGAGTTTGAAGGAAATTGCAATGAGAAAAACAGTGAATACAGTGAGATAAATATTGAGGGAGAAATAGATGAAGAAAAAACAGACCATGACAGTCGTGGTGAAGAAACAAGTGACATGGCAGAAAATGACAGTCATGGTGAAGAAGAAGATGACATGGCAGAAAATGAAGAAGATCATGACAGTGCTCAATAAAAAAGCAGTGATAATGAAGAAACAAATTCTGAAGGCAAAGAAAGTAGGCATAGAAAAGATGAAGAAAAAAATGAAGATGTAGAGACGGAGGCAGATTTTGAAGGTGAGGACAGTGGGTCAAATAACGAAGACAGTGGGCCAAAAAATGAAGGGGCTAATGACAGTCATAATTAAGAAAACCTAATGACTAATAGCCCTAAAAAAAGTGACAACAGTGATCCCATGAACTCAAAGGGCAGCCAAGAGGATTAAGATGCACCAAGAAGTGATGAGGACACCTCTAACCATGACAACAAAGAAAATGACAATGTAAATGATAATGCTGCAAACATGGAGGAAGATGACAATGATGAAGATCAAGGCAGTGATACTAGCATGGGAAAAAATGAAAGTTCCTCTCTAGAAAGAAGTCTTGAGATCACCAAAGATGAAATGAAACATGTAAAATCCTGTACTCTCACTTATCAAAGAGGATCAAGGCAAGTGTTTGCTGCCTCCAAGAGGCAAGGGACCTTGCCATCTACTTCAGCTCAACCATTGGACAAAGGTAAGCAAAAAGTGGAAGAATAGGAGGAAGATCATGAAGAAGAAAGAGAGTTTGAACTTATTCACATAGACAGCGAGGATGAGAATGAAACAAGAATTTCAAACTCCCTCGTTGAGGACAGGAATGCACAAATCAAGGACTTGGAAGCTGAATTAAAAATAGCAAAAGATGTCATTCACTTCTATTAGGTGCAAAACAAGCAAATGAGTGCCCAACAGGCCATCCATGAAAATGGAACACTCAGGTACCGGAAAGAGGTTCAAAGGGCACAGGTGAAGTTGGAAGAATTCATGGGAACTTATGAGGAGAGTAGTGATGAGGAAGGTCAAACAAGAAGGATACCTAGAACTATGGGTCTAAAGAAAGCATTAGCAAAGCAGAGGGAAGAAGAATAAGCCCAAGCAGAACAACTTTCTCTAAATGAACTCCTTGCAATGGAAATTGAGCATAATAGGGAACCATGGCTTGAGAGGGATAACATACACCTTGAGGCCAAGCTAGAGAAGGAAAATAAAGACTTGGATTTATAGAGAAGAATGATCAAGCATTATACCCAAAGAAACCATTTTGCTAGGGAAAAACTCAAAAAGGCCCAAATTGAGATCCAAGCACTAAAAAGGGAAAAGAACCAAGCTAACCTTAGTATTTTGGCTCAAGCTTCTCTACAGGTCTCCCAAGACCCATGAGGCATACTTCCACCAAATTTGGGGGAATTTTGACAAATTTTTGTTTTTTGCAAATTTTGAGGCTAGGAGCGCAACACACCTAGTGCTATGCCCTTTTTCAGGGCATCTTCAGGAGGAACATCTTGCATTTTTGGGTTCTTCATCATTCAATAACATTCTCAGAAATTTTCATATCAATTGGAGTTGTTTTGGTCCCCCAAAAGGGTCAAAAACACTCACTTTTTCATCATTCTGCCTACTTTTCAGGACATGTGTTGTGCTCCTACCAGTCTTGGAATTTTCACTTTTTTAATAGGTTACGTAAGTTAGATCAGAGACCCAAGAGTCGATTTGGAAATTAGACTTCAAGAGCTTTCCAATGAGCCATCACGAAGCCTTTTTTGACATCGGGAAGGCCTTCAAAACACTGCTACAAGAAGACCCATGTTTCATGTTCCTGTGCTACGCTCTTGGCATAAAATTTCATTTCAAAACATAGTGCTGCACTCCTGTGGTTGAAAAGTAAAAATGTGCATTTGGAAAGTTTTAGGAGGCTTGTCAGAGCCTAAAGGCCAATTTATTTGCTATAAATGGCCGAAAAATATTTATTTTAGGGGCGGAAACGTGAACCTAGGTTACACTTTTGTGAGAATTGCGGGTTGAAATTTTTTTTCGGCAATAGTTTGGCCGAACATTTTACAGAGTTCGGCCGAACTATGAAATAGTTTGGCTAAACTTGTTTTTACAGTTCGACCGAACTCACGATTCCGTTTAGACTGACGGCTTACTGACGGCGCGGGCAAACAGAATTTTTGCCGGAGATTGGAAAACCGGCAACTAAAGTTCAACCGAACTTTTACATTTAAAATAGTTCATCCGAACTATTTTCTATAAATAAATCGCCCGCGAAGTTACTGATTTTATTGTTCCCGCGTTTTCTCTGTCGCTGTCGTACCTCGTCGCCGTGCTGGAGTTCTGTCGCACCTCGTCGCCGTGCTGGAGTTCTGTCGCACCTCGTCGCCGTGCTGGAGTTCTGTTTCACCTCGTCGCTGCGCTCCTATTTACCGCAGCTCCTCATGTTTGCCATGGTCACGCTCTTCGGTCATCGGGTAAGTCTGTTAATGCATTTTTGACGTGGAAAATCGGGAAAATCTGTGGAAAATTTGGAAAATCTCATGTTTGACGTGGAAAATCTAGAAAATCTCGTGTTTGACGTGGAAAATCTGTTAATGAATTTTTGTATTTTGGACGTGGAAAATCTGTTAATGCATTTTTGTATCTGTTAATGCATTTTTGTATCTGTTTCCTTAATGCGAGTTGGGACCCTGTACAGAATGCAAATTTTGACAGAATATCTACCTTGGACACCTCTGAAATGCAACCTTTTTTATAACATACCTGAAACAAAGTCATTACATGTGCACAGTAGAACATTTTTAATACTAGACCATTCGGCCTTCCTTGAAGAGGAGCTAGGACTGGTTAGAAGCTCTTCAAATCTGCGGCCTATATTCTAGACGAAGTCTGCAACTCTCGGCCCTCTAGGGCACAGACCTAGAACACACACAGTGCAACCTAATTGATGACTATTATCTACTGATTAGGAATTGAAAAATAACCACATTGATTGTCCTAATCTCTTTCTGAGGTCTGTTACATATGCTACCTTTAATCTCTGTTATATAGCATATAGGTCTCAAGTTTAGGTCATCATAACTCTTGAAGTGGCAAGGTTTCTTCTCATTATAGGTTTCATTACATCTACAGTCATGATACAGTAATTGATGTTTATGCTGGAAGACTATCTGTGCTGTGTAATACATTATCTGTTCTTACTGAAAAAAAAGGTTTCCATTCATTTGAAGAAGATTTAGGCACTTTATAAAATTTTGATTTTAATTTGAAATATAAATATGCAGTCACATTGTCTATACTTTTGAATCCTATTGACCAACCTTATGGTCATTCATTGGACACACACACACACACACACACACACATATATATATATATATATATATATATATATATATATATTATTTTTATTTTTTTTAATTTCAGAAATAAAACATATTATTTATCGGTAATTGGAATGAAATTACATCTTTCATGTGCAAAGAGAACTTCCCTGTAGTCCTACATTTTCCATAAAGTTGAAGGTCACCAAAACAATTGCGGTCAATAATTTTTTGGTCCATTCCATACTCAAGTGCGAAAATCTCTAGCATTTCAAGTTTCTAGTCATCATAGCTATTAAGGAATGAAAAAGACACTAGTATTGATATATTGCTTCCATTATATCATTCTTTTTGAAGGTTGATTCCATCCTTGTTGAAGTATATTTGTCTAAATCCTTATCTACAAGGGCACATTGTGTATTGTGGTGCATGTTGTGTATCTCTTGTTGTGAATCTCAAGTTACTTTAAAAATTTGATCACCTAGTATGCTTAATGAGCTTGGAATTACACTTTAGAAAAAATCCAATTACAAATGAGACTTAAGTTCTACCATCTTAAAATAAGAATTCACGAATTTGATAGCGAGATATGTTTCAGTTTTTCCATTATGTTTACATTTGTTTTTTGTGTAGCACTTATATTGTTGACTATATCTTGGTTCCACAAAACAACAATGTTTTAGTTATTTGGTGACTCTTTATTTCCTTTATTTTTGTTTTCTCAAGGAAGATATTTGGTGGTTATTTTTGCTTAATATTAAGCCTCTCATGCCTTCAGTAGACCTTCGGAACTTGAGTTTTTTGTTTAAGCTCTTTCGACACCTACAATCTTGCAATTGTGAATCTTCTCTATTTTCATCTTGCTTCTCTTCTAAGTACAAAATGGCCTTGAGAAATATATTTTGTTTCCCCGTTGTACACCTTACGAGTTCAAGTTTTCAGCTTTTTTACATTATTTTTTATCCTTTAAGCTCTTGGACACCTAGAATCTTGTAATTGTGAATTTCTCGTGCTTTCATGTTGTAGCTTTTCTAAGGACAAACTTGACAAAGAAATATGCTTTGGTTCCTCGTTGGATACCTTGGGAGCTAAATTATTTTTATTTTATTTTATTTTATTCCTTTTTCTTACACCTCTTGGACACCTAGAATTTCGCAATCATGAATTTCCTTAACTTTCATCTTGCAATTTTTTCTAATAAGTAGCACAAAGGACAACCAAATCATTTGGGTTATATGTAGATAAAATGTAAACTGGACCTAACCCTTGCCATCAGTGGGGATTTGGTTGGTTGGTAAATTGATGGTGCTTGTTGGTTTCCACATATGTGTTATTTCCTTATTATTTAGATGGTTTCAAAGATGGATTATTAATTATTGTTTCATTAAATTGCGTGGGGAAATATTCAAGACTTTATGTATATTTATACCGATATTGAAAGAAATACTTTTTGGATAGATCTCTATTTCCCATAGTATCATAGATTTAAACCCCATAGTACATTGGAGTTAAAACAAATATATAATTTTTGTTTTCACATTTAGCTATGATTATTTCACATCCAAATTCATATTTCAAGTAATATTTAATTTTTTTTGAATTTATTACAAATCTAGCATACTCGCAATGCTTTTTCTTTGAGAAACATTTGGGTCGATTTTGGTCAATTCTCTTTTTGTTGGACATGTACTTGATGCTCATGTTTGAATGGTACATACTATAGAATGATATCTCCATGTTGGCTCAGGTTGAGTTGATATGTTTTCTTATTGATTAATGTATGATATTTTTAAAATTTTTTTTCCTTATCTTGATATTTTAAAGACATAAAAGGAAAGAAGATTGAAATGGTTTATGACATTGTTTAATTAACTAACAGCTTATTGCAATACATTAGGAATAGATAAATGGGCGGAAACGTGAAGCATCAAAAAGTTTAAAAGAATTTTTGAAAAAAAACTTTACACCCCAAATCTTAAACTGTGTAAGAAATAAACTTATAATTTCAATGTTCTTATTTAGAAATTTTCATTGAATGTTTAAAGTTCCATTTTCTTTTTCTTTCAACCATGTTGAATTTATTTTTTAGTTATATATTTAATGTTGGAGAAAATAACTATTTATTTCATGTGTAATTAGATTAGTGATTTCATGTGTTAGGGTTGTGGATTCAGGCATTGAAACAACACACCATGATATTTGAAATTTAAAAATGATGGTTTGAGTCCTAGGTAGCTTAGAATCCTACTTGTTTTCAAAATAAGGATGCACTCCCATTTGATTCTCACGAATAGGTTGTAATCATGAGGCTCTCGCTCAAGAGTGGACCTTCGCAAAATCTTGTGACGTCTTGTCACAAACAAAACCATCAAACTCGAAAACACATCATTTTTTCTCCTTCAAAGAAAAAAAATTCACATCATGTGAATATCTCCATGTACTCTTACATATTGGTGTACAAAACCATCAACCAAACACAAGTCAACAAAACATGCCTCTTCAAACAATCGACTCTTAAGTCAAATAATAGAGCTCATGTACAAATTTCCATATTTGTTGCATTTAAGTGTGTCTAACATAACTCTACTTTCAACATCTTGCTTCATGCAACATGCACCATACTTTGAATTTGCAAAGAAATTCATGAAACATCAAAATACATGCTAGGCCTTAATTGGATAAGAAATCTAACCATCTATCGGCAAACCATTTCAATGGCGCTTCTTTTTTCTTTCAACTATGTTGAATTTAGTTTTTAGTTATATTTTTTAATGTTGGAGAAAATAACTATTTATTTCATGTGTAATTAGATTAGTGATTTCATGTGTTAGGGTTGTGGATTCGAGCATTGAAACAACACCATTATATTTCAAATTTAAAAATGATGGTTTGAGTCCTAGGTAGCTTAGAATCCTACTTGTTTTCAAAATAAGGATGCACTCCCATTTGATTCTCACAAATAGGTTGTAATCATGAGGCTCTCACTCAAGAGTGGACCTTCGCAAAATCTTGTGACGTCTTGTCACAAACAAAACCATCAAACCGAAAACACATCATGCAAGAAACATAGCTCGCCGACATATCATTTTTTCTCCTTCAAAGAAAAAAAATCACATCATGTGAATATGTCCATGTACTCTTACATATTGGTGTACAAAACCATCAACCAAACACAAGTTGACAAAACATGCCTCTTCAAACAACCGACTCTTAAGTCAAATAATAGAGCTCATGTACAAATTTCCATATTTGTTGCATTTAAGTGTGTCAACATAACTCTACTTTCAACATCTTGCTTCATGCAACATGCACCATACTTTGAATTTGCAAAGAAATTCATGAAACATCAAAATACATGCTAGGGCTTAATTGGATAAGAAATCTAACCATCCGTCGAAAAACCATTTCAATGGCGCTTCTTTTAGTTGCACTTCATCATGTGAATCATCTTGACCCTCATCGATTATGAAATCCTCTTTTCCATTCTTCTTTTCATTTTTTATATCCCCTCTTGGATAACCATAATATCTTGAAATGGAGCTAGCAAACTCAAATATAGTATTGAAAATCCCTGGCTAAGTTAGATGAGGATTACATATGGTCTTGAATGAGCATTTAGACTCTTTAGATATGCGTACCAATTATGTTCATATAACACAAAAAATAGATGATTTAATTTACAAATGTCACATAGAAGTCATATTTATCTCATGGGCCTTCAACTTAAATTATATAATTGTTTGACCCCCGTAAATGTCATTTAATACCTCAAAATGACTCCAAAAGGTTTTAGACCTCGAATTCTCCACCCCGCATTAAAATGACCCTACAAGTTGATTCTTTCAGCTTTTTTTCACTCTATAAGCATCAACGCGATTATGCATGATGGAGAATCTCTAGCGTTTCCCTTGTTAATATATTTAATAATCTCAATATTTATTTAAAAAGTATCAATAGTATTTCGACCATGAGATTTGAACAATGTGATGTCGTCGAAATACTATTGATACTTTTAAATAAATATTGAGATTATTAAATATATTAACAAGGGGAAAGCGCTAGAGATTCTCCATCATGCATAATCGTACGTTGGATTTGGTGATAATTGTCTCCATATTTTGGCTTTCGACACCGCAAAACATAATTATTTTACAAGGGAGGGAAGGAGGGATGATCACATTGACTTGCTTGATGACATGTCCGTGAAGATTAACTACCTCAAGAACTATTTTTCTCGCGTAGGGAAAGAGACACATTCCTATGTCCGACCATGAAAACGTTCTTTGATATTGTTAATGCCTCTAGTGTTTACTTCTACAAGTTCCCATAGCGAGAGTCCGTAGAGGGCCGGGTAGCCTCCGGATCTCATCTTTTATGAAAGGTGGCATATCTAGTAAATGCCCCCGCAAAGTCAATCTTTGGAATGGATCTAAAATAGAAGTTCTTCATTTTAATATCCGTAAAACACAACAACTTTAAGGTAAACTATGTACATGTTCCATTCATCATGAACACAAACTTCACAAGCTTGAGGTAATGAACACGAAATAAAATTCCTTCTTGGAACAACTTCATGTTGCTCCTTGGCTTTGGAGCATTTTCCATGTTTTCCATAACCAAGACCCAAATAATTAGGCCCTTCTTGAAGAACATTTGGCTCAACTATGCCTTGTACATGCTTGCCTTTAAAACCCTTTACTTTCATAGCACATTTTCATCAAAAATTTGGACCTTATTCCTCTAATGTCTCTCAAAAAGCACGTACACATTCATTTTCGTAGGAAATTGAAGGCAGAAACCAATAGCTAATTCTTCTAACTAACCTTGACTAAAATGAGCTAAATTTTACTTTGATACAAACTTGAGTTAAATTTTCCACCCCACATTAGGCACCAATGATTATAACCTTTAATGGGCTAGCAATGGTTTGTAATCATCATCTCAAAAATGAAAAATTACCATGTTTGTAATCATCGTTTCACACCATCTACATATGACCCTTCTACACATTATATGATTGAATTTATGGTAGGTCATCCCCTCTACTTAGACCATGATTGATTGTGACATTAGGTGAATAAAGGAAATTTGATAAGGAAGGGATCACTATAAGTTTGTCCTCCTCCACCCACTCCATATCCAAAGGATTGCCTATTTTTTTCTCTTCCAACATTTTATTTTGGAAATTCATTTTGGTAGTTAATTCTACTAATAGTCACAACACACCTGGAAGTCAAAGAAATTGTTATATACACTACTAAACTCAATTAACATTGTTTGTTATTGGAATTTACAATAACAAAAAACATAGAGTTCATTAATGTAGTGTGGTGTGGCTATCGATAAAATTAGCTGCTAATGAATTTCGAGAATAGAAAGTTGGAAGTGGAAAATTGAGAAATCACTAACTATGGGGTGGATGGAGGAGGACAAACTAGAAACTATCCTCTCGCTTATAAATTGTATTTTATTCACCTCGTTGTCACAATCATTCATGGGATAGGTAGAGAGGATGACATGCCAAAAAATTCATGCATATAATATATAGAAGGGGTCATGTATGAGATGGTGTGAAGTGATGATGATGGACATGGTAAATTTTCATCTCGCAGTCATTTTGAGATGATGATGACAAACCAATACTAGCCATTTTAAGGTTATAATCATTAACAAGAAATATGGGGAAGGAAATTCAAATGTCTCATCATGGAAATTATAAAAATTGTAAGGATGGGGTTATAAGCGTTATGGAAATTCTAAGTGCCAAATACTAAGGAACAAAACCATATTTGCTTCTCAAAAAACTTTATTTGATATATTCTTAAAAAACCAAGTACAAATTGTAGTAATCCTTCTTGCCTTCCATATAGATAATGAAAATGATTGTTCCAAGTCTCATGTTGCTTCTCATGTTATTTTATAAACCTTGATTGGAAAGAAACATAGGAGGGCAGAAATGTAAGAAATATAGAACATACTCGATTTAATGTACCTCAAACTCGGATTTTACTCTTAGGTACCGGAACCTCTCACAAAGGTTCGACTTGGAAAAGTAGTTTTTCCTTAGGTTTCTCCACTCGGTTCTATGTTTCACACATGATCAATTATTGTTTTGAAAGTTGTGTTCTACATAATTTGTAGTACACTAAATTACAAATTGATTTTTTGAAATCTATTTTGTGAATGTCGACCAATAGATATATATCATGGAGGATGAAAGACGAATATCAGCCGAATCCCATATGGAGGTTCAGGGATCTGAGGATGTTCACGGTATTTAAATATAATCTTAAATCTCCATACATGTGTGTACATATGGAATTGATTTTTTTATTAACTTTGTGAGTGAAATTAGTTGTTAATAAGTTTCATATTTTAATTTTTAGGAGGCAAGAGGAGAAGGGTTTCTACTCCATCCATGGAGCATGGCCAAGGTTGAACCGGTCGAGGGATGAGTAGTAGCAGGTTGCGGGAAGGGGGGTGATATTTATTCCCCCGAAGGCCAATCAACGAGCTGCTCGGTTCTCAACGTAGTCACCGTGGGTCCGGTTCTCAGCAGCTGTCATTCTGGGGGTTGGTTCTCGCCAGGGTCATGTTGGAGATGATGTTAACCAACAACATCAAGGTTGCCATCAATTTCAATATTTTTTCATTAAATTTGTACAACTTTTTTTTACACGTGTTTTTTTCTAATATACGAAATTTTATATATATTGATGCGAGAGGCTGAAAAATGTTCAAGACAATGGGTCAAAAAAGACGTAGGGCAGCGCGCTACATTGAAGAAGAAGGTTGTCAACGCGAAAGACAACTTATCCCACTCGAGATTACTCGATATACCATGGGAAACGAACATGGCGGAATGCACCTTACAAAGGTGTCAAAGCCTTCATGCAAAATTGCAAAGAGATCTTGAGGCTTTGTCTCTACCCTGCCGAGAGTAGACAAAGCCTCGAAATAGTTACATATTCATTGAGTGAAATGGTAAAAGTGTACAAAAATTTGGGGCCAACGACTCGATTCATTTGTAGAACCCGATGAGAAAGAGAAAAGAAACGGTGATAGGTCCCGATAAATGGCAGGACATAAAACAAAAAGTTTCAAGAGATGATGCTAAGTCAATGTTTAATTATAAGGAAGGGCCAAAAAGAAAAATGTTGAAGGTGCGATATTTCAAGCACCCAGACAAAGCAAAATATTTGTATGATCGACATCTTGCGGCCTTTGGAAGGCTTCCATGGAACGATGAGGTTCTCGTTTATTTTGCACAAATGTTTTATGCATAATTTTTTTGGGTATGAAACTCGACTACAATGACCTTCCTTCGGAATTTTTTGGCCCTGGGAGAGGTCGATTATATGAATGTAATGGCGCTAAGCGAGATGTGGAGTTGCCTCGCCCTGAGCCACCATTGGTGAGTCGACCGTTTCGAGTCGAAACCCTGCGATCAGAGATGGATGCGACTTCTCAAATAAGTCGTGAAGTAAGAGATGTTATGATCAACAATGTTCATAGCGGATTGAGTGGAGTCGATATTTGTTTAAATCGACAAAGAGCACGTGAAAATGCACGTGTCAATTTTGTTTATCGTACAGATGAAGAGATTTACAACATGAATGTTGAAGATCTCCGAACATATGCAATAAATTGTCGCAATGGTCCGCAAGACCTAAATTTTCGTGAGGAAGAGGGCACCGTAACTGAGTATGTGTTAGTGACCTTAGGGTTTGAAATTATATTTACATATACATGTGTACAATTTGTAATAAATACATGTGTATGTACATGTATACATTTATTTTTATGTGTACATTAATCTAACAAAAATGTATGATTATATGTTAAAATTCCATTTGCAATTCTCAGGCATGATGCGTGATGAAAATGTTAATATTACGTTCGGGACCTCTTGCTCAAACGATGCAGATGTGTCTGACCATCATGATATGTTGGCACATGTATGTTAGTGTTTTTTAAGTGACTCTAAAAAAAATAATTGTTGCCACACATGTACATGTATGTATATATATAATTTGATTTTAAATGTTTTACATGTATTCCGATTCCGTCCGATGTTTTTGGGATGGTTGTACCTTCTTCTTCCTTAGGAGATATACCTTCTACTTCATTCGGAGATGTACAAGTATGGACAATTTTTCACAAGTTCAAAATTTATGTTACCTCAAAAAGTTCCATTAAAAATTGAGATATATATAGAGAGAGATCTATATTTTGAGTTATTTAAAATTTTTTGAATTTAGGTTCGTGTAGAAGATTTTTTTTAATCCGAGGACTCTAGCGACGGAGATAGGAACATCCACAGCATTTGAACAAGTTGTCTTTAGTTCCTTTTTTTTAATATTATTGTTCAAATAAGTTTATATATGTACACGTGCATTTTCATTTGAAAGTTTTTTAATATATATATATATATATATATATATATATATATATATATATATATATATAACTGTACATGTATATTGTACTGAGTTACCACTCATGCATGTTTCTATGGCAGAACCTCTTCATCAAATGGAGAGGGAACATTATGAGGTATTGCATGATTTTTTTGTTATATTTTGTTTTTTACATGAAGTTCTAGATATATATATTCTCATTCATTTTTTAAAAACTTCAAATTTTAATGTTCAAGTACATGTGCATTGTGTATGATGGTTTCCTATTCACGGTGACAAGGCGCTACTCGAGACCTAGGCGCTAGATCCTCCATTTGATGGACAAGATTTATATATTTGATTTCAAAATTTAGATGGTTTTAAAATTTGTTAAACTTGATACGAGTTTGATACTCAAGTGAGATTTACAATTTTTTGGACATATTTTATTACAATGAACTATTATATAATTTGTTTTATTTAATTTTTGGATGGTTTTAGTACTTTTGGCATGTGAATGTGAAGTAATGTTGTCATCCGAATTACATTTGACATGTGATATTTAATGTTAAATGTTTTTGTTGGATAGTTGAATTATAATTGGCATGGCATGTGATATTTAATGTTAAATGTTTTTTTTTAGATAGTTGAATTATAATTGGCATGGCATCTAAGTTTTTAAAACTACATGAATGACAGAATGTGAACCTACATTTGCACATGTGGTAAATTGAAATGTTACTTGTAACAAGACAATCCCCATTGATTTCATTACAGTATATGTTGATTAATTGCATGTATGATGGTACATTACTTGTAAAGTCATTGGATTAATAGTGTTCTTTGATGGTTTTAGTACTTTTGGCATGTGAATGTGAAGTAATGTTGTCATCCTAATTACATTTGACATGTGATATTTAATGTTAAATGTTTTTGTTGGATAGTTGAATTATAATTGGCATGGCATGTGATATTTAATGTTAAATTTTTTTGTTGGATAGTTGAATTATAATTGGCATGGCATCTCGAAGTTTTTAAAACTACATGAATGATAGAATGTGAACCTACATTTGCACATGTGGTAAATTGAAATGTTACTTGTAACAAGACAATCCCCATTGATTTCATTACGATGATATGTTGATTTCTGATTTGATATAATTGCATGCATGATGGTACATTACTTGTAAAGTCATTGGATTAATAGTGTTCATTGATTTTAGTGTTCTTTGGATGGTTTTAGTACTTTTGGCATGTGAATGTGAAGTAATGTTGTCATCTCGAATTACATTTGACATGTGATATTTAATGTTAAATGTTTTTTGTTGGATATTTGAATTATAATTGGCATGGCATGTGATATTTAATGTTAAATTTTTTTGTTGGATAATTGAATTATAATTGGCATGGCATCTGAAGTTTTTAAAACTACATGAATGACAGAATGTGAACCTACATTTGCACATGTGGTAAATTGAAATGTTACTTGTAACAAGACAATCCCCATTGATTTCATTACATTATATGTTGATTTTCGATTTGATATAATTGCATGTATGATGGTACATTACTTGTAAAGTCATTGGATTAATAGTGTTCATTGATTTCGGTTTTCTTTGGATGGTTTTAGTACTTTTGGCATGTGAATGTGAAGTAATGTTGTCATCCGAATTACATTTGACATGTGATATTTAATGTTAAATGTTTTTGTTTAGAAAATAGTTTAAGATTGATCACAAGAATTAAGAGAATGTCTCTGTCCATCATTGGTATGGCTTTAGTGCTGCAACCATGAAGTCTCATCCCAACACCATAGAATGATCATCCATGTCAATGACTCTTAAGTCTATCTCTCCAAACCATGACCCTACTCTCACATGTGTGCCTTTCATGACACCGACTATCGCTTTCATCCTCGAATTGACTGTCTTGAAAGCACTCAACTCTTTCTCGATGCTAGCCTTCCTCTTTCTAAGAGATGAAGTTGACTTTCGACTTAGGAAGCTATGGGTAGCCCCCGTGTCTATCAAAGTAGAGAAAGTTTTCCCATGTACGGTTGTAGACACGAATCTCAAGTCCAAGGAACTTTCATCATCATTCCTCCTCCTTGTCTTGCGCCTTACTTCCGCAATCTTCTTCAACATTTCCTCTTCCAATATGTCTTTCGAAATAGCCCTTGGCTTAACAAAGTTGCTTTTCACATATCTCTTCTCATGAAGCTCCATAGAACAATTTGATCTCGGGTCTCGCTTGAATTGGTTCAAGCTCTTTCCTTTTCGAATTCCCGTCTAATTGCTCCAATACGACATATATTGACTCCTTCCAAACGAAGTGCACCAATCCTCATAGTGTGGTCGTCCTCTTTTCCAAGTGTGCCAACACATGCATTTTATTTCTTCAAACCAATAGGTTTCGGATCAAGAAAGTCCCTCTTGATCTTATCTTCCATGTTCTTGACTTTAGCCTGCAATGTGGTGCTTCTTTCCTTCAAGTGAGCCCTTTCCATAAAGATTTCTTGAAGTCTTTGTTCACCTTGTCGTATCTCCATGTGAAGCTTTTCAATTTCAGACAGCTTGTCCGTGATAGTCCATCCTTGGAATTTCTTGGGTGAAAAAACCAAGTAGGTTGAACCAACTTTGGTCTAGTGCATTGGAATTCATTAAAGAATTGGTCATTGGCGCCGCTTTCAAGCTAGGAGTGAGCATTGTCACCAACCTACATTGAATATTTTACACTCCCCTAGGGTGAATGATACTTTAAATTGATTGATGTACTAAGAATTTCGAATTTTTCCGAATGCCAAATGATCTTACAAAGTTAGTATTTATAATATCCTAGTAGGTCATTCTGGTGACAACTTTTATCGGAAACTTGAAACAACTTTGGCATGTGATATTTAATCGATTTAAATGGTTTTGTTGGATAGTTGAATTATAATTGGCCCGGCATGTGAAGTTTTTAAAACTCGAGTTTTGGATGGTTTCAATCTACATTTTGCATGTGATATTTAATGAACTTTAAATGTTTAATGTTTTAATGTCGCACAATATATAATCAAAAGGGTTTTAAAACTTAAAGTTTTGGATGGTTTCAATCTACAACTTAAAGTTTTGGATGGTTTCAACCTACGTTTGCACATATGGTAAATTGAAACTATGTTACTTGTAACAAGACAATCCCCATTGATTTCATTGTATATGTTGACTTCTAATTTGATATAATTGCATGTATGATGGTACATTACTTGTAAAGACATTGGATTAATAGTGTTCATTAATTTTAGTGTAAGCGCAAAAAATTATTGACAATGTAGAACGATTTTTGTGTTATAATAATTAAACCTAATAATATTGGAGAGCAAGAGAGATAAGGTATGGTGTTTACTACAAGAGTTCGAGCAAAGGTCATTCGGTGACAACTTTTACCGGAAACTTGAAACAAAGAGAATCTATCTTTGGCTAGGACATCATGTAAGATGCGACATAAATAGTAAAATTGTACTTAAAAGCCGAGATTCGGGCAAGTGGGGACAACCACTTGTTATCTCGTCCCTTGGAGGCTAGGCCATATGGGGACCGAATCTGACCTTACAAAATAAAGTGAAATAATTTGTACCATATGGTCGGAGAACATATACAAGAACAATTAATATACAAGAACAAATAGTTTCATTCTAGAATATATATATATATATATATATAACATTTTTAATCAATGCACATGTATAGAAAAACTACTTTCAGTTCATACTAGAGCATGTGCTTGTACCCAAACAATTTGTAACATGTGCAAACCACAAATTAACATAAACAACTCAATTTTTAGTTGAGTACTGGAAGTTCTAAATCATATTTAATCCAAAGATAATAAATTGTTGGACACTTCACTCAAAAAAAATTCTAATGGAATTCCATCCTCAATAATTCGTTCATGATCGGATTTTGACATTTTCCATTTCTTAATTTTTGATTTTTTCTTTGATTGAACTTCTATCAACTTTATGCGTGCCGCACACACCAAGTGACTATACTCTGACAACTTATGGAATCAGGTTCATAGTCTTCAAAGTAAACAAAGTCTCCACTTTTGACGCAGTTTGTTTGAAAAAATAACCTTTCGATATAATAGACCCTTTTGTCATACCGAAATCCGTGATCATTATGAGTCTTGTAATAATTTCATTTTTTCGTTTAGTGCAACGCATCAAATAATACTTTACATTTTCATCGTTGTCAATAGGTGCAATTACATCAAAAACATCTCTCGCACAATAAAATAAATTTAACATTTAATTATGCATATTTAAATTTATTTCTAGATCTTTAAATCATTAGAAAGTAATTCAAATGTTACCTTCTCTAACAAGATCGAAACTCGATCACCATCGGATGATATTGTAGTTTCTCCGATTGCATTTCTTCAAACATTGCAACAGACATTTTTCCCTTTGTATTTAGCTCTGTATGTTTCCAATCGTTCACATACATTTTGTTTTCACAGACGTCATTGGATTTTGCGTTGTCTATGCAAACATCACAAAAACAAGAATATTTTCTTTTATCCAATGCAAACACATTTGTGGACAACTTTGTTTGAATTGAATGCAATTTTCGAGTCCCTTTTATTGTTTCAACGTCATTTTCAATTGATCTATCTACGTATCCAATTCCAATATGCCAGAAAAACCTTTATATGGAAAATTAGAAAAATAATTTGTAAATATGATATCAAAATACAATTAAAAATAATCATTGCATGATAAATGTACAATGTTTAAAATTAGATTTCCGTGTATAAATTAAATTGAATGTACCTTCGCACTTCTCTTGATGGAGTTAATCTCATGGCTTAGAGTAGTTTTGCACCATTGAACAACTTCTTCAAAGCTGCTCACAAGTCGGCGTGCAGAGTGGTTCATTTGATATCCGCGAAGTACTCATTTTATGCATGTTCCCGCACCGTCATGTTCTCCTTTTCCATGGCCGGTCTCAAAGAAATTCCAACAATGTTTAATGCGTGTTTTCTTATGAAGACAACACAACCAAAAAAATGATCGTGCATATTTGAATTGACTCGCGCATCCGTCTCGACCATATCCAATGTTCATTGAATGTTATTCCACGATTTTTTCAATGAATCATAAATTCTTCCAAAACAATGTTGTACAAAACATGTATCATGTGTACGATCGTCACCGATATAAAAGTGATATTCTTTAATGATATGTCGATTTTCACTCGTGCTTTCTATATGATCGACATTTTTGTTCAAAGACGTCTATATAGAATATGGACGAGCATGGAGACTTGGTCGAGTGATAGTATTCACTCGAATTTATTTTTGTGGAACAAATGTGTAGTTTTCGCAAAATCAATCATTGACAAAATGGTCCCTAGTGGAAAAACTTCACGAGATTTTTTGAATTGCAAGTCTTGCCATCGAGCTCTATGGGAATGCTTGGTGTATTTGTAAATTTCCGCCTCAAACTTTCTCAAAAAGTCTATTAGAAAAATTTCGTCTTCTCGTAATTCGATTCTTTTAACACTATCTGCACCTTGAATCAATGTACCGATATATTCATATCTCTTCCATTTCACTTTCTTGTTGGACAATGATTGATCATTTATATCAATACGATATTTGTTTTGAAATTTAGTCAAATTTCCACAATCATCGGATTTTTTACCACCAACACATTTCTTTTTGTAAAATAGTTCATCGCTTTCTCTTTCACATAGAATTTGAGATATGAATTCACGGATAGTGGAAGGAGGACGTGAATCCTTCCATAATGTTCTACCGAAATCAAGGAATGTGTCATAATATAACTCAAATTTCACATGATAATGGCAACAACAAGTGTCGCGTACGGTGATAGGTTTTACATACCATGGTTTTTGTTGAACAAAAGCACCCGAGTGAAACTTGAATTTGACGATTCTCTTCTTTGAACTTGTTGAATAACTCTATTTGGAGTGGTTTCCAAGAGATGTTTTTCATGTTCTTCGTATTGATTTCGTGCTATTCTTCTTCGCATCACATGTCTTGCGATCGGTGAAACACGCGAATTGTTCTTCCAATATTCATATATTATTTTTTTAACATCTTCTCCAAGTCTATCTTTGTATGGTTGCCTAAAAATAGCTCTCCAACAAGCGAGTTCATCATTTACATCTATTTGTAGTCGAAATTTTTGATGTTTGTGTAGAGTTTTTCGCAAGGTTCCCAGTGCTCGTGCCATAGATGTTAGATTCAAACGATTCTCTTGAGTACTTGGTGAAACCATTGCCATTTTTATTCCTCTACGTATATTTGAAACATCTTTATCTCTAGATCTCTTAATTGACTCTATAGCACTACTCATATTTTTTATCACCTCTTCTTTCATTTTTTTATCTTTGGTTGATTTTCGAATACCCACTAGTGTCGTCGCTTCTTTTAATTTCCTTTGATGATAGGAGACCTTTCAACATTTGAGCTTGAACTTGTCACTTGCTTATTTTTTGAAATACTTTTCAAAAAATTTATCGACACGATATCGTATAACATGGTCAGGCTTTTTTATCTCCATATGTGTGAGTGTCGACATTTTCTAACATCTCATTATCGATAGTGATTTCATATCCGTACATATTTGAAAAAAATAGTACATATTCAATAAATAACTAAATTAATAAATATGTCAATAAATATTAGGAAAATTTTAAATATATCAATAGATCATAATATTTACATTTACATACCCGATTCAATTTATGCTTGAGGTTGATTTTCTTCTTCAATATTTTGAGGAGTATCTCTGTCTATTTACATTAAAAAAAATATTTTTTCAAACTAGTTCATCAAATAAAAATTAAGCTTCACATTTTACATTGGGAAAACTTTAAAAATATATTAATAGATCATAATATTTACATTTACATACTCGCTTCAATTTCTCGCATGAGGTTGATTTTCTTCTTCAATATTTTGAGGAATATTTCTGTCTCGTTTACATCAAACAAAATATTTTTTCAAACTAGTTCATCAAATAAAAATTAAGCTTCACATTTTACATTTGGAAAATTTTAAATATATATCAATAGATCATGTAATATTTACATTTACATACCGTCTTCAATTTTCGCTTGAGGTTGATTTTCCTCTTCAATATTTGAGAGGGCTTCTAAATTTCTTTTGCGATATTGTCTCGTCTCTTCTCTACGTTCCTCGTGGTCTCTTTTTTCGATCATATTTTCTCACAAAAGTTCTTCGATTTCCCATGATAATAGGGTATGAGGTTCAAAAAATTTCCTTCAAAAATATTAGACAATAACTCAATTACAAAAAATATCACAACGAGATTTAATTTAAAAAAATCTTTGTAAAAAAATACGTAATCCAATCCAAAACACACTTTAAAAAACACAAAACACGTACTTCAACACAAAACACGTACATACCTCCAAGAAAAATCACACCGCCTCTAAGAAATGTCTTCCAAAAAAATTCTTTGAATCCCAAAATTTGAAGAAAAGTTTTTGAACAAAGAAGCTCAAAAGATTTATTTCAACACAAAACACGTACATACCTCCAAGAAAAATCACGCCGCCTCCAAAAAATGTCTTCCAAAAAAGTTCTTTAAACCCAAACTTTGAAGAAATTTTTTTTGAAGTCAAACCAAGTTGTAAAATGAAATGTCTATATTTTGTGCCTTTGGCTTTGCAAGGCCTCAAGGACAATAGAGATACTTCTTTT
Source organism: Pinus albicaulis (assembly GCA_034641835.2). Lineage (NCBI taxonomy): Eukaryota > Viridiplantae > Streptophyta > Pinopsida > Pinales > Pinaceae > Pinus > Pinus albicaulis. The sequence goes on from CM076579.1 coordinate 1,208,731,459, forward strand.
TAGCTAATGGATTTTTAGATATTCTATTGAGTTTTTCTCCTCCTTTATTGTTATATAAGAGCATGAGGATTCATTGTAAGTGTGGTATTTTGATGAGTTTGAGAGCAATACATGGTTTTTGGAGGTTGAAGAGCAATTTGGTGTTGTGGAGCTTGTGGATGATTTTCCTTGATTGACGATGATGAAGGCTTTCTTGCAGGATCCCTGAGTTTAGTTAATGGTGATGTATCTCTTATTTGTTCATGTTTTATTGTTGATCATATGTCCATTTTCTATATTGAAATAGCTTAGAAGAGTATAGGATGAGAAATGTTGTTTGAGGCACCTCAGTCCTCCTATTTGTTATTGTCTTTATGTTTTCCTCTGCTGGGTTAGTTGAAGGAATTCTTAGTTTCTCCTTAGGCCCACCTAAGCTTGTCTATTTCATTATTAGATTAATATGCTAGTTTACAAATATGATTCATGGTAAGCCCTTATTGTTTGATGCTATCTAAACTCTGCCTTGAAATCTCTCTTTGATGTATTGATTGTTAGGTTAAGCCAAAGAGGTCTTGTTTCGATCTTGCCCTTTCTATATGCTTATCAGTTTGACTCAAAGTTCTTTATAGTTTAATGAATGATGTTTAGGAGTTCCCTCTTCATTTATTGATGCTATTTGTCTCTTATATGTTTTCAAATCTTGAAAGTAGGATCATTGGAGTTAGATAAGTTTTCTTGCTTCCTTTGTTCCACTGGATTGTTTACCTTGAATGTTTATTTTTTCAAAGTATTGTCACTGGGTAAATGGTGTGCCCTATCTCATGATTAGGATCTTTTGCTTATCAGTATTTAAGATTTTCTTGTTCATAGGTATTTGACAAAGGATTCTTATCTGCCATTTGCCCTCCCTTGTTTCCCAAAACTTAATGTCCATCTCACCTCACACATAAACTTTAAAGATCCATTGACTACACTAGATTTGCCCTGTGATGTACCCCGATTCACTATTGAGATATCAATAACTTCCTAGAATCCATAGCCCAATGTTTGACAACCTCTCATTCCACCTATCCTACTCGATCATCTTACCCTCCAAACAAACAAAAAAACCCTACACTTAACAACTAGCCTAAAATCAACCATCTAAAGCGAACAAGTTCACATCCTTCACACATAATAGAGAGAGCGCTCTCTGAGTCCAGGAAGGCTAGGTCCTAGGACTCCAAAGACTGGTCTGATGTTACCTTGTGCATTTGGTCCACCAATCTACTAAATCACGGGACCCTAACACTTAGATTTTTACAATTTACATAATACTTCATAACATAACAATCACAAATTGAGCGAGCTAGTTTTCAAGTTAATATAATTTAAAAAAAAAAAATTATTAGCTTTAGTAGGGGTATATTAAACTTGCAAAGAAACACAGTCTTGTTAAAGGAAATAGCTTGGTACATTATAATATTAAGATACATAGCTTTAGTCACAATGAAAAATGAAGGGAATGAACAAATTGGTTGAGGGATCCATGTTAGGTTTAAATTCAAGAATCTTTCATTAAAGGAATGACAAGTACGATCGGGGAGTAGAGTGCAGGGTTCAAATTAATATTTTAAGGAGGTGAAGGGAAAAGGGTTTGATATAGGGTTATACAAGGGCACAAAGGTGAATGGGGGAGCCAATACACAAAGGGGGAAGTTATTATTGATTCACTATTTATCTACTTGGGGAGTTGGATCATGTTCTTGAAACTTTGTTGGGTGATAGAGATAAAGGCTTAGAGAGGAATATACAAAATGAGCTTTAGGTAGATAGAGGTAGGGTGTTGTTCAATTCTAGGAGATGATGGGTTGAAGGGATTAACACCAGTATACAATGCCATGATTACTAAGGTGCCTATTAGGGAATTAATGTTCATATAGAGCCATTTAGAGAAGGTCTATAGTGGAAGTGATGATAAAGGAAGAAATGTTGCAAGGAAGGAGTCCAATGAGCTATGTTTGGAATACTAAAGTTGAATGTAAGGTCCCACTTTACCAACCATCAATATTATAGAGAAATATTTAACACTAAGACTAAGACTCAAAATGCGATATTTTTTTTTCCAAATCCCAAGACAAGGCCAAATCCAACGTCTCACTCAAAACCCAAAGTGAAACTACCAAATGACAATCATAACTTGATCCTCAAGCTCAAAAATAATATTTAGTGGGATGAATAAATATCAAACATTACAAGCCACAATTTCCAACAAACTAATTGTTACTTCAGTTGCAATTAAATGTATTCAAGAGTGACTAATTTGATTTTATTTTAAATAACATGCTTACGAATTCTTTACTTAAAAGGAGAATTCAACTTCTATAGGAGTGGTATCCAGTAATTAAGAATTCATATGTAAGATGACATTACAGCAATTCACTTACCCAAATTTGACTATATCAGCATGAATTTAACTCAATGGGATTATCACGAATATTATTCATTGAGACATTCCAAAAACATCTTGGTTACAAATCCTAATTTCACTTTAGCATTTTTTTACAAAAAAATCATAAATGTAAATAGCTACAGCCATTGAAGCATTATGATAAAGAGTTTTCAAGTATACAATGTAAAACCATTGCAGAATTTTGTCAGACACTTGGTGGCTATCATCTCTTAAGACAATTCTGACAACCATTAGCAACATGAATATAATATTCTTACTCAAATTATTTAACTCATAAAATTCATAAATTAAAACTTCAAATATGGGCATATTAAAACAGAAAATCAATCATCTTAATTTTTCACCAAAAACTCGAGAACATGCACACATAGTTGCAGCATGAATCTCCAAAATCGCATAGATTTACGATCGATGTTAAAAAAAGTGTTTTTTTTTATAATCAAATTGGGGTTTATAGGTCTTTATGGCATGGATACCCCCCTAATGTTGTGTTGAATCACATCCAAAAAACCCAGGGATGCAATTATTTAAAACAACAAATTTTTTTTTTTATCTTTAATTTATCATTTACCACTTTTGTAAAACATGTCCAATACAAACTTTCATCTATAACTCTACAAGAGGAAAGACAACCCATAGTTATGCTACTAATATATGTTAATTGAATTCACTCAATTATAGATCCACCATATGAGTTCTTGAAACATTTTACAACCCCTAAGTTAATTCCTTTAACATAATTTGACAAGCTTACCGTAGCCATTACTACAATTTGACAAACAGATGGCAACCCTGGATGCTACAACCATTTAGGATTTCTGTCAAAATTGTAATATTATTACACCAAAATCTTGAATCACAAAACATTGAATTATTGATAAGAATATCAAACATAAGCCATAATTGAAATTTACCTCAAGCATTTTATCTTCCAAACCATATTTTAGCTCGCATTATTTTTCTATTTTCTTTTAAGGGTTGATTCTGTAATTCCCCCAGGTATATTTTTGGTACATGTCCATTTTATTACTTCTCTCGCAAGCTGCAAGTTGGCACTCATTCATGCATAAATAAATTGATAATATTACTCATTCAGGGATTTTGTCACACACTTTGAAAACATACCCTAAAATCCTTTCTAAAATGCATCTAATTACCTATTTCAATTAAGAAAACACAAAACCATAACTCATGAAACTCTTACCCAACCTGTTTCGCAATTTTTCATTATAATTACATTTAGCAATATTTGGCTTTCCTTTTTCAAATGCTACAATACCAAGGTTAGTACCATACACTACACCATAATAATTACAATCTTGAGATGTAAGCATCCATACATATAGACTGCTATTAGTCTTCATTTTCAACTAGACAATAAGATTCCATATAATATAAGCTTAAACCCAAATTAGATGCTTACAAAAATTTAAATTTCTAATTTTTCTTTTATGCTAATGTTATACTACAATTTTAGAAAAAATAAAAGTATATCTGATAAGATATTCAACTCTAATCACTGAGAATATGATCCATCTATGATTCTTTAACCAATTCATTTGAACCATCTAGTTTTCCTCCCAACCATATCCAAGAAGAACTTCTCTCCCTGGAACCCTTGAGTTGTATAAGGTCACAAGCAATACCAGAATATAGTAGTAGAGAGATATGCAAGGCAAGCCAAGGAAGATAAGTTTCATTTCCTCCCAATACCACTCATGGTCAGCTCCACCAGGTAGAGCTATGTAGTAATTTAGTTTAGGAATTTCAAATTCATTTAGAAATAAATTGACTACTCTACAAGTCTCTCCCTCTCATAACTTTTTTTTTTATAAATCTCTCCAACTTTTGGTATCATAATAAACCTCCCTCGAGTGAGAATACATAAGACATATATATAGGAGGAACAACAAATTATTTTCATAAAGGAGGAGTAATATGAATGCCTTGTATTCCATTTAGAGGAGTGTAACTCATGCCATTAAGGAGAGGTATGCATGCCTTAGTTAAGGAAAGTGTAACATATGCATTAAAGAGAGCATAAGAGGAACCTTTTATGACATGTCTTTAATGAGTGTAAGAGGAATATGGAATTCTTTGATGACTGCATAAAATAGAGTGTAATGTATTATTAAAAGAGAGAGACATTTACATAGAGCCATGAGAATCATCAAGGAGAGAGGTGTGAAGTGATTAAAGAGATGAAAGTGATTTATAATTATCTTTTTAATAAAAATATCATACCTCATAAAAGATAACAATAATATTAATCATATTAATAATATTGAGGATTAAGTCGAGACTAAACTGTTAGGATTGATTAATGATAAGCTAAGTGATTTTACTTCAACTACGCTTGATTACCAATTTATGCAAGGTGATTTACTATTTTTGGAAAGTCATACTTGAGATGCTAAACATGACTTCCTATTTTTAGAAATTCACTCCAAAATTGTTAGAAATTATATTTTATTAAAGAAATCCATCTGTGAGCTGCCCATGACTGGTATTTTTCTTCCGGAGAATAGGGATTCCACATCCCTATTTCATGCATCTTCGTGCCTTAGTAGATTGAGGATCGCGCGTCCTAATCTACTCCAAGGATCCAAGATTCCACACCTTGATCTTTTAAATATTTAGTACTTCACGTCCCAATATTTTTATTATAGATCCAAGTCTACACGTCTTTATATTTCATGTATTTAGGACTCCACACCCTAATTTCCATGGATTCTCATTTACTCTGCTTTGAAACTCCGCACATCACCTTAAGGTACTAATTGTGAGTTCACACCCATCTGATGGTTCGTTGTTAAGTTCTTGTTCTAAGACTAAGAATTGTGCATGACTTCCACAGTCATTTTGGTTTTTAAGAAATGACTTCCACATTCATCTAAAATTTGAACATCCTTGTTTGCAAATAACTAGGTCCCCTGCTACATCCCGCTCAATACAATATTGAGCATATATAATCATAAAAATTATGTATCATGACTTCCACTCGACTTCCACAGTCATTTATAATTTGAGCATCCATGTTTGCAAATAACCATGCCCCCTGCCACATATTTCTCAGTACAATATTAAGCATATATAATCATACAAATCATGTATCATCCATAATCATAATTAACCATATGTTATACATAACCAGGATCATCAATGGATCTATGTGTTTTAATCCCAGATCACCATCCATATCATACACCTATGTCCAAACTAGGATACCAAAAGAGAAAACATCAATAATATGCACTTAACCAAAATCAGTGTTTATCCTAAACACGTAGCAACCGTGTGACCTAAACAAGATCTATAACATACAAGCATATACATAAGTCTAACATGCATAATATTTATGTCACTGCATCAAAATCACCCGCTCCAAGTGTCATCAAAGATATCTCACCAAGTAGCATGTAAATGTTTTTCTAAAAGACCCATATGAGAAATCGATTTTTATTTCAATATGGGAGAAGAAGGGAAGTCTATGAGTGATGTAACCATAAATAAAACCTCTTTTTGGGGCCACGAAGAGAACACATGAATATCACAACTCATCTTTTGTCAAGGATTTAATCATTTCTTTTAATCTCAAAACTAATATTTTGGTTTACATGTAACTTCTTTGGCACCTTCTTAATGGATAACGAACATGCAAAGATAAATTATAGTTAAGAAAATGTTAAATATTGAAAAGGAAAGAAGGGGGTGAATACTTATTCTTTAATAGGGCATTTGTACTTGTCTTGGTTTTTCCAATGCCTTTAGTAATGCACAGGGGCTTCACTCAATGAACCTCTAACATATCACGTGCGATCATAGCATATTAAAAAATACACCTTCCAAATGTAAAAATCCCCTACATTCACTATATATTGTAGGTATCCATTTTGTCATTAACATTTTGTATACCCCTTTCTATTTTTTCATTAAATTTGAGCTCTATTTTTTATACGTGCCAATATAAAAACCCTTTACCTCCTATATATCCCCCAATATATTATGTCATTTTTTCCTCATTATTTATCCCCCAATATGAACCCATGTGCTATGGTATTGATCCTGTTGTGAAGCCCCTGTGTAGTAATGTGATACATTTTTTTACAAAAGACATAATTTATTCAAAGTGATTATTTACACATATAAGATGTACCTATGTATTTTTTAATGGAATGAAAATGAATATTTTTTTCTAAGAAAAAAATGACAATGAAATAATTATCAAGTCCAAATTGAAATCCTATAAAAATTTTACACATCTCCATTTGAATAACTAAAAAATATTTCCCAACTTTTCAATTTTGAAAGACACAATTAATAATATTGCTTAAATGAAGGCCAACACTCATGGCTTCCTCGCACTTAAGAATATAAGGTCTAAATTTATCTAGGTTTATTTTACATGGTGTTTATTCCACCCACCATTTTAATGGCATGATGTTGTGGTATGGATATGGCATGATGTTTTGATATGGATCTACTGACTAAGAAGCCTTAGGGTTTTCCTCTAATTATAGCGTTTTTATTGCTATAATTGCTTTTACCATCACCGGTTGGACCCCTTCATAGTTTGTTCCCTCTCATCATTGCCCTTAGTCACCTTTACTATTGCAATACTAGCTCATTGGAGTCCTTCCTTGTAACATATCTCCCTTTATGGTAATTTCCAATGTAGGATCTCTCTTAATGGCCTTCTCTATGAAGATTAATGCCCTAATAAACACCTCAATCATCATGGCATTGTATAGTGGTGTTACTACCTTCACTCCATCATCCTTTAGAAATGGAAAGCATCCTACCTTTATCTACCTAAATCTCATTTTGGATGTCTCTTCAATCCATTATCCTTCGTACCGAAAAGGTTGTCAATATGATAAGTCAACCCACTGCCCCGAATAGATGAATAGTGAACCAGTAATAACTCCCTCCTTTGCTCACACCCCTTTACTCCCCCATTACTCATTGTGCCCTTATATAACCTTAGATCGGACCCTTCTCTCTCCACAACTACTGGGTCATTTGTTTAATGAAGGATTATTGGGTGTAAACCTAGCATACTAAAACTATGTCTCTTGAGATTATATTAGACTAAGGAATTTGCTTCAAGGAGATTGTGTCGGTTTCCAAGTTTAATATACCCTTATAAAAGCTAATAAATTTAAAAAAATAATTTACATTAAGTTGTATCCATATATGTCCATGGGTTTTGGATAAACTCTGATCGGACACTCCTAAATTTTAAGTCATTAGTTCTTAGATGTTAAATCATTAGTTTAATTCCCTATTCGAATATTATTCACCTGACCATAATATAGCCTCACCAATACCTAACTAGAAACAAAAATAACAAAAATAAGAGGAATCCTTATTCAAATTAATTCTTCCTATTCAAATTCAATGTAACAAAAAAATATAATTTATTTTATTGATAATTTTGGAAAAACCATTACTAAACTTTGAATCATCGAAATCAACTTTTGACATTGGCAAAGCTTATTTTTCAGTCCATCGGCCCATTAATGCGCTGAGGGATGAAATCGCCACCGTAGGATGATGCACTGCTTTAATCTGACGGTGGGGATTTCATCCCTCGGCGCATTAATGGGCCGATGGACTGAAAAATAAGCTTTGCCGGATTAAATTATATTGCTTTTGTCCGGCCACATGTTATGACGTCCGTGCAACCACTTCAAACGTTGTACGGTGAAGCCATCCAGCGGACCACCATTCCCGAAGCCACAGTACTTCTAGAAGTTACATCGTTGGATCAGTCAAACTAGCGAGATTATTAGATGATGCACGACAACCAGGCTGCAACCACATACACCCGTGGAGGTTGATCAACAGTTGAACGAATCTGGGCAAAATCTCCAATTTCAGTTGTTTACTGGAATCTAATCTGCCTTGGGGAAATAGATGCCAATATTCAAAATTGGACAGCTTTGACGTGAAGCAGACATTCTAGAAATCCTTAACTAGGTGGATAGGGTCGACGGAAGGAGTCATGCCGGCCGTCTCCAAACTCCTATACTATACTATTGATAGAATTTGAACTAATAACCAAACAAATATAAATATAAAGATATGCCTTCCCTTGCTTTGCTTGTACCATAAAAAGTCGAAACGCTATATATTTCCAATCGTGCTCTCCGCTACTCACGTATTAGGAAAGACCAGCTCTTCGCTGCACACAAACTATCATCCTCTCCTCCTTGCAACACCGCTGTGTTCCGTGTTCGAATCTCCGGGCCGTTTCTCGATCATGACTGAAACGTTGCTCAGGAAACGCGACCGTCAGCTCGACGCTCTGCCGGAGTCCATTGACGTACAGGAGTGGAAACGCTTTCACGGCGAAGAAACAGAGCAGTTTTTTCAGCTACTGCAATTAAATCAAAGTTTAGCAGAAGACGCCGAAGAAGATGAATTCTGTCCCAGTGAGGAGGTTGTAAATAGAGTGATGAGAAGCCTGGAGGAAGAGATTGCCACGACAAGTTCCACTTCTTCTGCGGCCACTGATATTTCTGGCGACCACGAAGGCATCACCCTACATACGGACTCGGGTGTTGATCTAAGTTATCTCCTGGAGGCTTCAGACGACGATCTCGGCTTTCCTTCGAGCCCCGTTTGGGACACAACGGAAGAATTCTGTCGATCTTCAGAAGAAACACAGGAGGGTTTGAAGGGGAATCCAAATCTTAAATCACTTTACGAAAACTGGTGCTTCGTGGACGAATTCGAAAACTATCAACTGTTCGAATTCTACGATCATGCATGGGATGCGACCCACCTTGAAGATAATTTCAACATAGATTTTGTCAGCGAGGACATGTTATTTGATGGGGAAATTTTTTCTGCTGCCTGAGGACTGTAAACTGCCGGCGGTTTTGAAGTTTGAATGAATGCAAGCTTTCCTTATTTCTGTATAGACGGTGCTTCAATCTGGCGCGGCCCAGAAATAGCTGTAGGATATAAACAACTTTTGTACCATTAAAAAGTTATTTCATATCTTTAGTGCAAATTCTGCGACATAGTTTTTGGCATTCTTACAAATTTGGGATCTGACATGGTGGATAAATTTTCAGCATATTTCAGATTAATCTAAACTATGGTACAATTCACCCGAAACTCCTTTTCCTGGATTTCCCCGGAAGAAACCAACTTAAATATGATATCTGTCCAGAAAATTTAATGCCTAACATGTCAATTTAGGCTTGTTAAAAGTTTGGTATCGATTCTTATTAATCCCGATTTTCAGTTATTTGAATTCCAGCGATCCACTATAGCTCTGGTCTGATGCTTTCAGCTATGGATTAACTATTTTATTAAGGACTAAATTTTGAATATTATATTATCGATATATTTGAAGAGGTCGAAAACGAACATTCTCTATTTATTATAATAACATCCGTTCGGTTTTAAATTCAACCCTTACCAGGAGTCTGTGAGATTGGCGATGGACTCATCCTCTTTTATGTTCAACGGAGAAAGGACAACTGAAAGAGGCCAAATCTTTGCCTTACTTTAGAAATAGAAATGCACCAGACCTTGTCTTACCTTTTCATAATACTGAGTACTTACGGAGGATCCAGGTAATGGCCACAAACGACTTATTATGGTCATTCAAGGTGAAGTTTAAAGTTTACAGAAGTTTTGAGAAGCTCAATTCAAATATTCGATGTCTTGATAAATAATTATTATGTACGTCTTTCCGTGATTTTTCACCATTTTTTAACTTAATTTTGTGTTTGTAGTGGAGGAGCTATGCATATTTCCGTGATTTTATTTCATTCCTTTCCTTTATGTTTCAATTTAAATTTAAATTTATTACACAGATATTTTTACTATTAATAATAATTTATTAATTATTTACAATTTATCAATTGATTATTTAACTATTTATAATTTATTTTAAAATTATTATATAATTTTTACATAAGAAATAAATTATAAAATATAATTTATATTTTAAATTAAAAAATACTATTACATTTCAATTTTAAATAAAATAAATAATTAAATATTTAATAATTGTAATTTTACCTATTATATTATTTATATTTTATATTGCTCTTCTACACTATTTTTTTATTTAATTTTTACATTATATATTATAATTTTAACTAAAACAAATAATTAAATATTTAATAATTGTAATTTTACCTATTATATTATTTATATTTTATATTTCTCTTTTACATTATGTATTTAATTATTTTTTACATTATATATTTACGCCTTAAGGTGTCACTATATGAAAACAACATCTTGTTGTCTTATTGTCCTTCATGTGCATCGTTGGATTTTTAGTTAGACAATTAAATTATCCTCGCCCGTTGATTTGAACTCATTACTTATTGGCCAAGCGCTAACAGACATTGGTTTGAGGCATTGATTAGTTATTAAAGTTAGTTATGACCCTCGCATTTTCCATTCGCCTCCCATCTGCATATTAAAATTGTGTTGAGAATTACAGATCTATGAAGAAATATTGCGCAGGACGTATCCATGCCCCTTCGCCTTTGGTCTTACACGACCAACATCATTGATGACTGGTTGGAGCAATCATCTCTTTACTATGAGGAGTTCCTATCTTGCATGTTATGCACTTTAAAACATTTTGGAATAACAAAGATATTTATCCTACAGGTAACTGGTAAAGCAGTAATGCTTGATGAGATAATAAACTATGTACAGTGATTGCAGCGACAAGTCGAGGTAATGTTGCGGAATTAGCTTTGTCTAAGGTTGCTTCTATAACAGTTTCTTAGTTTTATCCAGTGCATGGATCATACTTTGCGTGGTTTTCTCTTCTGTTAAAATTTCTATCTATGAAGCTTGCAACTGTCAACCACAGGCTAGATTTCAATATGGATAGACTGATTGCTAAAGATGTAAGTCTGGTATGTTGTTTGAAAATTCATAAGTTGTGAATTTTAAAGGGAAAGCTTTATTATTCAAAATTGAGAATAGGTTATAGTCTAGAGATGAAATGATTTGTGACGTTGATAAGATCAATGTCAAGATAAATTTAGAAAGGTTGTTAGTCACATAGAAAGTTGTTGAAGTGTTTTATTCCTGATAACTGCTTGAATATTTGACCCGCCTGTCCCTAACAGAACCTTCTAATGCATATTAACAATTCGATGCCTGTCCAACCAAGTTGTTATTGTCCTTTACTAAGTGGTTTGTGAACTTATTGCTGCTAGTTAATCTGATTATGACCAATGTATCACTTCCATCTCATATTTTATTATCTTAATGGGATCTAAAAGTGCCATTTTGATTTCAACGAGAGAAGCTTATCTCTTGCATTCATTGAAAAAAATACCTGCAATTAAAAATTAAAATTGATATTGTCAAGGGAACAATATGTGAGCAATTTTTTATATGTAGTTCGATTGGTCAATAACAGATGTTGCAATCACACGGTTCTTCACCAAGGATGTTGTTTTCCACAGACCCTATTGCAGCATTTCCTTAGCTCCACTAGCCACAACAGGGTCCTGTTCAAGTTGGTGTGACCTATGGAATAGAGTGACATCATATGGGGCACCCTGTAAAAGGAGCGCTCAAAAGGACTATGAATTCCCAGCCACCCTGTATCGATGGGTACGAAGATTCCTTTCCTCAGGTATCTTCATTTTTATGTTGGATTTCTCAGCACACGTCGAAATTATAGTGTCAAAATTGTTAGAAACTTCTATTGTGTTCCTATATTGGCTTTATTTTTTTAAGTATTTAGCACAACAACATTATGGAGTTGATTTTAACTGTTAATTTTTGCAATTGTTGAATTCTATGTTGCAAATGGTTGGGATGAACATTTGCAGAGTGTTGTTCAGATGGGATTTGGGCAAAATCAACAAAGTCCTTTCACTTCTCAAGGATTTCATGGTAAGTGCAAACATGTAAAGATGCTAAGCTTCAGATTTATACTTTCTTTATATGCCTAGAGTAGAATTCAGTTTCTTACCATTTAAGTTTATGATTGTAGGTTTTGTACCAACAAACGACATGAAAATTGTGCTATGAGTATATTGCCTCTTTTACCTGGTTTAATCAGAGAGAGATATGTTCAGCGATTCTAAGAATCTCTAGTAACTTATAATCACAACGGGGATAAGTTCTATTCCTAAAATATTCACTTGGCACTAAAAAAATATATCTGGGTGCTCTGAGATTTACGTAAATATGGGTAGAGTTCACTACTTTTCCCATGCCTCTGTAATTCACTGGCATTAGTATTATGAAATTCTATTGCAATCAATCAGAAGGATCACTGCACTCGTGTTGTGGCAGCAATTTTATGATGGTATGGTCCCTGAGAGGATGCTGCACAATCCCAATGTGAATAGTTTAGATTAATTGTGTTCCAGTGGTGAAAATTAAACTAACACCACATGTACCATGGTAGAAACCTGAGGCGGTTTGTTAACCTGTGCTCAAGAGAGACATGCATGGACATTCATGACCTTATCGTTTGTAATCATCAATTTATCGAGATTCGATTGTGCCATGGATTCATATACAAAATGGGAACTGTATTTGTGAAGATACTGTTGAAATTGTTGTAAAAGTGGCTGATGTGATATATGAATGACAATAATTTTGAGTACTAAAATTATTAACTTTCATTTTACATACTAAATTTATCAGAGAGATGTTAATCAATTTGGCTTTTGAATCATCAACAATGATAGACTGTCATTTTGTACAGAGTTTAAATAAGAATATTTCATATGCAGAGCAACTTAAAAGTAAATGTTTCCACTTTGTTTTGGATGAAGAATCCAAAGTGGCAAATAGAATTTAGACAGAGACCATGAAACTAGTCATTTTCTTGCTTCTAACCTCCAGTTAGTAGTTACATTAAGGTATTTTTGGAGGAAGCTTCTAGAGTCAAGAGTTTGGTTAAGAAATTGACCAATCTAAGATTAGTTAGGCAAGATTGCAAGATTTTCTATTATTTAGTGGCAGTCCTTGAAAACTATTGAAAGTTATTGGGATGTCTACAAGGCAATATTTTCTATTATCTGGTTACAGTTCTCAATAACTACTAAAATTTCACGTGGATATCTAGGAACCGACTTATTACAAGCAACTCCTAAATAACTGCAATAATAAATAGAAATAATTTTATGGACTGAAACATCCAAACAGGGAAAACCTAGATTAATTTATCACTACAATTTCCTATGAGTAGGTGTGTGGTCTAGTTACAAGATGTGAAGTGATTGGATATGTATTATTAATGCTGAGACTTAGGATTAAATCATTAAAATCTTCTTAATAGATGTAGGTAATTTTGATAACATAGAAACACCCCTCATTGTGCAATAGCCTGGTCAAAGGACATGAAAACTATAAACAACATTCCCAAAATAGTTCACAGCAAGTTCCTAAATAATTGCAATTAGAGATACAAATCATGTTGTGACAAATACATCCAGATAAAATACATCATGTTATGAACATAAATATCCAAACAAGGAAACCGAGATGCCCAAAAGGAATTGGAGATACAAATCATGTTGTGAACAGAAATATCCAAATAAAATACATCATGTTATGAACATAAATATCCAAACAAGGAAAACCTAGATGCCCAAAAGGAGGATGTGCACAAAGCTTGATAAGGGGCATTCAAAATTCTTCATTCATAGTAAGTTATGTAGGAATTCGACAAAACATCACATGCAAACCTTCGCCTAATCTACTCCCTTTTTCCTAGTTTTGGAGGCTGTTGGTGGATTCGGAAAGGGGAAAAATCCCGAGGGACAGTGTTCCATCATGGTGGAATGAGGACTACCATGGAACTATGATTTCCATGGGATTTTTCACTGAATTAAAATATGAAAGAATTCCCTGAAAATAGCTACGATTGGAGCACACCTTTTGTTATAGAGCTCCCTGGTTGTCAATAGGAGCCTATTAATTCCCAAACTATGAAGTGCAAGGATAATTCAAAGGGTTTGAATCCAATGTTAAAACAAAGCTAATAGTTTATTAAGCAAATTTCAATTCTCGTGAAGACTATTTAGGTACTATTATGTTGCACTAGAGAGACTAATCCATGTCCTCCTTAAATTATACTCACTGACTCACTATGTATGCATTTTAAGGATATCTGTGTAATTTGTAGGCACCCAGTTGTGTCGGAAATGAAGAGTAATAAAATAAAGTGTTGATTCATAAATGTTTTAATATAGGGAACATGGATTATGGTTTCTATTAAGACAAAAGGGTAAAATAAGTTTGGTAGTCTGGTGCTATGTATACATTTTGATGGGGACATGAACTGAATTGTGGGAAAGGTGACCAATTGTTTTACTCTTTCCATGTTTGGTTACCAAGAATCCATGTACAAGAGGTCATTCAAATATCAGGTGATGATATAAAAGTTGAGTGGTTGAGGTCATTCACAGATCAGGTGATGGTTGAAAGGTTACAAGCAGTTGGGGGAGATTGATTGAAAAGTTAAAAGTAGCTGGTGCAGATGTTAAAAAATGATAGGGAAAACTTAAATCCTCATAAGAAGAAAGTAAATTAAATCTTTAACTTCACCAACTCAAAATTAAATATATATCAGAACAAAAACTTTGAAGCTTTGAAATTCCATTTCCCTGTCAATCTTTTATGGGAAACAAAAGTTTGAAAGCTCCATTCTCTTTCATCTTTGTGAAATGATAGTTACAGTTTAAAATTAAAATTAGGTGAACGTGTCTCCTTTACCGAAACCCACATACCTCTCCAAATTTTACAGGGAAGTTGTAGATGTCAATTCGGTAGATATTGCAACTGAATTGTGGGCCTCCCTGCTAAATGTAGTTATCCACTATTACAGAACTTTAAGTTCGATAATCAGACTTAATTTGAGATGCCTTCGCTTCATTTACTTTTTGCCAACTCTCTGTGTGATTTTTTATTTTTACTTTTTGCCAACTCCATTATTTCTGCGCAGAGTGCTTCGACTCGGGGGCATGTAATAGTTAATGTAGTTAGAAATAGTACTTTCCTTTTATATACTTGGCATCGATAGTGAGAAATTTTGAAATTATTGCTCTTTCTTAATCTCATTACAAATTCCATTTGTAAACGAAAATTATCACATACATCTTTGTGATAGCTCAAATTTGAACATTACAGTCCCCTCTGAATTTGCGTGAGCTAAATATCATTGCTCCTCTTTCAGCATTGCCCAATTCCATATGTCAACTGAAGCATCTTGAAAAGATTATCATCTATCATCCACATTTCCATGGCATCCCACTGGAAAGCTTTTTTTCGCTCCTTGAAATACTTGGAGTTAAAATGGTGTGAGAAAATGATGTCGCTACTTGATTCCTTCGAAAAGCTTACGACTCTCGAGCACATCCATTTGACAAGTGCTTCCAGCTTGCAACAACTTCCAGATAGTTTTGGGCATTTAATATGAGATTCCTTCACTGCTCATTTACTTTTTTCCAACTCCATTATTGCTGTGTAGAGTGCTCTAACTGGGGAGGATGTAATAGTCAATTTTGTTATAAATAGTACTTTCCTTTCATATACCTGGAATCCATAGTGAGAAATTCTGAAATAAAACTATCGAAATTTTAAGTTGCAATTACCTATGAATGCATCTGATTATTTATTTATGGTATTTCATTAGCATTTTATTATTTGTTTTTAAAACTTAGGGCATTCACCCTTAGGGTTTTCATGGTTTTTAAATCATGTTTATTAGTTCTCTTAGTTCTTTTTTTCAATCCATTTTTTATAGTAGTTTTTTTTGGGGTTAATTATCTAAAAAAGTTCATGTAAATATTAATAGTTTTTAGTTTTATTTTTAAATTATATGTTAAATTTTGTGATTTGTGTCATTTAATTTTTATTCTAATTTATGTCTTATGACGTTTCCTTTGCAACATCTGTGGCAATTGCTAGTATAGTTATTTATTAAGTCATTCCTTTGGCTATCGATGTCGATCATTTCACGTGACCATCAAACCTTTCTCCCTTGTCCATGTCTTGGGACTAGACCTCATAGTGTAGGCATGCTTTTGTTGAGTAAGTGTGTTGTAGGTGGCTTTGTGGGTAAAGTTCCATAACGTCATATCTTTTGTTATCATATAATTCTTTATGAATTAAAATTTCATTTTCCTGTTTCGAGGATGAATTTTTGGTCATGTAATCCATGCGGGATGAGCATGTGGCTACGGTAATTTATATATCTAAAGACATGGAACTAATATTTCTATGTACAAAATTGTTCTCTTTAACAACAAAATTAGTTATGGATCTTGATATGATATGAAATGAAATGTAATGAAGATCCCTATTAGTATTTCCATGTGAATATATTTAGCGAGAGGTAAAGAGGGAATGAGGAAAAATAATTCATGTATCACTTCATACATGAGTTGGAAAAAACATTTCACACATTTTTAGGGAATTGCATGTCTTTTGGATCTAGGTGGATATCGGTGGCCACTCACCTATTCCATCGGTTCAAAGCACAACTCTTTAACTTAGCATTTTTTCTATATTTTTTCAAGTTCTAAACTTCTAAGGCCATTTTGAGGCCCTAAACGATGTTTTTTTGACGTGGTGAGGGCCAAGGCGACTGTAGTAGTTGTTGGACTAACTTAGGCCCCAGTTGGAGTGTGTAATTCTCAACTAGAACTTTCTAATGGGCTATTAAGCATGTGAAACATAGCTCATATGCAAAAGTTACAACCTGAATAAGTTGACACACCACCCAACCCCATCAAATCATTAAAAATGTTTGGTCTTTCATCTTATAGGGTTAAGTTTTGTGACCTTTATGAGTATTTCTTTATGTTAAATGGATATTATATCGACCTCTTGTAATAGCTTTTGCAAATGTGCATAGTTAGCATATCTCTCAAATTAGAGAGAACTATCACCATTCTAGCTAGTTTGTATTCTACAATATTTTTTTATTTCAATGTTTTAATAAAATTTGGGTTTCCACCAAATATTGTAATATCTAATATATTTCTCTATTGTGTTACATTTACTTTCTTTCATTTCATTTCATTCCTTGTACACCTGAGATCATTAGTATCATAGAAATATGTTCCTTGTTGTTTCTCAGCACATTTCCTCGACGAGGTTAGGGTATAGAGAGTTGGGTCTTAAGCTAGATTTACTTGGGAACGATCACTCTCACAAATCTTAGTCGCCTACCATAGTGAATGGAAAGAGAGATAACTGGGTAGGAGATCCTATCAAGTTTCTTATGGAGGAATAAATAACATGACAAAGGAATGCGATGATGGACAATTTCATTGATATCCTTGACAACTACCAACAATGGTTGAGGCACCTTCAATAAGCTCTAATTTTGGAGGCATGACACCCTTCAAGGTGAAAGTTAACTTTGATATCCCAGTATTCAAGGGAAAAATAGATGCATATGATTTGGAGAAATGGTTAAATATGTTAGAGGGATATTACTTTATCCCAAAAAAAAATCGACAATGAGAAGATCACCTTCATACGACTGAAATTTGTTCCCCATGTCAAACATTGGTGGGAAGGTTACTTGGAGAGACACAACAAAAAAGAGTATGTGATGTTCATGTACAACCAAATTGAGTCAATTTTGTTGATGATATTAAGGAGGAATTCTATCCCATAGGGAATTATGATGACTAATCTATAAGATGGATAACTTTGCAATAGTAGAGATTAGAAGATTCCAAAGTACACCAATAATTATCATACTTTATTCTTAAATATTGGTATCAAAGACTCCACGAAACACCTAGATTGAAGTATTGTAGTGGCCTACAAAGATATATACAAATGGAGATGGATTTCTTGGACATATCGCCATTAGGAGTTTCTTCTCGATATTCTATGAAAATTTAGTAGAAATTGAAGAAAAAAAAATGAGAGTTCAAGTCTACAAATCTATTGCAACAAAAACCTAGAAAATGTGGCCCTAACTCATAAAATAAGGGACAAAGCAATGAGAGAAAACCTTAAGACAACAAACCCAAACCGTAGGAGAATAAGAATAAGGGGATGTAAAAAAGGATATTGAAAAGTGATGTGATTTTCACAAAACCCCCTTGAACAACACTAGTGGATACTACTTGAAATAATCATTGTTGATGGACCTTAAAGAAAAGGTAATAGAATATGGCTCTAATTCTTATTTGGAATAGGATAAAGGAAAGTAGATCATTAATGTTTAACCTAGTGCTACCATTGCAACCACAAGGTCCAACTAAATGAGCTAGAGGATCTTGAAGAGGTTGAGTGCCTCTTCCACTCAGAAATGTGGGTGTACGAGACCCCACTTCATTTCATCATTGATAGCGAGAGCCAAAAGAAACTAATATAAACTAATGTTATCAATAGATTGAATTTGTCGATAGTGCCACACCTGCAACCATACACCATTTGTTGGTTGAGCCATGGTAAATACATCCATGTTTCCCAATTGTGACACTTATCATACTACATGAAGCCCTTCAAAGATAAGATATTATGTGATGTTTTCCCACTTGAAGCTTATGATGTTCTTTTCTACAACCTTATATGTGGAAACGTCATTGGGCGGAAACATGAAGCTGGGTTACACTTTTGTGAGAATCGGGGCCCGAATTTTTTTTCCAACAATAGTTCGGCCGAACATTTTCACAAGTTCGGCCGAACTCTATTAGAAAGTTCAGCCGAACTCTAGATTCTGTTAACAATGACGGCACACTGACGGCGCTGGCAAACAGAATTTTTTCCGGAGTTTGGAAAATCGGAAATTAAAGTTCGACCGAACTACTAAAAAACTTCGGCCGAACTATGAGTTCGGCCGAAGTTTTACTTCTAAAATAGTTCGGCCGAACTATTTTCTATAAATAAATCGCCCGCGAGTTTTTATGGTTTACTGTTTCATTTTTCGCGCGTTGCTATTGTGGTGTATCGTGTTCGCGCCAAGCTGCTTCCGATGCCCTGGTGCTGCTGTCGCTGCCCCACTGCTGCTGCCGACGCGTTGTTGCTCCTGCCGTCCGCGTGGGTAAGGCTCGAACCATTTATCTCTGTGTTTTTTTGTCCTATTAGCTTCCCAAGTCTTAGATTTGTAGTTTAAATGTGTTGTGATTTTATTGTTTTCAATCATTGTTGCCTGATTAAAAATTAAAAAAAAATAATTAGAATTATAGATATTAATTAGTATTGAGATCACAAATTTGGTGGAATTTTTAATGTTGTTAAATTTGTTTTTACAATAAAAATACAAATTCAACAATAAAAAAAGATTGCAATAATGATTAATATATTTTTTTTTCTTAAATAATCTCACTTTTAAACTTCTCCAAACTTTTATTCTCTTGCTTTGAAACTGCATCTCTCTTTATGAAATTACCATTTCCCAAAATCCTGTTGTTACCCCAGAAGCAATGATATCTCTTGCTTTGTTGCCAATTTTGTTTTTCTCTATGGGCCGCTACAGGACTCCCCATTTCAGTCTGGCCTGGATGGCCTGATGGCCTACGCCTTCGTTTTGGACCATTTTGGTCGATCGTGCACTGGTTAGTATCTTTTGTTTGTCTGTAGTCTTGGGCCTTATGGTAATTCTGATGACTTTTGGATATCTTTTCGACTCTTCGCGGTTTCTTGTAGAGGGATCATGCTTATTCCTCCCCTCTGTCATGGTTTTCCCTATTCTTCTGTGCATAGGGTAGTTTCCATCCAGAGGTCTATGTATTGTATGATGGATTGTTTTACACATTAATATTAAAACAACGCTTTTTTCTTTGCTGAAAAAAAGATATCTCTTGCTTTGAAACTGCATCTCCCTTTATGAAATTACCCATTTCCCAAAATCCTGTTGTTACCTCAGAAGCAGTGATAGCTTAGTATGAGAAATGAATTTTCATAGAAGTGATTGAATGATACTGAACCACTTACAACCACTAATTCTCATCATAATTAAATTAAGTGTTGACACCTCAATAATCTCACACAATATTCCAGAAACTCTCATCCTCATAATTAAAATTTTCAACAGATTTTTACACATTATCATCAACCATAACAGATCAAGATTTCTTCCATCGAGTCATCAATAAAAACAGCAGAAGATTTGTGTTGTACATTGTATGCCATCCAAATATATTCTCTGGAAAAAAATGGCATCCAAATATGATGTGCTAAAAACAAAAAGTCCATTTATTGACTTTCCAACACCTCATATGGTGCAAATTCTGGTAAATGCTGAGTTTTGGATAGTGTCTTTCTATGGATTTTGAGAATGCTGAAGTGCATTAAAGGATGAAAAGTATATGTTATGCTAAATAAAACAATAAAAAACATAATAAAGTAGAAATCTGATGTGTTAATTGGTCTTCAATATAATGTCCTTTATCTTTCTTAGAGACACCACAATTTTATTACTGAATGTATTGTGTGGGAGGTGCTTGTTCTTCCTTTGAGATTTTTCTTTGGACCTAGAGTTCTTCAATACAATTATTTCCTTTAATGCCTTTAGTATTTTGATTAGGGTTTTCTATTCTTAAGAATTTTTAAGGATGCTCTCCTCCTTTGTTGTTGCTTCTCTTTATTACTGATTAGATGGGTACCTTCATTTCCTTAACCAACTCCCCCTGAGGCTAATATGGCTTTAACTTGACATTGAAGCCTCATGCTTTTCCTTTCTCTTCCATACTTTAGTTGGTTGTCTTTGGCTGTCTTAATTTCCATTTGGCTCATTGTTTCGTCTGCTTGGGGTTGCTTCCATATTTTGTTTAAATTTATTTAAAGTATATGGCAACTTGCAATAATTGGCTTTGTGGCCAAATTTATCACATAAATAACACTTTGTATGACCTAGAATTGGCGAAATTGTTTTTTGTATTTTCTTGAGTCATTTTTCCTTTTCTTTACATTCATTTTTCATTCAACAACCTTATGACCAAACGCATTACAAAGATAACATTAACCATAAAATTGATGTGTGTACCTGGTGAATAATTGTCTTTTATGTTTTCTTTCTTGAGGGAGCCTTCTTATTTCCTACATCTTCTGTAGATTATTTTTGAATTTATTTCTGGGCGGAAAAGTTTTTATGGTTTATGGTTTAGATTTATTCCCAGCTATTACTTGCATCTATCACAGTATCTATATGTGCATATGTTATTAGAATAAGTACCCAAAAGAGAAATGCTTTTGACAATATTAGAATCTAACTCCACACAACAGATTGCAATGCAGAGGCAATGGCCTAAAAGCTTATTTTATAATGATTAGAACCTTAGAAAGTAATTAATGAATGGCTGCAAACTTCTGCAAACAATAACAGCATCTCCATCTCACACTGGCACTGTAAATTTCCTTTTCATAATAACGGGTTTGTGGGTACATTCTGAACTCGAAAATACAGCGAAAAAAATCTCAGAAGAAAGCCCACTAGAGTTATGGAAACATATATCCTTTGTCTCATAGCAAACTGTCATAAATAGAGCCTGAAAGGGAGCAAATTAACTGTACTTAAAAGCTTATACCTTTCAATATGCACCCAACAAGTCTGTGCCAACAAATGGTCTGGTAAAGCCTGAAGAATCAGGAGTGTCCAAGAAGCCTTTTGTAATGGTTAGCAGGCAGTTGGATATGGATAAAATATTGATATCTAGAAATTGGTACGCTGAATGTGCCAGCATGAGCACATGCAATTTTTCCCTTGGCCTTTTCATTCCTGCTGAGATACATCTATGTTTATATTATTATTGGTCCACTTTAGGTCATGATACTGCCAATAAATAATTTCATTTTAGTTTACCTAGGATCATTGAGATTGTGACACTACCCTTTATCGTTCCTTTTCATGGACACCTAAGTAGTCCTATTCCTCTTCTAGGCTTCTCTATAGGGAGAATAACGATTCTAAATATATAGAAGAATACCAATCTATACTACATTCTATGCTTGAACTTGCAATGAATTGAATTTTTACCATTTGTATACAAATAATCCAAAGGTTTCACCCTGCATCATTAAGAGGGTACACACTCTCTGATAAGGTTCAGTCATACCCCACCAACCCAGCTATGAGCTGTTTTGGAAGGCTTGCTAACATTTATATGAAAAGATTGTATTTAATCATGGCACTTTTTATGTCGGTTGGGATATGGTGGAAGTTTAACAGTAGGTCCCTTTCCACACATGGTTTCCTTAAAATTCCTCGAAGCCACACATGCCAAAAGTATGTTCCTCACTCCACAAAAAAGAATTGGTTTTATCAAAAGAAAAACCTTACCATATAAATCTTAATTTTTAACTGATTTGTTTGAAAGCTAGCGTTGGCCAAATGTAATCAACAAGCATCACCATCACTTCATAGAACCAAGGGAAGGTTTTCCATTTAAAGTAATGTGTTTTCCACATGCCATAGCTAATCGCTAATCACATTGATCATTATTTAATAATTTGTTAAAATTATGAGTAAGATATACATCATGGAATTTAAATAAATAGCATTAATTCATTGAACACCCTTGTACATTCCTTGGTGATACTTTGAAAGTAATATGTTTTGAAAAATAATTTGTTTATGGATTCTATTTTCCACATTCTCTCAACGATATCAAAAACCTTCTTGTAATATTTGAAACCTAAGGTCTTTCCCATACTAAAGTATGTTCTTTTAAAACATGTTTTCTTGGTGATATAGGTGATTTAGAAATGATTGGGAGAGCGAAATTCGTCATTTAATATGTACAATATGTTTGGTTGAATCCACATGAAAAACAAGACTCCCAACCGTGAGAAGAGGAAATTACATCCTATTTCCCCCCCCTAGCACAATTACCAGTACGATTAGAATTTAACAACCCCAAACTGGATTTTACTCTTAGGTACTGGAACCTCTACACAGGTTTGACCTGGAAACATAGGTTTTCCTTAGGTTTCTCCACTGGTTCTATGTTCGACTTGGATAACCTACAACAACATCCTTCTTTTCATTTTTTATATCCCCTCTTGGATAACCATAATATCTTGAAATGGAGCTAGCCAACTCAAATATAGTATTGCAAATCCCTGGCTAAGTTAGATGAGAATTACATATATGGTCTTGAATGAGCATTTGGACTCTTTAGATATGCGCACCAATTATGTTCATATAACACAACAAATAGATGATTCAATACAAATGTCACATAGAAGTCATATTTATCTCATATGAGATTTTGTGAAGCTTAATTGAGCCTGCACCTCTTTTGAGAAATTTAATTCCTACCACTTCACTTCCCTTCCTTAACCTCTCCCGTGAAGATAGTTCTCCATTTTCTTAACAAAAATATTGCTATAAAATCTTTTAGGAGATCACAACTAAAACTACTGGACCGGAGCTCGAGAGTCGAGATGTAAACCAAAAGAAATACGTGTCACAAAAAACTACTTGAGTGGAGCTCGAGAGTCGAACCTTTAAACTAAAGAAAATACATGTCACATGCGCCTTCGTTAATGAACCGCTTTCATAACCTTTGAATGACTCCTCCCCTCGAAAACCACAACTCCCTCCCTCCTTCCCTCCCTTGTAAAATAATTATGTTTTGCGGGTTAGAAAGCCAAAATATGGAGACAATTATCACCAAATCCAACGTACGATTATGCATGATGGAGAATCTCTAGCACTTTCCCTTGTTAATATATTTAATAATCTCAATATTTATTTAAAAGTATCAATAGTATTTCGACCATGAGATGTGAACAATGTGATGTCGTCGAAATACTATTGATACTTTTAAATAAATATTGAGATTATTAAATATATTAACAAGGGAAAGCGCTAGAGATTCTCCATCATGCATAATCGTACGTTGGATTTGGTGATAATTGTCTCCATATTTTGGCTTTCTGACCCGCAAAACATAATTATTTTACAAGGAAGGGAAGGAGGGAGGGAGTTGTGGTTTTCGATTACCATGTTTGTAATCATCGTTTCACACCATGTTTGTAATCATCGTTTCACACCATCTACATATGACCCTTCTACACATTATATGATTGAATTTATGGTAGGTCATCTCCTCTACCTAGACCATGATTGATAGTGACATTAGGTGAATAAAGGAAATTTGATAAGGAAGGGATCACTATAAGTTTGTCCTCCTCCACTCACTCCATATCCAGTGATTTCCTATTTTTTCTCTTCCAACATTTTATTTTGGAAATTCATTTTGGTAGTTAATTCTACTAATAGTCACAACACACCTGGAAGTCAAAGAAATTGTTATATACACTACTAAACTCAATTAACATTATTTTTTATTGGACTTTACAATAACAAAGAACGTAGAGTTCATTAATGTAGTAGTGTATATGATAATTTCTTTAACTTTTAGGTGTGGTGTGGCTATCGATAAAATTAGCTTCTAATGAATTTCGAGAATAGAAAGTTGGAAGTGGAAAATTGAGAAATCACTAGCTATGGGGCGGATGGAGGAGGACAAACTAGAAACTATCCTTTGCTTATAAATTGTATTTTATTCACCTGTTGTCACAATCATTCATGGGATAGGTAGAGAGGATGACATGCCAAAAATTCATGCATATAATATGTAGAAGGGGTCATGTATGAGATGGTGTGAAGTGATGATGATTGACATGGTAAATTTTCATCTACCAGGTCATTTTGAGATGATGATGACAAACCAATACTAGCCATTTTAAGGTTATAATCATTAACAAGAAATATGGGGAAGGAAATTCAAATGTCTCATCATGGAAATTATAAAAATTGTAAGGATGGGGTTATAAGTGTTATGGAAATTCTAAGTGCCAAATTTGTTTTTTTTAATTGCCAATATCGTTAGTTTTCCTCTTTAACAAGGTGGAATTTTATCTCTTGCTCGGATATATCCTGTCACTACCCAAGACTTAGACAAAAATATAATTATGGATTCTATACCTAGTCCTCCTTGTAGTGATTTGGTTTCCATCGAAACATTGGTGAACAATTATGGCTCTATTGTAAATCCACTTTTGACTGGTCCATTAGAACTATAGTTATTGTGGCTAAACCCAGACAATACTACACCTACTTACACTTACATTCCTATTTTATCAATGAAGGATGTTAGTTCCTCTTTGCCCTCTGCATCTGAAGTTTCTGTTGATATGTCATCATTGCCACCATTAAACGTGCTAGGAGCTACACCTCAATTGACACCTCTCACATATTCTTGGGACATTTGACTGATATCTTATATGGATATTACAAATTTTCCTAGTGTTCCTATGCCTACTTCTTTATCTTCACCATCTATGGTAGTTAAAGTTATCCTATAGGATCAATTATTTTTACTCCAAGTTTTTCCTAACCTACTATTCCTAATCCTTAGAATTAGTATATGGGGGGACCTCACTGTTGTTCAAGGTGATCATCCTCCTATATCATATTTAGTCAAATTCATAATCCTTTCTTATCCTCCATTTTTCTTTCAAATTTGGAGAAGTTAACTAATGACCCCATTCATCATGATCCTTGGTGGCCACCCATACCTTCCAAGTTGCCTTCCAATATCCCCAAATTTGAAGGGAATTCTAGAGAAAATCCATTAATGTGCATTACCACCTATAATCTGTGGTGGTCATAAAATTATTTCGTGGATGATTCCATTAAACTACGTCTGTTCTAATGCACCTTAACTGGAGATGATGCTAAATGTATATTGAATTAGACAAAAAATATTACATTAATTTTTCGTCGTTAGCTCAAACTCCTTTAACTCATTTTTAGTTACCGATGAGGTATGGCATCGATTTTGATCTCTTTTCTAATTTAAAACAAGATGATGCCATACTGGTTTCTAATCACATCCATGACTGGTGATGTCGCAAGGGGTTAATAAAAACCAAACTCCCTGATGATATCTTATGTAAATGGTTCATTCGATCATTATGTCCTTAGATAGTCAAGGATGTGTCCATGTTCAGGGATGTTGTTGAGGAACAAGCCATATTTGCTTCTCAAAAAATTTATTTGATATATTCTTAAAAAACCAAGTACAAATTGTAGTAATCCTAGAATCATGCTTTACATAAGGTAAAATTGGGGAACTCATGACTTGTACTATAGATAAAAAAAACATTTACCCTTACCAAAAAATATATGATAAAAATTGACAAACTATATAAGCTTCAGCTTAAGGGGATATAATCCTTCTTGCCTTCCATATAGATTTAATGATTTTACTCTCAGGTACTGTAACCTCTACAAAGGTTCGACCTTGAAACATAGGTTTTCCTTAGGTTTCTCCACTGGTTCTATGTCCGACTTGGATAACCTACAACAACATCCTTCTTTTCATTTTTTTTATCCCCTCTTGGATAACCATAATATCTTGAAATAGAGCTAGCCAACTCAAATATAGTATTGCAAATCCCTGGCTAAGTTAGATGAGGATTACATATGGTCTTGAATGAGCATTTGGACTCTTTAGATATATATCTAAAGAGTCCAAAAGCTCATTCAAGACCATATGTAATACATAGCCTCCTCTTTTAATATATAAAACTTTAATCCATGTGCTTATCCTTAACATTGACACAAATGGAATACAATTTTACTCACTACTTTATGATAGAAAAATATGCATATGAATATTGACCACATATCCGAAGTCAAAAGGGATCTAGATTAAAAAGGGATGCTCCGGTCATCTATAAAAGATAAATTAAAGAAGCATGACATATTAAAGTAATGTAAATTAGATATGCGTACCAATTATGTTCATATAACACAAAAAATAGATGATTCAATACAAATGTCACATAGAAGTCATATTTATCTCATGGGCCTTAAACTTAAATTATATATCTAGCATAATACATTAAGCTATAGGAGATAAATCAAAGAAGCATTTGAATGTAAATTAAAAATGTGTAATAATTATGTCCTCATTTAACATGTACAATATGTTTGGTTGAATCCACATGAAAAACAAGACTCCCAACCGTGAGAAGAGGAAATTACTTCCTATTTCTCCCCCCTAGCACAATTACCAGTACAGTTAGAATTTAACAGCCCCAAACTGGATTTTACTCTTAGGTACTGGAACCTCTATAAAGGTTTGACCTAGAAACATAGGTTTTCCTTAGGTTTCTCCACTGGTTCTATGTCCGACTTGGATAACCTACAACAACATCCTTCTTTTCATTTTTTATATCCCCTCTTGGATAACCATAATATCTTGAAATGGAGCTAGCCAACTCAAATATAGTATTGCAAGTCCCTGGCTAAGTTAGATGAGGATTACATATATGGTCTTGAATGAGCATTTGGACTCTTTAGATATGCGCACCAATTATGTTCATATAACACAACAAATAGATGATTCAATACAAATGTCACATAGAAGTCATATTTATCTCATGGGCCTTCAACTTAAATTATATATCTAGCATTACATTAAGCTATATGAGATAAATCAAAGAAGCATTTGAATGTAAATTAAACTTGTGTAATAATTATATGTCCTTTCTAGTTCAATAAATAGATAATAATTTGGCTCAACTATGCCTTGTACTGAACTATGCCTTGTACATGTTTTCCTTTAAACCTTTACTTTCATATAGCACATTTTCATCAAAAATTTTATTTGTCAATTTTTTATTATATATTATGTTTTTTAATTAATTAATAACAGCCATTATTACTGAAAGGGATTTTACAAATTTATCTTTTATAAAATGAATTATGGGGGGCATATTGAGATGGTTATCTCACTTTTTACTGCTTCTTCTAATATTCCTAGAATTTTATGAAAGAAAATATGAATTTGAAATGTTTGTATAAATTTAATGAGGATACATGAGTTGATTTGGAGAAGACCATCATCACTTATGTCTATATTGAGACAGGGCATCATCACAATAAAAAACCAAGTACAAATTGTAGTAATCCTAGAATCATGCTTTACATATAAGGTAAAATTGGGGAACTCATGACTTGTACTATAGATAAAAAACATTTACCCTTACCAAAAAATATATGATAAAAATTGACAAACTACATAAGTTTAAGCTTAAGGGTATGATTGGAAAGAAAAATAGGAGGGCAGAAATGTAAGAAATATAAAACATAATGAAACACAATGTAAGAAATAGAGAACATAATGAAACAAACACATACATATATCTCTAGACATTTGTAACCTAAGAGAGAAACCTGTGAGGAAATGTGTGAAGTTGGTATTACACACCCAATTGGACAAACTCGAGGAGAAAACATTTCTCCCACTTTATTTGTTGGCATAACCTAGTAAGTGTTATTCACTAGCATGTATTTTGTAAAGGCCTTTCAACCTAGTTCCCATTCAACTCCATCCACTAGGTTGTAGAGGATTCCAAGCCTAATTTCATAAAAAGTAAGTTGGGGATGATCACATTGACTTGCTTGATGACATGTCTATGAAGATTAACTACCTTGAACTATTTTTTTGCGTAGGGAAAGAGACACATTCCCATGTATGAGCATGAAAACATTCTTTGATATTGTTAATGCCTCTAGTGTTTACTTCTACAAGTTCTATAGGCAGAGTCTGTAAAGGGCCAGGTAGCCTCTGGATCTCATCTTTTATGAAAGGTGACATATCTAGTAAATGCCCCTACAGTCAATCTCTGGAATGGATCTAAATAGAAGTTCTTCATTTTAATATTCGTAAAACACAAAAACTTTAAGGTAAACTATGTACATGTGTCATTTCTCCCACAAACTAAAGTGTATAAGTAGTAAATTTTATACCAAGTGTGCTCCCACCATGTAAAGCGCAATTTGGTGAATTTATCATTTTTATAATATATTTTTCGATTAAATTTTGTTTCACACATGATCAATTATTTATTTGAAAGTTGTGTTCTACATAATTTGTGTACACTAAATTACAAATTGATTTTTTGAAATCTATTTTGTGAATGTCGACAAATAGATATATATCATGGAGGATGAAAGACGAAGATCAGCTGAATCCCATATGGAGGTTCAAGGATCGGAGGATGTTCACGGTATTTAAATATAATCTTAAATCTCCATACATGTGTGTACATATGGAATTGATTTTTTTATTAACTTTGTGAGTGAAATTAGTTGTTAATAAGTTTCATATTTTAATTTTTAGGAGGCAAGAGGAGAAGGGTTTGTACTCCATCCATGGAGCGTGGCCAAGGTTCAACCGGTCGAGGTATGAGTGGTAGCAGGTTGCGGGAAGGGGGTGATATTTATTCCCCCGAAGGCCAATCAACGACTGTTAGTTCTCAACAGGGTCACTGTGGGTCTGGTTCTCAGCAACGTCATTCTGGGGTTGGTTCTCAGTAGGGTCATGTTGGAGATGATGTTAACCAACAACATCAAGGTTGCCATCAATTTCAATATTTTTTCATTAAATTTATACAACTTTTTTTACACGTGTTTTTTCTAATATACGAAATTATATATATATTGATGCAGAGGCTGAAAATGTTCGAGCCAGTGGTCAAAATAGACGCAGGGTAGCGTGCTACATTGAAGAAGAAGGATGTCAACCCAGCACAACTTATCCGGTTGAGATTACTGATATACCATGGGAAACGAACATGGCGAAATGCACCTTACAAAGGTGTCAAAGCCTTCATGCAAAATTGCAAAGAGATCTCGAGGCTTTGTCTCTACCTGCTGAGAGTAGACAAAGCCTTGAAATAGTTACACATTCATTGAGTGAAATGGTAAAAGTGTACAAAAATTTTGGGCCAACGTCTGATTCGTTTGTAGAACTGATGAGAAAGAGAAAAGAAACAGTGATAGGTCTCGATAAATGGCAGGACATAAAACAAAAAGTTTCAAGAGAAGATGCTAAGTCAATGTTTAATTATAAGGAAGGGCCAAAAAGAAAAATGTTGAAGGTGCAGTATTTCAAGCACCCAGACAAAGCTGCTTATTTGTATGATTGACATCTTGCGGCCTTTGGAAGGCTTCCATGGAACGATGAGGTTCCTGTTTATTTTGCACAAATGTTTTATGCAGAATTTTTTTTGGGTATGAAACCCGGCTACAATGACCTTCCTTCAGAATTTTTTGGCCCGGGGAGAGGTCGATTATATCAACGTAAGGGCGCTAAGCGAGATGTGGAGTTGCCTCGCCTTGAGCCGCCATTGGTGAGTCGACCGTTTCGAGTCGAAACCCTGCGATCAGAGATGGATGCGACTTCTCAAATAAGTCGTGAAGCAAGAGATGTTATGATCGACAATGTTCATAGCGGATTGAGTGGAGTCGATATTTTTTTAAATCGACAAAGAGCACGTGAAAATGCACGTGCCAATTTTTTTTATCGTACAGATGAGGAGATTTACAACATGAATGTTGAAGATCTCCGAACATATGTAATAAATTGTCACAATGGTCTGCAAGACCTAATTTTTCGTGAGGAAGAGGGCACCAGAACGGTATGTGTTAGTGACCTTAGGGTTTGAAATTATATTTACATATACATGTGTACAATTTGTAATAAATACATGTGTATGTACACATGTATACATTTATTTTTATGTGTACATTAATCTAACAAAAATGTATGATTATATGTTAAAACACCATTTGCAGTTCTCAGGCATGATGCGTGATGAAAATGTTAATATTGCGTTCGGGACCTCTGGCTCAAACGATGCAGATGGGTCTGACCATCATGATATGTTGGCACATGTATGTTAGTGTTTTTTAAGTGACTCTAAAATAAATAATTGTTGCCACACATGTACATGTATGTATATATATAATTTGATAAAATGTTTTAACAAGTATCGATTCCTTCTGATGTTTTTGGGATGGCGGTACCTTCTTCTTCCTTAGGAGATATACCTTCTACTTCATTGGGAGATGTACACGTATGGACAATTTTTTACAAGTTCAAAATTTATGTTACCTCAAAAAGTTCCATTAAAAATTGAGATATATAGAGAGAGAGATCTATATTTTGAGTTATTTAAAATTTTTTGAATTTAGGTTCGTATAGAAGATTTTTTTAATCCGAGGACTCTAGCGACGAAGATAGGAACATCCAGAGCATTTGAACAAGTTGTCTTTAGTTCTTTTTTTTAATATTATTGAAAATAAGTTTATATATGTACACGTGCATTTTTATTTGAAAGTTTTTAATTTATATAAATTATTTATGTATATATATATATATATATATATATTTATATTTAACTGTACATGTATATTGTACAATTTACCACTGCAGATGTTTCTATGGAAGAACTTGTTCATCAAATGGAGAGGGAACGTTACGAGGTATTGCATGATTTTTTTGTTATATTTTGTTTTTTACATGAAGTTCTAGATATATATATTCTCATTCATTTTTAAAACTTCAAATTTTAATGTTCAAGTACATGTGCATTGTGTATGTAGGTTTCCTACTCACAGGATAGGGCGCTACTCGAGACCCAGATGCTAGATCCTCCATTTGATGGACAAGATTTACAGTAGATTTGATTTCAAAATTTAGATGGTTTTAAAATTTGTTAAACTTGATACAGTTTGATACTCAAGTGAGATTTACAATTTTTGGACATATTTTATTACAATGTTATTATATAATTTGTTTTATTTAATTTTTGGATGGTTTTAGTACTTTTGGCATGTGAATGTGAAGTAATGTTGTCATATGAATTACATTTGACATGTGATATTTAATGTTAAATGTTTTTTTTGGATAGTTGAATTATAATTGGCATGGCATGTGATATTTAATGTTAAATGTTTTTGTTGGATAGTTGAATTATAGTTGGCATGGCATCTTAAGTTTTTAAAACTACATGAATGATAGAATGTGAACCTACATTTGCACATGTGGTAAATTGAAATGTTACTTGTAACAAGACAATCCCCATTGATTTCATTACAATATATGTTGATTTCTGATTTGATATAATTGCATGTAGGATGGTACATTACTTGTAAAGTCATTGGATTAATAGTGTTCATTGATTTCACTGTAAGCGCAAAAAATTATTGACAATGTAAAGCGATTTTTTTGTTATAATAATTAAACCTAATAATATTGGAGGGCAAGAGAGACTTGAGGTATGGTGTTTACTACAAGAGTTCGAGCTAAATATTTAAATGGTTTGTACCTATGTGTTGATTTCTGATTTGATATAATTGCATGTATGATGGTACATTACTTGTAAAGTCATTGGATTAATAGTGTTCATTGATTTTAGTGTAAGCGCAAAAAATTATTGAAAATGTAGAACGATTTTTGTGTTATAATAATTAAACCTAATAATATTGGAGAGCAAGAGAGACTTGAGGTATGGTGTTTACTACAAGAGTTCGAGCCAAATATTTAAATGGTTTATGATTTATAATTTATACTTTCTTTTTAATATAATCGATACGGAAAGATGACAAAACTAATAAGGGTGACAATAAGAATAGAAGTTCAGAAAATAGTTTAAGATTGATCACAAGAATTAAGAGAATGTCTCGGTCCATCATTGGTATGGCTTGTGCGGCAACCATGAAGTCTCGTCCCAACACCATAGAATGATCATCCATGTCAATGACTCTTAAGTCTATCTTTCCAAACCATGACCCTACTCTCACATGTGTGCCTTTCATGACACTAGTCACTGCTTTCATCCTCGAATTGACTGCCTTGAAAGCACTCAACTCTTTCTCGATGCTAGCCTTCCTCTTTCTAAGAGATGAAGCTCCCTTTCGACTTAGGAAGCTATAGGTAGCCCCCGTGTCTATCAAAGCAAAGAACTTTTTCCCATGTACGGTTGTAGACACGAATCTCAAGTCCAAGGAACTTTCATCATCATTCCTCCTCCTTGTCTTGCGCTTTACTTCCGCAATATTCTTCAACATTTCCTCTTCCAATATGTCTTTCGAAATAGCCCTTGGCTTAACAGTCCTTTTCACATATCTCTTCTCATGAAGCTCCATAGAACAATCCGATCCTGGGTCTGCTTGAATTGGTTCAAGCTCTTTCCTTTTCGAATTCTGTCTAATTGCTCCAATACGACATATATTGACTCCTTCCAAAAGAAGTGCACCAATCCTCATAGTGTGGTCTTCTTCTTTTCCAAGTGTGCCAACACATGCATTTTCTTTATTCAAACCAATTGGTTTCGGATCAAGAAAGTCCCTCTTGATCTTATCTTCCATGTTCTTGACTTTAGCCTGCAACGTGGTGATTCTTTCCTTCAAGTGAGCCCTTTCCATAAAGAGTTCTTGAAGTCTTTGTTCACCTTGTCGTATCTCCATGTCAAGCTTTTCAATTTCAGCAGTTTGTCCAGATAGTCCATCCTTGGAATTTCTTGGGTGAAAAACCAAGTAGGTTGAACCAAATTTGGTCTAGTGCATTGGAATTCATTAAAGAATTGGTCATTGGCGGTGCTTCAAGCTAGGAGTGAGCATCGTCACCAACCTACATTGAATATTTTACACTCCCTAGGGTGAATGATACTTTAAATTGATTGACAGTCTAAGACTTTCAAATTTTTCCGAATGCCAAATGATCTTACAAAGTTAGTATTTATAATATCCCAGTAGGTCATTCGGTGACAACTTTTACCGGAAACTTGAAACAACTTTGGCATGTGATATTTAATTTGTTAAATGTTTTTGTTGGATAGTTGAATTATAATTGGCATGGCATGTGAAGTTTTTAAAACTCGAGTTTTGGATGGTTTCAATCTACATTTTTCATGTGATATTTAATGAACTTTACATGTTTAATGTTTTAATGTTGCACAATATATAATCAAAAGGGTTTTAAAACTTAAATTTTTGGATGGTTTCAACCTACATTTGCACATATGGTAAATTGAAATTATGTTACTTGTAACAAGACAATCCCCATTGATTTCATTGTATATGTTGATTTCTAATTTGATATAATTGCATGTATGATGGTACATTACTTGTAAAGTCATTGGATTAATAGTGTTCATTGATTTCAGTGTAAGCGCAAAACATTATTGACAATGTAGAACGATTTTTTTGTTATAATAATTAAACCTAATAATATTGGAGAGCAAGAGAGATAAGGTATGGTGTTTACTACAAGAGTTCGAGTAGGTCATTTGGTGACAAATTTTACCGGAAACTTGAAACAAAGAGAATCTATCTTTGGCTAGGACATCATATAAGATGCCTGACATAAACAGTAAAATTGTACTCATGTAAGTTTAAAAGCTGAGATTCGGGCAAGTGGGGACAACCACTTGTTATCTCGTCCCTTGGAGGCTAGGCCATATGGGGACCGAATATGACCTTACAAAATAAAGTGAAATAATTTGTACCATATGGTCGGTTACTGATATACAAGAACAATTAATTTCATTCTAGAATATATATATATAACATTTTTCATCAATGCACATGTATAGAAAAACTACTTTCAGTTGATACTAGAGCACGTGCTTGTACCCAAACAATTTGTAACATGTGCAAACCACAAATAACATAAGCAGCTCAATTTTTAGTTGAGTACTGGAAGTTCTAAAAGATATTTAATCCAAAGATAATAAATTGTTGGACACTTCACTCAAAAAAATTCTATTGGAATTCCATCCTCAATAATCCGTTCATGATCGGATTTTGACATTTTCCATTTCTTAATTTTTGATTTTTTCTTTGATTGAACTTCTATCAACTTTATGCGTGCTGCACACACCAAGTGACTATACTGACAACTTATGGAATCAGGTTCATAGTCTTCAAAGTAAACAAAGTCTCCACTTTGATGAGTTTGTTTGAAAAAATAACCTTTCAGTATAATAGACCCTCTGTCATACTGAAATCCGTGATCATTAAAGTCTTGTAATAATTTCATTTTTCGTTCGGTGCAACGCATCAAATAATACTTCACATTTTCATCGTTGTCAATAGGTGCAATTACAGCAAAAACATCTCCTCCACAATAAAATAAATTTAACATTTAATTATGCATATTTAAATTTATTTCTAGATCTTTAAATCATTAGAAAGTAATTCAAATGTTACCTTCTCTAACAAGATCGGAAACTCGATCACCATCGGATGATATTGTAGTTTCCTCTGATTGCATTTCTTCAAACATTGCAACAGACATTTTTCCCTTTGTATTTAGCTCTGTATGTTTCCAATCGTTCACATACATTTTGTTTTCACAAACGTCATTGGATTTTGTGTTGTATATGCAAACATCACAAAAACAAGAATATTTTCTTTTATCCAATGCAAACACATTTGTGGACAACTTTGTTTGAATTGAATGCAATTTTCGAGTCCCTTTTATTGTTTCAACGTCATTTCCAATTGATCTATCTACGTCTTCGATTCCAATATGCCAGAAAAAACTTTATATGGAAAATTAGAAAAAGAATTTGTAAATATGATATCAAAATACAATTAAAAATAATCATTGCATGATAAATGTACAATGTTTAAAATTAGATTTCCAATATAAATTAAATTGAATGTACCTTCGCACTTATCTTGATGGGTTAATCTCATGGCTTAGAGCAGTTTCGCACCATTGAACAACTTCTTCAACGTTCACAAGTCGGCGTGAAGAGTGGTTCATTTGATATCTTCGAAGTACTCGTTTTATGCATGCTCCTGGACCGTCATGTTCTCCTTTTCCATGGCCAGTCTCAAAGAAATTCCAACAATGTTTAATGCAGGTTTTCTTATGAAGACAACACAACCAAAAAAATGATCATGCAGATTTGAATTGACCTGCGCATCCGTCTGACCATATCCAATGTTCATTGAATGTTATTCCACGATTTTTCAATGAATCATAAATTATTCCAAAACAATGTTGTACAAAACATGTATCATGTGTACGATCGTCACTGATATAAAAGTGATATTCTTTAATGATATGTCGATTTTCACTCGTGCTTTCTATATGATCGACATTTTGTTCAGAATGTATATATAGAATATGGACAAGCATGGAGACTTGGTGAGAGTGATAGTATTCACTCTGAATTTCTTTTTGTGGAACAAATGTGTAGTTTTCTGCAAAATCAATCACTGACAAAATGGTCCCCGGTGGAAAAAATTCACGAGATTTTTTGAATTGCAAGTCTTGCCATCGAGCTCTATGGGAATGCTTGGTGTATTTGTAAATTTCTGCCTCAAACTTTCTCAAAAAGTCTATCAGAAAAATTTCGTCTTCTTGTAATTTGATTCTTTTAACACTATATGCACCTTGAATCGATGTATCGATATATTCATATATCTTCCATTTCACTTTCATGTTGGACAATGATTGATCATTTATATCAATACGATATTTGTTTTGAAATTTAATCAAATTTCCACAATCATCGCATTTTTTACCACCAACACATTTCTTTTGTAAAATAGTTCATCGCTTTCTCTTTCACATAGAATTTGAGATATGAATTCACGGATAGTGGAAGGAGGAGGTGAATCCTTCCATAATGTTCTACCGAAATCAAGGAATGTGTCATAATATAACTCAAATTCCACATGATAACGACAACAACAAGTGTTGCATACGGGGATAGGTTTTACATACCATGGTTTTTGTTGAACAAAAGCACTAAGTGAAACATGGATTTGACGATTCTCTTCTTTGAACTTGTTGAATAACTCTATTTGAGTGGTTTCCAAGAGATGTTTTTCATGTTCTTCGTATTTATTTCGTGCTATTCTTCTTCGCATCACATGTCTTGCAGTGGGTGAAACACGCGAATTGTTCTTCCAATATTCATATATTATTTTTTTAACATCTTCTCCAAGTCTATCTTTGTATGGTTGCCTACAAATAGCTCTCCAACAAGCGAGTTCATCATTTACGTCTATTTGCATTCGAAATTTTCGATGTTTGTGCAAAGTTTTTCGTGAGGTTCCCAATGCTCGTGCCATAGATGTTAGATTCAAATGATTCTCTTGAGTACTTGGTGAAACCATTGCCATTTGTATTCCTCTACGTATATTTGAAACATCTTTATCTCTAGATCTCTTAATTGACTCTATAGCACTACTCATATTTTTTATCACCTCTTCTTTCATTTTTTTATCTTTGGTTGATTTTCGAATACCCAATAGTGTTGTCGCTTCTTTTAATTTCCTTGATGATAGGAGACCTTTCAATATTTGAGCTTGAACTGTCACTTGCTCATTTTTTAAATACTTTTCAAAAATTCTATCGACACGATATCGTATAACATGGTCAGGTTTTTTATCTCCATATGTGTGAGTGTCGATATTTTCTAACATCTCATTATCGATAGTGATTTCATCTGTACATATTCGAAAAAATAGTACATATTCAATAAATCACTAAATTAATAAATATGTCAATAAATATTAGGAAAATTTTAAATATATCAATAGATCATAATATTTACATTTACAATATACCCGATTCAATTTCTGCTTGATGTGATTTTCTTCTTCAATATTTTGAGGAGTATCTCTGTTTGTTTACATTAAACAAAATATTTTTCAAACTAGTCCATCAAATAAAAATTAAGCTTCACATTTTACATTGGGAAAACTTTAAAAATATATTAATAGATCATAATATTTACATTTACATACCTGCTTCAATTTCTGCTTGAGGTTGATTTTCTTCTTCAATATTTTTAGGAGTATCTCTGTCTGTTTACATCAAACAAAATATTTTTCAAACTAGTTCATCAAATAAAAATTAAGCTTCACATTTTACATTAGGAAAATTTTAAATATATATCAATAGATCATAATATTTACATTTACATACCTGCTTCAATTTCTTCTTGAATTTGATTTTCCTCTTCAATATTTGAGAGGGCTTCTAACTTTCTTTTGCGATATTGTCTCGTCTCTTCTCTACGTGCCTCAGGGTCTCTTTTTCGATCATATTTTCTTGCACAAGTTCTTTGATTTCCCATGATAATAGGGTATGAAGTTCAAAAAATTTTTTTCAAAAAATTAGACAATAACTCAATTACAAAAAAAATCACAAAAGATTTAATTTAAATTTTTTTTAAAAAAAATTCAGTGTAAATTTTTTGTAAAAAATACGTAATCCAATCCAAAACACACACTTTAAAAAACAAAAAACACGTACATACCTCCAAGAAAAATCACGCCACCTCCAAGAAATGTCTTCCAAAAAAATTCTTTAAATCCAAAATTGTAAAATCAATTTGCTTCCAAGAAATGCTCTTAAACCCAATTCTTTAAACCCAAACTTTGAAGAAAAGTTTTTGAACAAAGAAGCTCAAAAGATTTATTTCAACACAAAACACGTACATACCTCCAAGAAAAATTACGCCGCCTCCAAAAAATGTCTTTCAAAAAAGTTCTTTAAACCCAAACTTTGAAGAAAAGTTTTTGAACCCAAACCAAGTCTTTGTAAAATGAGATGAAGTGTGAAATGTGGGAAATTTGTGAATCATTTCGCGGCAATTTATATTGACGCGGAATGTGTTTTTTGTAGGGGGCTCCACAAAACTTTCCGGCCGACGGAGATTTACACAATAGTTCGGCCGAACTGTTCAGAAGAAGTTCGGCCGAACTATTAAGACGTTAGATTTAGCGACTCATAAATGGAAAACATAGTTCGGCCGAACTTGGACTAAAATTTCGGCCGAACTAACGCGTCACCAATTACGCAAAAGCAGGCTCTGAAAATGGTTCTGCAACTTTGGATTGATTAAACTCCATGAAAAGTTGTTAATTAATTGTCGGAACCAAGACAAAAATTTTCAGAATTGAATCTACTTTCAGGAAATATAACTTTTATGGAATTTCATAAACGTTTATTAATTTTAATTATTTTTCTAATAAAATAGGTGCAAACAATTTCTGAGGGTCGTCGTGATTCAGTGAAATCAAAATTTTGTATCTCCCAAAATACATTGTAAAAAAAATTGAAAAAATTATGGGGCATTACATTGGTCCGTCGACTCTAATGGGTAGCTTTTAGATTTTTAGTTTATAACTTATATGTTAAGAAATTTCTTGCCACGCGAAACATATCCAAAATACGCAGTTTTTCATATTGGACCACTTCAAAAAATTCTAGTAATTATGATATGCATCCATTGGCTTTGTAAATATGAAGAAAACAAAGTAGACTCTGTCTAGATTGTTGTAACACATTTTGTTTTTTCAAAAACACAAATTTTCAATGAATACAACATTGCGACATAACATGACTTCTTATGAATCCTTTTATTGTTAAGAAACACACACTCAAAGAAATGCTAAGTTGACATATCAAATCTGCATAAAAAAATTTCAAAAGATAAGTAATAGAAATCTAACAAAATTTCTCACAACTTTTATTTTTATCGCAAAATGAAATTCTACACACAAAAATTGTTATAGTTTGCAGAAAGTTGAAGAACCGAAAAAAATGAAATTTTTTTCTCAAAAAAGGGAAAAAAGTGTAACCTAGCTTCACATTTTCACCCCGTTATGTTTATGATTCTTCTCCTCATAGTGCCATTGTTACTCTCATAGGTAATCTCTATAGTATATTAGAGGTAGTCCCAACTATTGTAGTTTCATTTTTCTCAACAAAACAAGGGCAAAAGATGATATCTCAAACTAAAAAGTTCATTTTCTTCATGGTTTGGTTAGAAGGTGAAAGGAAGGTCACTGCAACCATAACAACGTCTACATGAGGCCTCTCTACACAATATAAGAAAATGAAAAATATTGTAGAGACATATAGATATATTTTAGCTCCACTTATGGGGGTGCCCCTGTAGTGCCAATTCAAACACTCATTTGACTTAATGCCTAGTGCGCCTTTAACCAATGGCCTAATATATATATGCTCTCTCTTGGAAAATGAGGAAATAAAATGGTAGATTCACGAGCTCATCCAAAAGAGCTACATTTGATGGAACTTCTAACCTTGCAAGAGTCCAATCGTAGTAGTGCAGAAGAAGGATAGGACATGGAGACTTTATATTTATTGTTGACACCAAAGTCACTGTCAAGAAAAGATACATAATCCTTAGGATTGACGATCTTCTTGACTAGCTTAAATATCTATTTTATGTTAAATTTTATAGTTATAATTATAGTTATACTATGTTATAGTTATGTTGTACATGTTACGTTATATATATATTATTTTTTCGACTTTTAACTTTAAAGATTAATATTTTATTTTAGTAGTTAATTTTTTAAAACTAATGATATTATATTTATTATTTAAAAATATTTAAAATATAAAATAATTTAAATTTAAAATAATAAAATAAAATAAAATTTCTTATTTGATAAATACAGGTTTACCATGAGTAACTATATTCATCATGTAAATCTCAAATTCCTAATTTATTTATTTATTAATTATAGTTTGTTTCTGTTTTTAAAATTTTTTGGGGTATATTTTTGGTCAAATTTATTCGAAATTTTAAATGCATTTTAAATAAATTTTTGTTTTTTTTGTTTTTTGAAAACATGTTCCACTAAATTCTTAATGAAAAACCTTAAAACCTAAAATAATTAGAAAATAAAGTATTTTACCATTCAAAATTAGAAAATATTCATAATAAACATGTTACCATTGCAAGTAAGAAAAAAAATTAAAACCTAAATTATAGCTCTTTTGGTGGTTTTGTAGAATTTTCTTGGTGGTTTTTTTATGGTTTTCATGGTTTTTTATTTTATTTTATTTCAATTTAATTTATTTAATTTTGAAAAGAAAATTAAATAAAAAATGCAAAAGGATAAGAAACCTACCTTAGCGTGAGACTCTTGGACGTTGGGGGGAGGTTGTTGGAGAGCATGGTTGGGTTTCTCCATGGTTCAATCACTTGATTGAGCTTCAATACCCCGGGTCGAGCCTTAATGACTTGGTTGAGCTCCTTTTTGCCCAATGATTTGCGCAAAAATGACTTTCGCAGACCGTGACTACGCCTTTTAATAGAAAATAACAGTTTGATCAAGTTTTAATGCTTTACCGATATTATAAGCTCAATCGAGCCATAATTCTTAGTCAAGCTCTCTTATTTTCACCTAAATGCTCCATCCCTTGCCAAAAAGTATAACTCAACTCCTTGCTTTTACCCATATTTTTCTTATCAATTTTTATAAAAACAAATCCAGGATAATATAAGATGTAATATAGATTAAGTATTCTCAGTCGAGCTCTCTTATTTTCACCTAAATGCTCCATCCCTTGCCAAAAAAGTGTAACTCAACTCCTTGCTTTTACCCATATTTTTCTTATCAATTTTTATAAAAAAAAATCCAGGATAATATAAGATGTAATATAGATTAAGTAATCTCACAATATGAGATGTATCATAAATTAAATGTTTTGATGGCTACTATAGATTGATCCTTATGAAAATTTACCAAATATTTAATTTATATAACTATATTAACTTAGATTTTTTGTCATTGATTACTCCTATGTTACAAATTATTATATTGATTGAAATTCATATTTGTTTAGTATATTTCTTTGGCAGTTATAACATGTTTAAATTTTTTTTCTTCTAATTTAATTTATTTATTAACGTTGTCTCTAGGATAACTAACATCCATAACACTCATCTTGTTATTACAAGTCAAATTTTAGTTCATTTGTTTTCCATATTTGTTGTTGCATGTACTCAGATTTATAGTAAGATTTATACAGGGATATTTTCTATTTTAATGTTGTGTGAGGTTTTAATAATTGAACTTATCATTGGGAAGCATCATCCAATTCCTTTTACCCACACCTAATACAATATTCGTATTCAAAATACTAGTTTGGGGAATTCCCCAAAGGGGTTTGAACTTCAAATGATAACACATAATTTTTCCCATATAATTTTTTTTTCTAAACCGTGTCAAGAGGATTATTTAAATCTTGATTTGGATGTTCATTTCTTTCCATTTTAATATTTCTAAATGAATACCACTTTTACTATGTTTAAATTATTTATTTTTCTATTCACTAACATTTTACATAAGTTCATGTGATTTTTTTTTGTTTGTCAAGCTGTCTGTGATTCTCCAGGCTTGACCTATGGCTTTAGGAGTCACGACCCAGGGGCCTCTAAGATGTCAAAGTCACCCAAAGATCGCAACCGGCCTGGGCCACACTAGCCCTTAGATGATTAGATTTTTTAGCATGTCTCCTCCCCCTAGCACAGGGCACAATGACCCCCCATGAGGTTTTATCCCGGGTCACCTTGCCGATGAAGCCCATCCTCAACCTGTTGTTCTAGTGGGACTTGACCATAATATCATGTGTTTGAATATTATAAGAGAACTATAAAAAAATACAAAAAATTGGTTTAGTTTTCAAGTCATTTCTAGACTTCTATATTGAAGAAAATTAAACAACAAAAGAATGACATACAATGTGATAGAAAGACCATCGATACAACTCTCAAGTGAGGCAAGGCTAAGGCTGGAGACTGCCTACACTCAGACTTGCATTCATCCAACCAAAAATAATTACATATATAGTATTACAAAACACTTGAGGTGTTTAAACCAAATCCACTGATGTAGGATCTAAAAACTAATTATAAAACAAAATCCCAAAGGGAGAATGACCACTTAGAAAAGAATCATAATAATGAAAAACCCAAATTTTTTTCCATTTTTTCACACTCGCCTTAATGGAGAAATGTTTTCTACCACACCATACTAATTTCTAAATAATTCTTACATTCCATTTCCAAGTGGTTTTGTAAATATGTTAGCCAAATTTTCATTACAATAAATTAAATCAATTTGCTTAGACTATATATTTTCCTTAAAAAAATGATAATGAGTCTCAATGCATTTTGATCCTGCATGATACATAGAATTGTTGTCTAGTTTGATGAAGCTTTGATTATCACATTTGAAAATCGTTGGCACATTTTGTTCTTCTCCCACATCTTCAAGAACTTGTCTCAGCCAAGTTTCTTCACAAGTAGCATCCACAAAGCTTTATATTCAACTTTAGTTGATGAAAAATAAGTATTTGGTTGTTTCTCACTGCTCCAGGCCATGTTCTGGGATCCAAGACTAGATGCATATCATGAATTTGATCTCTTGTCATCAATATATTTCACCTAGTATGAATCAGAATAACCTGCAAACTCAACATCAAATTCATAACTACAGTTAATACTAAAATTAGGAGTCCATTTGATATATCTAAGAACTTTCTTCACTACTTTCCAGTCACTTTCAACAAGCTTGGCCATATATTAACTTAGCATGTTGATTGAATATGTTATCTAGCCTAGTCATAATGACATATTTTAGAATTTCCACCAACTGATTGTAGAATGTACATTCCACCTCTCTTGTACCATTATCACTATAGAGTTTGGGATTGTCTTCTAAATGTAATGACGAAATTTCACATTGATCTATTTTGAACCTTTTGAGAATTTCTCTTGTATATTTAGTTTGTGTAACGAATGTTTGTCCAACTTCTCTCCATTTTTCAAGATCTAAGAAATAGTTAAATTCACCAAGGTTTTTCATTTAAAAAATATTTGACATATTTCTTTTAACTTCATCAAAAAACCCATATGCGTTATTAGTTATAATGATATCATCAACATACAAGGAAACCAAAAAAACATGCATCTTTCCTTATGTCTTGATATACAAGTTAGGGACACTTTTACATTTCATAAAATATTTTTGAAGAAGGAAATAGTTTGTCTTGACATGCCATGATATTTGTGCCGACTGCAACACATATAAATATTTCTTTAATTTAAAAACACTATTCTCTTGACCCTTTTTAAGAAAAACTTATGGCTGAACAAGATATACTTATTCCTTTTGTCCTCCATTTAGAAAACTAGAGTTAACATATACCTAATGCAATTTCCATTCATTTATCATAGCTAATTTAATCATTAATCTAATTATATTTAACTTGGACATGGGAGAAATTTTTTCATCATAATCAATTCCTATTTGTGTGAGTAACATTTAGAAACTAATCTAGATTTATATTTATGTACACTTCCATCAACATTGAATTTTTATTTGAACAACCATTTGGATCCTATGGGTACTTTATTTTCAGTTCATTCAATTAATTCCCAAGCATCATTTTTCATTATAGACTCATATTCTTCCTTCATTGCATTTTTTCATTCCTTATGCTCATTAACCTATTCAAAATTCAATTGTTTTATGACATTCATTAGTTTTCTCATCAAATCGTAGTATTTATACCTTATGGGTAGTTGAATTTGGCATGATTACCTCCTTGGTTCTTCACTACTTTCATCTTTT
The DNA here is from genome assembly GCA_034641835.2 of Pinus albicaulis. NCBI lineage: Eukaryota > Viridiplantae > Streptophyta > Pinopsida > Pinales > Pinaceae > Pinus > Pinus albicaulis. The sequence continues at coordinate 1,208,776,113 of CM076579.1, forward strand.
TTCCTGCTTTATGGTGAATTATCTCCTCCTCTTGTCGTGTCGCGGTTGCTTGAAGTGTCCATATCATTGGATTCTTCCTCATGTTTCTATTATTTTTTATCATATCCTTCTTCCTTAACATCAGCGTAATCATGAGGAATATTCCTTGTATCATATTTTTCCTCCTTATGGCCTTCATTTGCGTGGTGATGAAAAGAAACATTTCTACTTGCAAAAAAATTATGTGTACAGTGATCAAGCATCTTATATGCTATATGATCATAACACTAACCAATGAAAATGCACTTGATAGCGTTTGCATCAAGTTTTCACTTATGTTCATTTATAACATGAGAGAATTATTTTCTTTCAAATAATTTTAAATGGTTCATTGTTGGTTTATAACACTAAAGATCTTAAAAGGGAGTCTTATGGTGTAAAATTTTAGCCATACTTCTATTTTTAAAATAGACAACAATACTAACAACTTCAACAAAAAATGCACTAGTAGGGTTTTTATCTTTTATCATGCTCTATGCACATTCTACTAAGGTTGTGTTCTCTGTTTCATCTAATTCATTCTCTGTGGAGTATGTGGCACTATGTACTATTGTACAATTCCATGGGCTTTGCAGTACTTGACAAATGCACTTGATGTATACACTCCCCCTTATATGATTTGATGGTATTAATGTATTTTCCCATTTTATTCTCAACCAAGTTGTTAAAACCTTTAAAATATTCAAATACATCACTTTTATTTATAATGAAATACACCCAAGTATATTTTGTGCGATCATAATTTAATAAAGATCAAAAAATAAGATGACCCACCTAACGATCTTGTCTACATAGGCCTACACACATCTGTATGCACAGTTTCAAGATTGTGCATTTTTATTATATCTTTATGAGGAGGGAACTCTTCCCTATCAATCCTCCCTTATGCATAACCTTCACATACAAAATATTCATTGTTAAACAATGGTAGTCCTACCACCATTCTTTGTTTTTGAAGTAGAAAAAAATCATGATAATTAAGTTGTCCATAGCTTTGGTTCCAAATAATTTATGTTGTTGTGTTTATGGATGCCAATGCTTGATGACTTTTTCTTGTCACTTCAAGCCTACATAAACCTCCAATTCTCGCACCTATTTCACTTTCCTTGAAGATACCATGGATATATTTTACTAAATAATGTGAATTTACAAAATCAACCTTCATATTTTGATTTGTTATAGTGGAAATTGAGATTAGGTTGTTATTAATACCATGCACATGCATCACATTGTGAGTTTGCTTGAAACAATCCTTTGCTAATGGTACAGGCACATGACCATACCATTTAATTTTGCGTTAATGCTCATCCCCAAGAGATATATTTGCACCATTGTTTCATGGATTTTTTCAAACCAATTCATATTACAAGGCATGCGAATGGAGGATCTGGAAACAACAAACCATGCATTTGAATCATCAATGTCAATAGAAATTGCAACATATGAAATAAACAAACTAATATTTTTAAAGTCATCACTCATTGAGTCTCCTTTAAAAGAAAAATGACCAATGTGCCTTCTATTTCTATTTTTGAATTCATGATACTTTATTTGAAACAGTCTCTATAACAGTTCCCAAGCTTTCAACAGTAATGTCTAACATTAGCATTTGGGAGTGTCGTATCTTTTTGTGGCTTTGCACACGGTTGATTTCCATATGATGTATTTCCATGTGGTGGCATTCACCCCTTACATACTTCCCATGGTTTTCCTTTGGAAGGTTTTTTACCTTTCTCCGTTAACGACAAATCCAAATTTTGAGGCATAAGGTTGTTTATCATTTATTCCTCTTGCATAAGTATACTTACTAGCTCCTAAAAAGTGTGAACTTTCTCCTTTCTTGAAGGCCTGCAATGAACATGTAATATTCGTATACCATTCCATTTAAAGCTATGGTAACTAAATCAATATAACATATTTTTTCTCCTATATCTTCAAGATTATATTTAATGTCTTTGATTCTTGAAATGAAATTACTAATGATTTCATTTTCTTCCATCTTAATAGAAAGGATATTAGTCTTTAGAGACAAGATTCGATTTGCATTCCTTTACTCATTTATGTCTCTAAGTGTTATCCATTTCTATTTGGAGGTTGTGTAGTCTTGATCATGGGGTATAATGTTTTCATTTACATACATTCTCAAAAATACCTTTTTCTTAATCCCTCCCCTCTCCCAATCTTGAATTTATGAATTTGTATCTCTTGTGGTAGCATTAGTCTTCACTTCATCGCCACATGTTATCGAACAAACATTCAAACCTTCCATAAATGTCTGAAATTCAAACTTACAATTTACATAATTGTCACATTCTAACTCAGATGCTTCATTTAAATATGTTTCAATCGAAGGGTTAGCCATCTTAATGATAACTCAAAAAACAATTCCCACAACTGGAAATTTCTTTCTCATGGCAACAATAACACAATAGGAAATATTACAATGTTAAGCAAGATAGAAGATGGCAAAACTTTAGGTTGACACATCAACAAAAAATAATTTTGTATGGATTACCTCAGCAGAATGTTGCAAAACAAGATCATCATTTACATTAACTTGATCAACCACAAATTGATTAGATGATTAAGCTTATGACTGAATTAACTAGTTTCTAAAAATGCTCAACACGACAATATTTTTGCTTCTTCACGCAACAACATTCATCACCATAGAAATATGCTCCATGCACTCGTAAACTTCCTTAAATTATTCCACACATCATCACTTGAAACAGATCTCTAACTTAGGAAAATAATGCACATATACAACTCAAATAGGTATAATTCTAGCCAATTATCTCAAAATATTTATCCATACTACTGCAACAGAAAGTGTCTACAAATAACTATGATCCTACATCCAAGCTTCAACAAATATGAACTCTGAGACTCCACAATCAAAATGAGATCAATCAGCTGATTCTTTGCAGTAAGCAATGTCACCTTTACATATCAAAGGTTCATCATATTATGATGCATTATAATAAAGGAAATTGAACCCATCCAAATGTTACTTCAAGCATAGGATTCTCCATTCCTTAATGGCTTTAAATTTTTTAGGGTCTACCTTAACACCCTCATGAGATACAATATGACCCAAATATTCCACCTCCTACACTTTAAAGAAATATTTGAAGTTTTTTGCATATAATTGTTTCTCCTCCAATAGTTTGAGCACCATGTCAACATGTTGAACATGATCCTTCCAATACTTTATATATATTAGTATATCATCAAAAAATAATAAGGCAAATTTTCTAAGGAAGGGTTTGAAAATGGAATTCATCAAAAATTTAAATGTGGAAGGTACATTAGTAAGGCAAAAAGGCATGACTAAAAATTAATAATGATCTTCATGAGTTTTGAATTTTTTTTTTTCAGAATGTCTTTAGTATTCATTCTAATTTGATGATATCCTGAACCAAGATTCAACTTAGTGAAGTAAATTTCCCTATGTAATTCATCTAAAAATTCATCAATGATAGGAATGAGAAATTTATCTTTAATAGTGAGCTTTTTGAACTCCCTATAATCTGGAGACATATGCCATGATCTGTCCTTATTGTTCACCGATACTACTAGAGCAGAGAAATAACTTTCACTAGGTTGAATTATACCAACCTCTATCATTTTTGAAACCATTTCACTCTTTTGGGCATAGGGATATTTGTAAGGCATGAATGTTTGTAGGAACACTCCATTGAATCAAGTAAATAGAATTATCATGATCACAAAAAGGTTGGCAGCCGTTGGGAGTCTAAAATACCTTGGAATTATTGTCCAAGACATCTTGGAGATATGGAGAAATAGATGATTTCGCTGTTTGAATCTCTAGTGATCATAATTGTATAATTATGAAATGTTGTTATTTCTTCAAAATATTTTTCATGCCATTAGAGTTGATCATATTCCCTGGTTTCCTTTCCATACCCCTTAATTCAACTTCCTTTCCTTCCTAAATTTTTTTTAAGAAAAGTTCTTGAAAATTAAAAGATATCGTCCTCAAATATTGTAATCATTAGAATACTAGTACAACATCAAAACCACCCATTGGAATGGAAAGCATTGGAATATTCAATATATATTCCCCCATGGTTAGCTTGATATTATGGAACCATCTAGAGAAATTTATAATTCCTTCATTTTCAACCATCACTTGACACTCTGGTACTGGATATAGAAAGAAATTTGATTCCTTGACTTTATTACAATGAATAAAATTATAGGTACTACCTCAATTAATCAACATTATTACTTTTTTCTTCTTGATATATCCTTCTACCTTCAGATTTTTAGGAATGGTAATTCCTGCCAATGCATTACAAAATATGGTCAGATTCATTTCTTCTTTCTATGGGGTTGGTTCCTGGTGTATATCCTCATCTTTTGATGTTTCTTGTTCCTTTTCTTCTTCCTCTTCACAATCTATGTAAAATAAATTTTTCTCAGCATACTTATGACCTTAAGTGTATTTTCTATCACAACTATAACAAAGCCCTTTTTCTCCTTTTTCCTCCAATTATTGTGGTGTGAACCTTGTGGTTGTGGAAGACTAGGAGTAGTAACACTTCCATATTTATAGTTGTGAGTGATAGACTTCTTTGTTTCCATAATTTTTCTTTCAAATTTTCTCACCACCCTAAATTCCTTCTCGAATGAATCAGGTTCCCAAAGGTGAACCTCAGGTTGGATGTTATCCTTTAAAATACCTACGAAGACATCAATCCCATGCTACTCTGAAATATTAGTTACCCTGATATCTGGTTTATGGAAGTCCTCAATGTGCTTCACTATTGAACCCTTTTGTTTAAGATTTATCAATTGGCTAAAGAAGGTGTTTCTCTTGGTACCCTCATAATGTGTTTTCATTTCCTCCGTAAAAATTGACCAAATGACAAGCGGTATATGAGAACAAAGCCATCAATACCATATAAACTGATTGGGTTCTAAATATAAAGATGCAATTCATACCTTTTTTTTGTGTTGCACATCATGGAGATCAATATATTGCTCCATCTGTAGTATCCATGTTACTGGATCCTTTTCATCAAACTTCCTCATATTCATCTTCAGAATGTGGTGGGTCTTAAACCCAACATTGGAGTCTCTAATCATAACTCATATTCCTTTTGTCCTCATCATGATTTTCATGGATTACCTTGTCACCACGAGGAAGCCTTTCTTGTAACAAATTTTTCAACAATTCCAATTTGACAATCATTGCATCCATGTCTACAATAATGTAAACTTTGAAACAGGAAAGGAAACGAGTACTTGCTTTTTTGAGGTAGCAAAAAATCATCTGATTTTGAAAAGTGTTGATTCTGAATATTCTTTTTTTTCAAATCATATTTTTGACACATTAAATTTTCATATGTACCAAGTATAAACATTATTTTTAAAATTTTAGTGATTTTTATGTTGATCTTGAAAAGTGTTGATGCGAGTATCATCCCCTTTTTTTAGAAGACTTATTTTTTACTTTAAATTTTCTAATGTGTTAAATTCTAATAATTGTTTTCTAAATTTGATAATCTTTGAACTACTAGTCTTCTTATTCTTCCCTAACATATTTTTCTAAGTGTTTTCAGGTTTGTGTTTTTTTGTTTTTCTTTTCATTGTTTTTTTTGTAGTGAGATCTTTGATTTTGTGCAGTGTTAAAAAAAGGTAAAAAATTTAAAGTTTCAATCTTCTATAAAATTATTTATTGTTAAAAAATATTTCATTGCACATCAAATAATTGTCCCTAAAAAAAATAATTTTTAAAAATTTACATAAAAATACAATTTTTGAATATAGATATAATAGAAAAAATACACATTTTGAAACATTCTTGCTAAAAGTGACATATCAAATAAACCATTTTTATAGGAAAAATTTAACAAAAAAAGTATGAAAAATAGCAATTTTATGAAATTTATGTCAAAAATTAATAATAATAACAGTTTCTTTTTTAAAATTAAATGATTCACATAGAAAATGAAGTGAAAATCACATAATACAAATATTAAACATATAATAACAAAAATTGAATACTTATTCTTCTCATAAAATGTCCAAGTGAAAACATTATATATATAAATTATTAATAGTTACAAAAAATGAGCTTCATTTACAAGATTAACTAAAATTTAATCAATAATAGCACATAAGCCAAACTCTTCATCTTCAAGAGTTTCCTTATTGTCTTGAGTCAACAATATTTTTATTATTGCCTTAAGTTTGGTCAGTTTCCTCTTCTAATGGATCTTTGATGTCTGCGAATCTCCCAAAGTATACCTTTACAATCATTCCATCTAATGGTGGTTGAGGTTCCTTTTCTTTTTCTGCCACGTGGGATTCATTAAAATCCCCTTTCCTCAAACCAACTTCTTGCATTTCTTCTGGAATAAATTGAAGAGCATTAATTCTTTATTGAATAAATTTGCATTGTACTAGGTCTTTCTCAATGGAAATGCAATTTCTACCTTTTTGTAAGCAACATGCTAGTGTTGTACTTAATCATCAAGTACAAAATAAATAATTAAGTAAATTAGTATAAACATATAAAAATTAAAAAATAAATATTGGAATTCATTTTTATATAATAAAACTGACGCGAGCCTGAAAATAAATCCAAAACCCAATCTCCTTCATTTGAACATAAATCTAAAATATAGTTAATCAAAGACCATCGTTTTTGATATATGTTAATTATCTCTCATTTTGCTTCTTTATCTTCATATGTTAGTTTTTTTACAACAACATTATGGACAAGTACTTGGCTATGACTCTTTCCATCTACTTGATTGAAAAGCATAGGATTATAGCTATCATATTTTGTCCAACTTTCAACATGAATGAACTCACAATCACTTTTAATTGGTTGATCTCCACAACCAATAAGATTTGAATTTTTCCTCTAACATGTAATAGTAAAATTTCAATTAACTTATATATAAATGATTTTCTTAACATTAATAAAAAAATAATTTCAACGTCTTACCATGTAAGATGAATCCTTGACTTTTCTTTTCCCTTCAATATTTTTAATAACATTGCAAATCGTGTGTCTGAATGAAATGTCACAAATATCCACAATGGTGATGTTACGACTTCTAGAAATCCCGAAACCACTAGTTTACTAAAAGAATGATAAGTATAAGGGTCACTATCATATTCAATGTTTGGGATATTGCATGAGGAATATCTGCAACAACAAGGGAATAATCACTTTTAGGTATGAGTGTTGCAATGTCTTCACAATCACATGGTATTATTTGATATTGGATATTGTGGACCCCATTCCAAATGAAAAGACTAGGACTAAGATCAATTTCAACTTCACTAAGACGTTGCTTTCTCATCCTTTCCATTTTAATTTTTTCAATAAAGCTTCTGAAACTATCTGGTGCTTCATTTGCATCCTTCTTCATCTTTAGTTAAATAAAAAAATATATGTATAAGTTATAAATAAAAATAATATACACATGAATAGAAATGAGTGTATAAATTAGCATAATTTTTTAACTGCAAGATAAAAATATTTTAGCACTGATGTATAACTTGACTCTGGGTAGTTTTGTGCAACATCATCCCAACTATATTCATTCAACAATTTAACCATTTGTTCTTGTATTATCATATAAAATTTGTGACTGAATAAATAAATTAAAAAATGTTAATCTACTGATATGTATAAAAAATAATACCAACAACAATATATTAAATTTAATAGAAACTTATAATCCATAAAAAATAAAAATAACAAACATACTTTAGAAATTCCTTAGACATTTTTTCCATGGATATTTTTCTTCACTTTACACGAGATAATATTGTTTTGACAACTTTTTCATCTTTCACTCCTTGGATTTCTATCCAAGGTGTGATATTCATATCTTCTGCAAGGAGCTTCATTTCAGGACCCAATTTACTGTTGGTACATATCTATGGTTTAGACTTTTTGACCTTCTAACTTTTTATGCTAATGTTCTCTCATTTCTCAAAAATATCATTAATCAATTCCCACATCTCTCCAGTTCTAAATCCCAACTGGAAAATGTTATCCATACCTATGAATATATCAAAATTTACTTTTCCACCTTTTGAATTGATTTTTTACTCAATTTGGTAATCTATTTACATACAAAATTCCTTCCAAAAGGCTATATCAACCTTTGTCTTAACCCCACCACATTTTTCTTCAAATTCATTATGAATAAATATAACCATTTGGATAAAAGTCATGGACATCCTATACTCATTATCTGTATTATGATCCCATGCCAATAACTTTTCTTATGTATCTATTAAACCAACATAGATGATACATTTCATTATTTCAAAAAGAGGGTTATTGGGATATTCCTCCATAAATGGCCTTTGAACTTCTACAGAATGGTTCCTCCCAATTACATAATAAATGTATTCAAAACATTTTGACTTGTCAAATGTTTCTTTGTTTGGAACCTGAATTGGATCAACAAGAAGATCATAATCTACCACATGTGCATAAGGGTTGTACCTCATCAATTTTTTCAAATTGTGAACATGCAAGTGGTGTGGCTTTCTAATTTGATATTTGAATTATCCTTCATGTGGCTTGTAGATTTGACTGACATTAAGTTGAAATGACCAACCACCCTCAATTAAATTTGTCTTCATCAAATGATGTCGAATGGATTTTTTTTTTTTTAATAACGCCATCCTTTAAATCAACTCGCAGTGTAATAATTTCCCTACTTCCTTTTGATTTTTCACTAGGACCTTCATTGTTTTCCATGATTTTTTTAGAATGAGAAAATTTTAGTTTCTTCCTCCTATTGGTTATCATATTTTCTTTAGTAGAAGCAATCTCCTCATCATCAACTAGAAGGGAGACATTCTTGGGAATTTTTGTTTTTTCTCTTTTATTGCTCTTCTCCTTTCTAACATCAGTTCTAATCTTATCCTCAGTAATGGAAACATATTCTTCATCTTCAGCTTCAAGTTCCTCCTCTTCAAAAGTAACATTTCTAACTTTACTAGATTGATCCCTTTATATAGTATTATACTTCAAAAGTAACATGTATAGAAGCATGAAGTACATTTTTTGCTTATTTCCTCTATATTCGTCTTCATGTTCATGGAAAATGTCGACAAAATTCATAATATGTCTCTATATAAATTATATTCCCCCCCAACATAACTGAAAGACCCTAAGAAAAATCCTGTCAATAATAACTATGTTATTAAAAATAAAACGATGCAGTTAGAATAATGCAAAACATATAAATATAAATATAAATACTTACAAACTTTTGTGGAATATAATTTACGATTTGTTTTCACATCCTTGAAGAATATTTCGCCGTGTTATACATCGTCAATGTAAAATGATATCTAATCTTATCATGTGACTTGGGCGGTTTTGAAATTATATAAACATTTTGAGAATTCAACCTAATATATAGGTCTAGTGCTTTTCCCACAAACTCATAACTTGCAACATCAACATTCTTAGTGACATATAGATATAATTCTAGACCTTTTCCTTCTCTATCTTTCACATACCATGCATATTTTGTACAATTCACTTCTTTTGATTTCTTCCAGTATGAAACCAACTTATTTTCTTTTGGGGAGGTATCTACTACATTTGTAGTAATTAACTTAGGTTGAGTTCGTTCAATAGTATTTTTTGAGGGTCCACCTCTACCTCTAGATGATGCAATTGTTGACTTTGGTCCATAAATATTGACATAAATATTTCTTGATGCCATTTTCCTGAAAAAATATATATTTACATATAAATAATTAAATCACAAGAAAACCAAATATCCTACATAAACAAACAAAAAGAAAAAACACTAGAAACATGTACATCCCCCCAAGGTCTAGTGTGCTTTTAGGTATGAAATCAATTCCTTAAAAAAACATATTTTTTTTTACATCCTTCACGACCCCTCAATGCATGCATGAGGCAGGCACCCACCAGTAGCATGGTGGTTGTGAGCCACTATGATGCAAGTGGGAACGCTCACGGGCGTGCGCCCGCACGTGGGCGTGCCCTTCCGCAACACTGCGGTCATGGCCATCGTGCTACGGGTGGGTGATTGTCGGGCGCTATTGGGCTCAGGTGCCAGAGCCATCATGCTATGAATGGGCACACCCAAAAGCGGGCACTCGAATGAGCCCAACGACATTGTTGGGCTTCGGTGGGTGCCCACCCGCAACATGACGACCATGACCGTTGTGCTATAGGATGGAACGCGAATGAGTGGGTATCCGCTCACGGCCTACTTGATGTGGCTCGCGGGGGTGTGCACGAGCCCACCCTCTAACCCATGTGATTTTTTTTTAAAAATTTTGTAAAAAGAAAATTATTTGAATTGGTTTTTTGTGGCATTTTGGATGAACCTACCAACCCAGCTAAAATGTCACTACTAGTAAACTTATGGGCGTTTAAAACATGAACTTAGTGGGATTTGAACTTGAGTGTAATCTATTTTAAAAAATTCCTAATTTTCGAAATAATAAATTAAACTCCTACCCAAGAAAAAAAATTTAAAAAAAATCATTTCTTGGCATCTAATATATTATTTTGTCGCTCCAAGATTTAAAAAAAAAACTCGAGAAATCTTGATGTGATGTGAGGAATAGTGACAATGAAAGTTCTTATATTTCGGAAATTACGGAATTTCTTTACCGCGGGATAAATGTGGTATTAAAAACAAAATTATAAAGAAATCAATATATAGTCGATATTTTGATGATACACTAATTTGTGTTGCATGTTGGGATAAAAACTATAATAAACAATAAAAATTGTTTTTATATAATCAAGCAAATGTTATATAATTTAAGTAAGAATTATTTTAATTTGGAAAACATTATTAAAAGAAAATCATGTAGGAAATTTGAATCGAAATTAATGTCAATATTTAAGAGATTATTTTAGTAGATATTGTTTTTTTTTCCAATTTCCAAGACAAGCCCAAAGCCAGTGTCTCACTCATAACCTAAAGAGAAACTACCAAACGACAACCATAACTTGATCCTCAAGATCAAAAATCATATTTAAAAGAAAGAGTATTTAGTGGGATGAATACATATGAAACTTTACAAGCCACAATTTCCAACTAAGTAACTATTACTTATGTTGCAATTAAATGTATTTTGGAGTGACTAATTTGATTTTATTTTAAATAACATGCTTATGAATTTTTTACTTAAAACGATAATTCAACTACTATAGAATTCAATTTTGCATGACTTTCACAGTCATTTTGGTTTTGAAGAAATGACTTCCACATTCATTTAAAATTTAAACATCCTTGTTTGCAAATAACATGTCTCGTGCCACATTCGGCTCAGTACAATATTGAGAATATATAATCATACAAACTATGTATCATGGATTCCACATGACTTCCACAGTCATTTATAATTTGAGCATCCTTGTTTGTAAATAACGAGGTCCCTTACCACATCTTTCTCAGTACAACATTAAGCATATATAATCATACAAATCATGTATCATCCATAAATCATAATTAACCATATGTTACAGTTAAGCATGACCATCTATGGATCTATGTGTCTCAATCCTAGATCATCATCCATGTCATACACATATGCCCAAACTAGGATACCAAAAGAGAGAACATCAATAATATGCACTTAACCAAAATCAATCTTTATCATAAACACGTAGCAACTGTGTAACCTAAATGATCTCTATAACATACAAGCATATACATAAGTCTGACATTCATAATATTTATAACACTGCATCAAAATCACCCTCTCCAAGTGTCATCAAAGCTATCTCACAAAGTAACATATAAATGTTTTCCTATAAGATCCATATGAGAAATCACTTTTTATTTCAATGAGGGAGAAGAAAGGAAGTCTGCGAGTGATGTAACCATAAATAAAATCTCATTTTGGGTCCATGAAGAGAACACATGAATATCACATCTCATATTTTGACAAGGATTTAATCATTTATTTTAATCTCAAAACTAGGATTTTGGTTTACATGTAACTTCTTTGGCACCTTCTTAATGGATAACAAACATTCAAAGATAAATTATAGTTAAGAAAATGTTACATACAAAAAAGGAAAGAAGGGGGTGAATAATTCTTCTGTAATAGGGAATTTGTACTTGGATTGGTTTTTCCAATGCCTTTAGTAATGCGATACATTTTTTTTCAAAAGACATAATTTATTCAAAGTGTGTATTTACACATATAAGATGTACCTATGTATTTTTTTATGGAATGAAAATGAATATTTTTTTCCAAGAAAAAAATGAAAATGAAATAATTATCAAGTCCAAATTGAAATGCTATAGAAAATTTACATATATTCATTTGAATAATTAAAAATTATTTCCCAACTTTTCAATTTTGAAAAACACAATTAATAGTATTGCTTAAATGAGGGCCAACACTCATGGCTTCCATATTGAACCAAAAACTCGTTAAATCGATTGAGTTTTTTTCAATTTTCAATCATAAAGAATTTGAGAATGAAATGTCATTTAGAGTTTTTATCTTCCCCACACTTAAGAATATAATATATAAATTTACCTAGGTTTATTTTGCATGGTGTTTATTCCACCCAATATTTTAATGGCATGATGTTGTGATATGGATCTACTAACTAAGAAGCCTTAGGTTTTTTCTCTAATTATAGTGTTTTTAGTACCATAATTGATTTTACCATCATCGGTTGGACCCCTTCATAGGTTGTTCCCTCTCACCATTGGCCTTAGTCATGTTTACTATTGCAATACTAGCTCATTCGAGTCATTCCTTGTAACATATCTCCCTTTATGGTCATGTCCAATGTAGGATTTCTCTAAATGGCCCTATCTATGAAGATTAGTGCCCTAATAAAAACTTGAGTCATCATGGCATTCTATAGTGGTGTTAATACCTTCATTCCATCATCCTTTAGAAATGGCAAGCATCCTACCTCTATCTGCCTAAATCTCATTTTGGATGTCTCTTCAATCCATTATCCTTCTTACCGAAAAAGTTGTCAATATGATAAGTCCACCCACTTCCCCAAGTAGATGAATAGTGAACCAATAATAACTTCCTCCTTTGCACACACCCCTTAACTCCCCCATGACTCATTGTTCCATTATATAGCCTTAGATTGGACCCTTTTCTCTCCAGCTCCATACAATCCTAGATCAAACCCTTCGATCTCCACACATGTCCTACTTGGTCATTTGTTTGACGAAGGATTTTTGAGTGTAAACCTTACATACTAAAACTATGTCCCTTGAGATTATAGTAGACTAAAGAATTTTCTCCAAGTAGATTGTGTTGGTTTCCAAGTTTAATATACCCTTATAGAAGTTAATAAATTTTAAAAAATAATTGCCATTAACTTGTATCCATTTGTGTTCATGGGATTTTGGATAGATGGTGATAGCGTGTACTGTTAAGACACTCTTAGATGCTAAGTCATTGGTTCAATTCCCCGCTATATTCAGATGTTATTCTTAGACTTGACGATGATGTAGATAAAACCAGTCACACTCTATAGCTCCTCTAGTGTAAATAATGATACCAAGTTTTTGTTCCTAATTTTGAAATTTGATTCATTACTAGAGATAAATAAAAAAAACTCTTTAGACAAACTCCAATACCCCATAGATCTGAATTTGTTTGGATATTAATTTGAATAAAGAGTGTACATAAAATTAATAAAAAATCAAAGTAAAATAGCATAAAGAAGTAATAAATGGATAAAAAAAGCCCTATTATTGTGATATGATTCCCAATAAAATAGCATAAAGAAGTAGTAAAAGGATAAAAAAAAGTCCTATTATTATGATATGATTCCCCTTTAAGAAAGCCAATCTTCCTCTTTTCGACATACCAACATGTTCTTATTTTGCGTTCTTGGTGTTATTCAACGCTTTGTTCATTGCACTGTTTTATTCAAAGTAAATGGTAGAGTGGAGATGACTTGGCACCAAGATATTGCCTCGTAAAAGAGGGAGGCTTTTGGTAGAGCAATCTAATGAGACAATGTCCTTCGATGTGATACAATACTTAAACATTGAATTTATTTTATTCCTAGGTAAATGTTTCAATATAGACGATTTGGCACACAAGATATAGGGTCATTCAGAATGGAGAACGTGGGGTTCCTCATTTGAAAAGCGGACATGGATAAGCAAATCGGTGGGAAATAGTAGTGAATAAATTAATAAATGGTTAAAAAACATAATGCTGGATATGCAGTTTCATTGATTATAAAGGGTTTTCTAAGAATTTTAACCAGAATGAATTGGTGAATAATTTGTTTTAGCAATTTCCTTTATTAAAAGTTTTAACATATAATATAATTTGTAATTTGATGATTTGTAGTGTTTAGTTTGTAATATTTATAAAATAATTTTGTAATTTGATGATTTGTATTATTTAGTTTGTAGTATTTATAAAATAATTGTAAATCTTTAACAAATTATTTTTTTCACAAATTCTCATTTTTAATTTAAAAATAAGAAATAAAAACAATTATAATTATATGAATTTCAGAACTTAGACTAGCTTGAAATATTCCTTTTCAGCTTAATCGATGACCGCCAAAGCCTAACAGAGTAATCAAATGATTACTTACATACTACTAGTAAATGTAAATGTGGCATTAAATCCTTCCGGTTGTTGGAATAAATAGAAACTAGATAAGAACCGTCGATTCAAACTGGATTTAATCTTTAAAAATTTCATTGCAATACATAAAATTTAAAATCGTTATCAAAAATTTCACTCAGAAACATGTTTTTCTACGAGGCCATCATTCCCTCGTTTTACTGTTGGAATTATGTTTTTCGTAATGATTATATTTGACTATTACGGCACGTTTATTTGAATTTCAAGGGCCCTACTAACTCTGGAACGTAAGAAGAAAATGGCCCTAAAAAAGGAATTTAGGGATATTCAGAGGGCGATTGAAGAGATTATATCGTCCTTTCTTAATGTATATCCAGACGACAATAAACTGCAAGAATTAATCAGGCTTGGGGAAAGGAAGCGGGAGATACTCAGGATTGAGGAGGTCTCCTGGAAGCTCAAAAGCCGAATGGCTTGGCTGGCAGAGGGAGATTTAAACACAAAATACTTTCACAAAATTGCGAATGGGAGGAAGATTAAGAATTCTATTTGGAGCATTAAAAGGGCGGACGGCACAATGGCGTGCAAGTTACAGGAAATTCAACAGGAGGCGATCGATTATTTCTCCAAGTTCTATTCCAGACAGGCTGGCATTGATCATGAGGCACAGGAATGGCTATTACAGCATGTTAACAGGTTTATGAACGATGAAGCCATAGCAATACTAGATTCAGCAATTTCTGAGAATGAAGTATTAAAGACCCTAAAAGCTTTTTCAGCGGACAAATCCCCGGGGCCGGATGGGTGGCCCAGGGAATTTTTCATTCACTTCTTTGAAATGATGGGTAAAGAGTTGGCCCAAATTATTGATCAAATTCGATCTTCGGGTATAATGCCGGCTAGCCAGAATTCCACATTTATTGCACTGATCCCAAAAGTGAATGAGCCACAGTCATTTTCGGATTTCAGGCCGATATCTCTGTGCAATGTGCTCTATAAGATTAGCTCGAAGATCATTGCGGAGCGCCTCAAAGGTGTATTATCAGACAACATATCTAAGGAGCAATATGGATTTCTGAAGGGGCGTTCAATACACGAGGCAGTGGCTGTGGCACAGGAAGTGGTTCATTCAATACATTCAGAGAAACAGAAGGCTATTTTGTTAAAAGTCGATATTCATAAGGCCTATGACTCAATAGATTGGTCATATATTAGGCTTGTGCTCATGAAAATTGGGTTCCCTTTGAGATGTATCAGATGGGTAATGGCATGCATTTCCACAGTCAGTTTTGCAGTTCTTATAAATGGTATTCCTACTTCCTTTTTCGGAGCTGAGCGCGGATTGAGACAGGGCTGTGCGCTCTCTCCTTTATTATTCATACTTGTAATGGATAGTTTCAGTCGTATATTGCATAGTGCGGAGAGGAGGGGGTGTATAAGAGGCTTCTCATTCTCAAATGAAGTTTCCTGTTCACACTCACTATTCGTCGATGACCTGATTATGTATGGATATTTGAAGCGGAACCATTGGTTCTACATACATTTAATGTTCATCCGATTACATGCTGCCACTGGATTGAATATTAATAGAGGCAAATCCTTTATTATTTATGAATTCGGTGAATTACAGGAGATTGAATTCATTGCTGAATTCATGGGGGTCGAGATTAGGGAGGTAGGCACAGCTTTTACATACTTGGGATTCCGGATCAAACCGTGTGGATATAAAATTATGGATTGGACATGGATGGTGGACAAATTTCGCCGGAGGATTGAGGGCTGGTCTCACAGGTGGTTGTCATTGGGTGGCAGGTTGATTCTAATCCAGGCTGTTCTTTCGCAAATGCTGGTATACTGGGGCCTCTTGTTCTATATTCCGGATGGTATCATCAACACTCTCAACAGTATTGTTGCTAAATTTTTATGGGGGGGGGGTGGCCATGGCCCATAAAATACATCTTGTCAAACTGGAGCGCCTATGCAGGGACAAGAAACATGATGGGTGGGGGATTCTCAATATGAGAACATTCAATTCTGCGCTGCTCATAAAATCATTATGGAGAGCAATAAAGGGAAACAGTATTTGGAACAGGGTTATAAAAAGCAAATACATTGAGGGGGATTTCTTAAAACAGATTCTGTGTTCCAATTATCGGTTTACCAGGCGTTCATCGGCCATATGGAATAGCTTTAAGAAAATATTGATACATCTTCCGGGCAGGCTCGCATGGGCGTTTGGGGATGGGGGAGATATTCCAATAACGTACAGAAAAATCATTGGCATCCCGGATTATAATGGCCTGTCTATACAGCTTGTGCATAGCCTGTCGCAGAGGGGTATTATGTATATATCGCAGACCATAAGGGTCTGGGCTTTTGGTGCTCCTGTTTTTAAGAGTGCGGATCAGCTAGGATTGCCGGTTCAGGTGGCGGATGAATGGGAGGATGTGCGGGAGATCTTTCGGGCTGCTGGTTTCAATTGGAAGGAGGGTGGTGATACAATTGATTGGGATGGTCCCATTCTTGAAGGTGCGCCAATTGTTAAAGAGGTATATAGGAGTCTCAACCTTGAATCTTATCGGGATCAAACACTTTCTTCCTTTTATCCCTTCTGGCAAAGGAAGATCCCCTCGAAGATAGTCCTGTTTGGCTGGTTGGTGTCCAAAGGTAGGATTCTCACAGGTGAAAATCTGAATCGACGAGGGTTCTCGGGACCCTTTAGATGTCATATCTGTTGTGCAGGCCTGGAAACAGTTGACCATCTATTTTTTAGATGCCCTGTTATTGCGAGGTTGTGGAAGTTCTTTTCGAATCATCACATGGGTGTGACATGGTTACCAACTGAATTCCTGAATGTCGCACTGGAATGGGACAATCTTAATGGCAAATACAAATCTTTGCCATTCTTTTTTGTCTGGGAGGTATGGAAGGGTAGGAATAGGGTGATCTTTGAGGGGGTGCCATTTCAGATATCTCAGGTATTTGCATATATTCATGGTTGGTTGGATGATCGCCCACTCCCCTGTGCTGTGGTGCTGGACTGTTCTAAGCGAAATAGGCCGCATGAGATCACACTGCCAGCAATTTATTTCGACGGAGCATGTGTGGGAGGTCTGTTGGGTTGCGGGGCATGGGTAAAAATTTCTCAGAGGGAGCGGCTGCACATCCATTGGAATGCGGGATGGGGTACCAATAATAAAGCTGAGCTTATTGCCCTGTGGGGCGCTCTTCGAATGGCAATTTATCTTCGACTTCAGGGCGTGCACATCTATGGTGACTCTCAGATTGTAATAGGATGGGTGCTTGGGCAAAAGCTCATGATGAGGCCTGATCTACAGGGTTGGCTGCTGAGGGTTAGAGGTCTGTGGGACAAACTCGAAAGACCTCCTTTAACTCACATCTACAGGGAAGTAAATACACGTGCTGATGGGCTGTCCAGAAAGGGTCTGGAATCGGATTTCGGGATGATGCACATACAACTTTTTAGGGATAATAATTTACATTGGCAGACATCCATTCCTATGCCATAACGGCTTTTTGCTTTGAACTATGATATGATGGTTAATGGTTCTCAGTTTTGGGAGGTATTTTGGCATACGTGGGTATGAGTCGGAGTGGCGGTGCACTCTGTTCTGTTTTGTTTTGGTATACTGGGGAAGGTTTGGTCACAAGCAAACCTGGTCTGGTTAAGCTCTTCAGCTGATGGGGATACACAACCAAGCCAGATGATATTCTTCTCCGGATCCTGTCAGTTTGGAGTTCGCTTGCAGGGCACAGTACTGGTTTCGGTATATAGTTTGCTGTGGCTTTTATAGTTTCCTGGTTCACAGTTTTGATGGTCCGTTGGCGTTTTTACTCAGGGTTCATATCTCGGCGGCCATGTGGCGACTGTATTAGATCCTTCAGATGGGGCAATGGAGTTGCTATTTATGTGGGAGGATGGTGTTTGTTTGTTTATAATGCTACACAGTATTGACATGATTTTTCCGGCGCTGGCCTGTGTCCAATTCTTACATGGACTTCGTCATTCTCAATATCCCACTCCTTCTGATCATTGCTCTTTTTTCTGTTCTTATCCTGCAGGTCCAATATTAATGGTTTGTCATTATTTTCATCGAATACCTTGGTTTCCCTCTCATTGGGGAATACTTGATGAATTTTATGATCTGATATGGGGAGGCCGACCTTCTCTCTCATGTTTATGAGAGGGGTTTTGTCTGGCTCATTTGTATGGATTCTCGCTATTGACCTTCATAGCCGAGATTATGTATGCATTATGTACTGTCTATATTATAATATATACAGCGTTTTTTTCTTCTGAAAAAAAAATAAAAATTCCTATGTTGCAGTCATCACGGAATCGCTGGCCTTACATTCAAATACTACTCTACGTTTAGAGTTTCTTGGCCATCCAGTAAGCATTGGGAATATTTTGTTCAAATTTAATAAATAATTTATTTATAAGCTTTAATTTAGAGTTTCTTACGCATCCAGGTAAGCATTGGGATTTTTTTTTTTTTTCAAATTTAATAAATAATTTATTTATAAGCTTTAGTTTAGAGTTTCTTGCGTATCCAGGTAAGCATTGGGATTTTTCTTCTTTCAAATTTAATAAATAATTTATTTATAAGCTTTAGTAAAATCATTTCTAGTTATGAGAATCAGGCCTTCTTCTTTCAAATTTAATAAATAATTTATTTATAAGCTTTAGTAAAATCATTTCTAGTTATGAGAATCAGGCCTTATGGGAGTTTCGCCATTGAGGAGAGAAAAACTCTAGAGATTTTTTAAGGACATCTTTTCAAAATGTCTAAAATAGATTATTTAAATATATATATTTTTTAATCTTTAATGAAAAGTATAGTTAGAAATAAGATTATTTTTAATTTATTTTAGTGTTGAAATTTGAGTTTATTAATATTTATTATTATTATTTTTTATGATTGTTAATTTATTTTTAACAAATAACACAATTAATTAACAATAAAACTTTACTATTCATTTTTTATTTACTATCTATTTTTTAAATTTGTTGTTGCAATGAGTAAATGCATAGAAAAATGGATTTTAGGGCTTCATTTATCTTCACCAAAGCCTTACACATCATAGTTGAAACAAATAGGGTTTTATTTATCTCAACTAAAGCCTTACCCATTATAGTTTTGAAATTATTTTAGAATTTTAATTCTCTTTTTTTAATCAAATGTAAGGTTAGAAACAAGATTCTTTTCATTTTACCACAGAAGGATGTTTATAATTTTTTTTATGATTGTTAATTTTTTTTAAAATATTTTTATTATGTTTTATTTTATAAAGTAGTTAAACAAAGTTATAATATTTTTACTTTTACTTTTAAAATTTTATTTATATGTTCTTTTATTAATTAGATTAATTTTGTATTACAAATTGGAAAGTCACTTTTAGATTTTGTAAGTTATATCATTAAATACCCAAGTTATACCATACATGAGTTGTTATTTTTTGTGGTTTTGATGTAGTCTCTTTTTTCCCAATGGTACTTACATACTTATGGTTCTTAGAGAAGAAATGGTTATACTAATCAAACATTTCATTTTCTAAACTTCTTGAATGATGATATTTCATCTTAGGACCAAATAACTGATACTTATCTAAAAATGATATTGACATATATTGTTTTAACCAAATTATGTAACTAAATAGCTCAATCCAATTGTTCACATTTCCTCTATACTATTATTTCCTACCTACATGATTCATGTGAGAGAATTCCCTCTATACTACTCTTTCTTATGGTGCAATTGCTAGTAAATATGCTTTGTTACAATACCATGGGCCAATGCCATGGCTTATTAACACTACATGCCCAAAAAACACAGAAAAGTTTGACGAGAAATCGAAATCTTAAATCCCTCTGGCACTTCATGAACGAATTCGAAAATTATCAACTGTTCAAATTCTACGATCATGCCTGGGATGCGACCCGCCTTGAAGATCATTTCAATAGATTTTGTCAGCCAGGTCATGTTATTTGATGCGGAAATTTTTTCTTCTGCCCGAGGACTATAAATTTGATGAGGGCCATCTTCATCGGTTTCAAAGACAGAGCTCCGAAGCATCTCGACTATGAACATATCAAAAGACTGGCTGCGCGAGAACAAGAAATTTTGAAAATTGATGAAATATCGTGGAAGCTGAAGAGTCGGAATTGCTGGTTAAAAGAAGGTGACAGGAACACTAAGTATCTTCATAAATGTGCCTCTGACCGCAGGAATCAGAATGTTATATGGCGCATCAAGAGGATTGATGGTAGCTTTTCTACTACAACACCGAAAATTCAACACGAAGCTTTCCTACATTTTTCGGCCTTTTTTCAGTAGAACCAAGAGATAGATTCTCCATGTCAACAATGGGTTCTTGATCAAGTTCCTAGAATTTTGGAAGACAATGACATAATTTCCTTGGATGGGCCTATTTCAATAACCGAGGTCGAAGGGGTGCTTAAATCCTTTCCACACGATAAATGCCCTGGTCCAGATGGCTGGACCTCTGAGTTCTTCCTGTTCTTCTTTGATATTATGGGGGAAGAACTGACAGATATCACGGAATCATTCAGAACATCTGGAAGTATCCCAGCCAATCTGAACTCCACATTCATTGCCCTCATAACAAAGAATGATAACCCTTCAACCTTCGGGGAATACCGGCCAATTGCTCTGTGCAATCTTCTATATAAAATCACTTCCAAGATCATCGCTAACAGATTAAAGCCGACCCTTTCTGCTCATATATCTCCCGAGCAATACGGCTTCCTCAAAGGTAGGTCTATTCATGATGCCATAGCTGTAGCACAGGAGGTTTTACACTCCATACACTCTCAGAAATATGAGGCCTTGGTTATGAAAGTTGATCTCCACAAGGCCTACGATACCCTGGATTGGTCCTACATTTGACTGGTTTTATTCAAAATAGGACTACCGCTCAGAATCATCCGATGGGTTATGTCTTGCATTACCACAGTCAAATTCGTTGTTCTTATTAATGGTCTTCCTACCTCCTTCTTCGCGGCTGGCCGGGGACTAAGACAAGGATGCGCCTTGTCCCCGCTGATCTTCATACTTATTTTGGATGGTTTCAGTAAACTGTTGCATATGGCGACACGTAATGGTTTCATATCAGGTTTTTCTTTTTCTGATTCCACATCGACCTCCCATTCACTCTTTGCCGACGACATGCTGCTATTTGGGAGCCTCAGAAGGAATCACTGGTTCTACATACTCTTCATATTCAACAGATTTACTGCTGCCACGGGTTTGCACATTAACAAGGACAAATCCTTTCTTCTATACGAGTTTGGTGACCTTGATGAAATCCTTTACATTGCGGAGTTCTTAGGGGTTCGTGTTCAGTTGTTCACAGACGGACTTCCATACTTGGGTTACAAGATCAAACCATGTGGATACCACCGAGTGGATTGGCTATGGATGCTTGAGCGTTTTAGGAAGAAAATCAACACATGGATACACAGATGGCTTTCCTTGGGCGGCAGATATATCACGATTCAGGCTGTCCTTTCCCAACTCCTGGTTTATTGGGGACATATTTCTTATCTGCCTGCGAATATAGTGGAAGACATAAACAGGATCATCGGCAGATTTCTTTGGAATGGATCAGGGCATACTCATAAATTCCACCTTGTCAGACTTTCCTCTTTATGCAGGTCCAAAGATCACGATGGTTGGGGCATATTGGACACAAGGAATTTCAACATTTCTTTTCTCATCAAATCCTTCTGGCGGGCTACCAACGGATCAGGAATTTGGCTGCAGATTGTCAAATGCAAATATCTCACCGGTGATCCCTTACATTTCCTCCTCTACCACGAATTCCTTTTCCGTGCATCTTATTCAACTATCTGGGGCAATTTCAAGAAGATCTTGGGTCATGTTGGGGTCAGACTCGCATGGATTTTCAAGGACGGAAGTCGAATTCCTCTCAGTAACCTTAATATGCAAGGTTTTGATAGCCAGACAAAACCATCTGCAAGGCTCATTCATTTTCTTACTCACCGGGGAATCTGATATCTCTCACAGACTATCTCTTCATGGACTTTTGGGGCCCCTATATTCAAGAATGCAAAACAACTGGGACTTCATGATGAAATAGCTACTGAATGGGAACAGATACATGAATCTTTAAGTGCGGCTGGTGTCTACTTTTCTATCAGAGGCGACTGCATCATTTGGGATGGGCCGATGTCTGCGGAACTTCCGATTGTCAAAGATATTTATCATAGAATCAATTACCAATCCTACTCATCACAGTGTTCAGGAATTTTCGCACAATTCTGGAAACGTGGGCTTCCAAACAAAATCATCCTTTTTGGCTGGCTTACTTGGAGGAATAAAATTCTGACTTGGAATAATCTGATCAAAAGAGGCATGATGGGCCCCAACATATGCTCTATATGTGGCCTTGCCGAAGAGACTGTTGATCATCTATTTTTTCAATGTCCCAAGTTCATTCAACTATGGAGATTATTCTCTGTACACCTTATTGATTCTGACTGGGCTCCTACTGTTTTCATTGATGTCGTGTACAAATGGGACTCCATTAAGAATAGATTTAGAACGCTGCCCTTATACCTCATATGGGAGGTTTGGCTTGCAAGGAACCGGCTCATATTTGATGCTGTCCCAATCAATATTTCACACATTTTCAAGGCTATCATGACCTGGATCGATGCCATACCAACAAAGTCCACATGCCCCACTGATGGCTCCCATCGGATTCGACCTCATGAAATATCACTACCGGCTATCTTCTTCAACGATGCTTGTAAGGAGGGCAATACAGGATGTGGCAATTGGATTAAGATATCCACCCGGGAAAGAATCCATTTATTTTGGAATGGCGGATAGGGCTCCAATAATAAGGCCGAGTTAATGGCCCTTTGGGGAGGACTATTAGTGGCAGCCAACATGGAACTTACGGATCTTCACATATATGGAGACTCTGCTTTGATTGTTGGCGTTATCATGGGCCATACTCAACTTCATATACCATCTTTATAGGGCTGGATCATCAGGGTCTGGAGGATTTGGCAGAGACTGGGATCCCCTCCCATTGAGCACATATACAGGGACCTAAATTCACGAGCTGATAGTCTGTCTAAAAGGGGATTAAATGCATCCTTTGGTGTTATTCAGGTGCTCCACTTCAAGGATGGAGTACTTCATTTGGAAAATTCTGTTCCTTTACCATAAAACTGTCTCTATACAGATACCTTTTTCTTCTACATCCACTTATTGTATGCTCACCATTATTTCTGTTTCTATTAGCTACACCTCTCTATTTTCACTATCTACAGATTGTAACCTCCTCGATCTTCCTATCTGATCTATCTTCTTTCTTCCTATCCTACTCAACTACAAGAGGTTTAGCTTGTTTTTCCCAGTACTACTTTCTTCTCGGCATCATGAATTTCTGGTATACTTCTTGAGTATATACTGTCAGTACATTGGAATCGGACCTGTTTCTTTCTCATGTGAGACAGTTTCACCTTGGGGAGAAGCCTACCTTTCTCTTTTTGCAAGGTTTTTGTTTTTATCATTGCTTACAAGCGAGCCTGTTACGGAATTTCTTTTCACAATTTTGATTTTCCCAAGAATGGTCGCATGTTTCTGTTTCTCCTCCTGACAAGCGAGTCTACTTCAGGAGTATATCAAGCGAGCTTGCCATAAGTTTATGCTCTTTTCACATCTCTACTACAGGAACATTCATTTGGATTTATTCCACAACAATTACATACATGCCTATTCTCTGGATCATATCAAGCGAGCCTGACATCAAGCGAGCCTGTTTGCATCTTCTGTTTTCATCACTACCAGAAGTAATTTCTCGGGTTTTGTTTTCGACTGCACATCTTAGGCACTTTCACGGAATCTTCACAAGCGAGCCTGTTTCACACATTTGCTGGTGTTCTTTTTTGACACATCTGTGTTCATGGTTTTCTGGACCTTTCGCCTTAACAATCGAGACTGATTCATATTAAAGTGTTGTCTCTCCCTCCAGTTACTCCTGGAGAGCTGGCACCTGTATATTGTTTTCTCAGGGTGTTTATCTGTACTGCCTCATATTTTGATTTGGGTGGATTTATTCCCCAGAATGTTTTAATGATCCCATCCTGCATTTGTTTCGACTATCACATGAATTCATTACCACTGGATGTTGGATCAGATTATCATCTCTTCTGATATGTTTGTAATGTCTGATATATTAATTGTTAATACAACAACGTTTTTTTCCTCTGAAAAAAAAATTTGCCGGCGGTTTTGAAGTTTGAATGAATGCAAGCTTTCCTTATTTCTGTATAGCCGGTGCTTCAATCTGGTGCGGACGTAGGAAATAAACAACATTTGTACCATTAAAAAATTATTTCATATCTTTAGTGCAAATTGTGCAATGTTGTTTTTGGCATTCATACAAATTTGGAATCTGACATGGCAAATAAAGTTTTAGCACCATTCAAATTGATCTAAACTATGGTATAATTCATCCGAAATTCCTTTTCCTGGTTTTCCCCGAAGAAACAAATTTAAATATGATATATTATGTCTATAAAGTTTAATGCAAATTAGATTTGTTAAAAGTTTTCTATTGCTTCTTATTAATCCCCATTTTCAATTATTTTAATTCCAGTGAACCACTGATAGCTATGGATTAGCTATGGATTAACGGTTTCATTAAAAACCAATTTTGTGAATATTATATATGATGGGTATATCTAAAAAGATCCAAAATGAACATTCTCTATTTATTATAATAAATTTTTTTCAGTTTCCAATTCAATCCTTATCAAGAGTCTGTGACATTGGCAATGGCCTCATCCTCTTTATGTTTCAACCGAGAAAAACAACCGAAAGAGGCCAAATCTTTGCCTTACTTAATAGAAATGCGCCAGATATTGTCTTATATTATTATATTTTTTAATTTTTTCTTATTTCCTATGAGTTATGGAGTCCATTTTTATTATGTTTCAACTTTATGTTCAATGGAGAAAAACAACCGAAAGAGGCCAAATCTTTGCCTTACTTAATAGAAATGCGCAAGATATTGTCTTATATTATTATATTATTTAATTTTTTCTTATTTCCTGTGAGTTATGGAATCCATTTTTATTATGTTTATCTTAATATTTTTAATTTTATCTTTTATATTTCTCCATTATTGAATCTCTTATAGAGTAGCTGACTACAGAATATATGTGTAAGTGTATGTACGTAAACAATATTATGAAAACATTTTATAACAATATGACAAGATTCTTTACCATGCTTATTTATCCCCACTTTATCGTCAAAGTTATTAACTTGTAACAATTAGAATTTGTTACAATAATATGGGAAGGACAATGGTTTACGTCCAATACCACAAGCCCAAAAAACATAACTTATTTCACAATCAAAATTTTTTATAACAATAATAAAATATTCTTATATGGATATTATTAACTTGTAAATAGGCTTTGTTACAATACCATGGACCAATACCATGGCTTATCAATACTACATGCCCAAAAAACATAACGTATTTTACAGTGAAAATATTTTACAACAATATGACAAGATTCTTAATCATGGATATTCACCTCCACTTAGCCATTGATATTATGAACTTGTGAATAGGATTTGTTACAATAGCATGGGCTAATACAACCACATGGATTATCAATACCACATGCCAAAAAATCATAATTTATTTCACAATCAAAATATTTTATAACAATTTGAAAAGATTCGTAACCATTGTTACTCACCCCCACTTTACCATGCATATTATTGACTTGTAAATAGGCTTTGTTACAATACCATGGGTCAATACCATGACAAATCAATACCACATGCCCAAAAACCATGACTTATTTCACAATAAAAATATTTTATTTTAATTTAGTTTTATAACAATTTTTTTAATTTAAGCTAATGTGAAAAATGTTATAATTAGTTATAATTTAGTTTTATAATTTTTTTTAATTAAAGCTAATGTAAAAAAGGTTATAATTAGCTTTGAGATATATCTAAACCCTCTATCGTCCATGCTACTAAAAATATTCTCATAGAAATTAAATTAAGGTTTTAAAAAATTAAAAATGAAAATACTTCTATATTTAAAGGTCTGAAATTTATATAATAAAAATAGTATTAATAAGAATCAACATAGATCCATATTAACTAAGGATACAATCGATAACAACAAGAAAATTTAAGGGAAGAGTAGGGGAGGGAGAGAGAGGGACGGAGATAGTGATAAAGCTGAAGGGCGATGAGAGAGAGAGAAAGAGAGAGTGATGCGAGGAGACAGAGAGAGGGATGTGGGAGAGAGAGAAAGAGAGATGGAGAGAAAGAGAGATGAAGTTAGAGGGGGAGAGACAGGAAGGAAAGAACGAAGACATAGATAGATATAGGTGGAGAGAGAGAGAGGGAGTAATAAGGGAGAGATGGAGAGAGAGTGAAGGAAAGAGGAGAGGAGGGAAGAGAGATAGGGAGAGAAGGGAAATAAAGAGAGAGGGGGCAAAAATATAGAGGGGAGAAAGAGAATGGGAGAGGGAGCAAGAGAGAAAGAGAGAGAGAGATGGGGGAGGAGAGATAGAGGGAGGTGGGAGAGAAAGGGAGAGGGAGGAGAGAGAGATGGAGTTAGAGGGGGAGAGAGAGGGAAGGAAGAAGAAAAATATAAGGGATAAAGGTAAAGAGCGAGAGAGGGAATGACAAGGGATTGATGGAGAGAAGGTGAGGGGGAGAGGAGAGCAAGAGAGAGGAGAGAGAGGTGGAGAGGAAGAGAGAGGGAGAGATACAAAGATAAATATGGAGAGAGAGTGTGTGTATGTTCTGGTGGTGAGATAGAGAGACTCAATAAGAAAGAGACACAAAGATACAAATATAGATATTATATAGTATTATATAACCAACCTAGATCCATCTTAACCCGAATCTATCAAGCACCGAGAGGGATCAAATCTCTCAAGGAGTAAACATTTCCTTGAGTTTTGCACTAAAAAAAAGGTTTGCACCTTGAGTGATTGGATCCCTCTTGACGCTTGATAAATACGGGTTGAGATGGATCTAAGCTAATTTAATATTTTTCTTATATATTGATCATTATAGAAGACCATCGAGCCTTTCTCTATAGTCTATGTTTGAACTAGGGACATAACACTATCTTGCTAGAGACATTTGAACCACAAGCACTAGTGCAAATGATATCATGTTCAATGTAGAATTAACATGCATTAGAGGATTTACAGTTGATTTATGGCTCTTAACGATGTGTTATTTACCTTGTTATTACGCTTCTCACAATATTTTATTGTTCTATGCTAATTTAGAAGGTTTTATGAAATATCAAATTTACTCACTATGCAATTGAGTAAACGATGTTGTTTTCCATATAAAACATATGTTAAACACCTAATCCTCAATTTATGATTTGGGTTAGTGTGTATTATGTTAATTAGTTGTTAGAGTCCAAGAAAACTCGGAAAATGAATCAACAATTTCATTATGTATTTAAATGTACATTGTGTACATCATTCTTTGAGACCATCATTAATAATATAGTTGAATTTGGTTTACAATTTTGTTGTCCTTCAATGGTATCAGAGCGAAGGTTAATTTGTTATGTCATCTAGAATGAGCCACTGTTGTGTCACCTTCTTATAGAGAATTGGTGAAGTAGAGAGAGGAATATCAAAGTGCTAGTTATAAGTGAAGTATAATATGTTGTTGCATATTGAAGACTTCTAGACATATACATCGTGCTTCTTGAATGAGATTTAATGTACAGAGGGCCAAGGTTTTGTATCTATGTTGAATATTGGGCTAATAGTGGAAACTGTAACACATTCCTGTGAAGAGGGTGAAAAGAGTATGTAATGGATCAGTGTGAGGAATACTAAATCGATGTCTCTATAAAACGCTATTAAGGTAGTCGATCTTGTGAACCTAAAAATTGTTATTGTGTAATAACCTCATGTTTTCCCAATATTTTTTAAGTCATTGTGGTTAATCTCATCCCATGTGGATTGGTATGGAAAAGATCACAGTGTCATACTAGAGAAACTGGGGTTTTGTGAAATGGGTATGGATATTTTTGTGCTACCAGTAAATGCTTCCACTGCTATATTGAACCATTATTGTCACTAAATTATCCTCAAAACAGGTCAGACACTTTATCTTATATTTCGATTATGGAGGATCTAACCACACTTGACATTGTTATTGTTTGAAGTTATCCTACCAAGAGTGATTGTTTGTTAGTGCAAAAGTGAAGATTTCTGTCAAAACTCGTGAATGTGTTTTTCTCCCTTTTATCCTTGGAATTTTTTGGTGGGTATCCTTTGAGATCGACTAGAAGATATTATCCTGCATTTATTAGTTGATAATGATGTAGATAAATGTTGCTATCTATTTGTTAATATCGGTGGAGAGAGATTTTTTTTTTAAGAGTATTGATATCCTAAAAAAAAAAATCCTGAAGACTTCAGAGATAGCACACTACCTATAGTGGATATGACAATTCATTGACGAAGCATGTCTCTTGTCGATGTTGTCTACAACGAAGACTAATTACTAAAAGGATATTCGTCTAAAAAGTTCAAGAATCTTACCAGTCTGATACGTTGTTAGGCTACTGTGCACTCGTGGCGTTGGACATCATTTGAAAGGTTGAGAAATGAAGCGCAAATCATTGTTGTTTCTCATATACTACCGAGACCTATAAAGGGTGTTGAACAAGAGATTAAAAAGGCGATAAAAGAGGCTTAAATACAAAGGTACATGAAGGCCGTAAATATAGTATTCTAATTCAAATTCTAGAGAAATTATTTCATATTCTTACTCCCAAAGAATTGTGTCGCATCCTCTTTCCTTTTTATGCTCCTTGAATTAGTGAAGAAGTCTCCTTGGATTTGTATGAAATTTTAGACTTTGTTGATTCTAGCCATCATTTGATTCTTGCTGCTGACACTACCACCTATGATTTCATTCATGATATCACTGCTAACTGTAGGTTTTTTTTTATGAAGACATGGGTGCTTTGGTTATTGATAGCACCAGCTATGTTGTTTTGAAAATGGACAATGATCATACTTTAATTGTGAGAGACGATGTAATTGATTCAAAAGTTATTTTGGGAGAGAAAAATCTTGAGGCTCCTGTGCTTTTCCAAGGGATTTCTCATTATTTAAATCCCACAAACAACATGGAGTTTATATGGTGAGATGAGAGAATTATGAAAATAAAACATTTGAGAGACACAAACGGATGATGTTATTAACGACTTGCTAGTCTTGATCAACTAGTTCAGATTTCTTGAGCGATGTGTTGAATTGTTACAATTGATAATCAAGCTATCATTCCAGTGAATAAAGCATTATCTAATTATAGTCATTTCTTTTTAAGTTTAATATGTTGCATTGTTGATCGAAAATCATGAATGGCTCGGATATTGTCTCGTGAATTGAATTTCAAAGTGGGATTTGTTTTTGTTGCTTTGTTTATTATCAACGGTTTGTGTTTTTTTTTCCAAGAATTTAAAATAATTTTTTTTTGGCTTGCGGTATTTGTGGTTGTTGGATTTGAAAGATGAAAGGTGACACAACTTTACTCTCTTGATGTTGCATGAAGGTATGATGTTGCATTACCACTCACTAGATACTATTTTTTATCAAAAATTTGATATTTGGTAGCAAATGATAACACATGCATATTTTAAATTTAGTTTTGAGTTGTTGTAGTAATTTCCGATTCCAACAAAATTTATGTGAAGTGGGTGGGATGATAAAAAGTTAATTCACATTAAATAATGGGTAAAAGAGTTTAAATTAAAATTCGATTATATGATTTTGATAAATTTGAATTGAAAAGGTCAAAGTTTGAATTGAAGACTCAAAGTTAAAAGGTCAAAGTTTGAATTCAAGATTCAAAGTTAAAAGGTCAAAGTTTGAATTGAAGATTCGAAGTTAAAGTTAAAGTTATGGTGTCCAAATTTATTTAAAATTTTATAATCAATGTCGTAGATGGGTGCAAGATTGGTTGAACCCGACTCCAGTGACTAAAATGGCTCAAATTAAAAATTTATTAGATATATTAAAAAATCTCATTAGTTCCATTACTGATGAAACTGTAAAGTCCAACAAATTAAGTCTTGGTGATATCAAAATTTGTTTGCATGATGCATTAGAGACAGTCGAATTTATCTAGATTGAGTCTCAAGTAAAAAGAGACAACCTAATTGCAAACAATAGTTAGAGATTCATGGAGCCATTTAAAAAGAAATATTGCATGCAGATGTAAAAATTGAACATCCACTTCCCAAAACATTTGTTAGACCTTGGGAAAAAATAGTGCATAACAAAAACAAAACTATTTTGGGATATATTAAGAATGTTTTGGATGTATCTTTTCATGTTCCTTATTTTTATAAATGCATACAATTTCATAGTGTTGGATCTCTAGATGGAATTGTTCTAGAAAAAAATTATTGATGCCAACATTGTGATATAGTTGGACATGTGAAATATCGGTGTTTTGATTTTGACCCATGTGAACATTGTGGAAAGAATAATCACTATTCAAAAAAATGTTCTAGAAAGAAGATTGTTGCAAGAGAGAAACTAAATTTTAGATGGATTGCTTCTTCAGATTGGTCCAAAACTACCAAGAAGATTTACATCTGATACCAAAGGAGATGTTCGAGAGTTTTGACTTGTCTTGCAATGAATATTACTTCATCTTATCACCTGATACTTGACAAGGGGGAGAATTGATGAAATTGAGTTTTTCTGCTACAGGTTAAAAGATTTGTCAAAAGCGAGCCTGAGATAGAGATCATATTTTTTCTACTACAATATAGAGCTCGAGTTCAGATTCAGAGTTGCAGACATAGTTGTTGCATGTTTTTGGCATGCTGAGATTTGTGAACGAGCACTTCCACTAGCAGAAGGCTTCAACTTCTTGTTAGATTTAGAATTGTTCAAGGAACTAAATTGATGGTTCTAGAGTTGACATTTTTTATTGATCTGAGAACTGCTATGAAGGTTCCATATGTGGTTGAGACCTTGAGTTCTCCTACTTTTTTGGTATCGTTTTTTGTTTTCTCTTAAAAATCACCACCACTGGTTTGTGGTAATCCTCTGAAAACCATTTTTGAGAGACATTAAGCTTTTGGATGATATTCATTATTGCACTTTTAACTCTCATTCTTGGACTTTGATGCATCCATTCAGATTAAGGGGGGGATATTAAACACCTAATCCCCAGGTTATGATTTGGGCTAGTGTGTATTATGGTAATTAGTTTTTAGAGTCCAAGAAGACCAAGAAACTGAATCAAGGATTTCATTATGTATTTATCTGTATATTTTATACATCATTATTTGAGATCATCATGAATAATATAGTTGAATTTTTTCCAATTTTGTTGTCTTTCAAAAGAAATGTGTGTCCCCAACAAAATTTCATGGCATCATGAGATTATATCAAGAAACCGTAAATTTACAAGATGAAATTTCAGGGCCACATATGGAATGGTAATGAATCTTAATTAATTTGAGATTAAAATATATTTAGTAATACATATGTGAATCACACATTTCTCAGTATTCGTTAAATCGTTGTCCTATAAAATCCCTATGAGAAAGGTACTTTTTTATTTTCTTTGAAACTCATACGCGATACTAAGAGGATGGAGGATGAAAAACACTTCCTCTTAGATTGCCTAACTCTTACTCACATCCTTTCTCATTTATGTAACATCTTCCACACTTCCAATCTTGTTGAATTGTTAAGTTAACCCAACTATAGTGATCTTGGAGCAGTTATGTCCCTTTTTTTTATCATAGAAATAAGATTTTAAAGAATCGAAATTAGCTTCTTTTTCTTTTTTTAAAGGTACGATAGACCGCATTAGTCTTAGTGGACGTTAATCATCATCATCATCAATTTTATTAGGAAGATGGGTATCTGATGTACGGTAATGTAAGACGTTATAGAAATATTCTCATTCAGGAGTTCTTTGTCTATGGTGAAAAAGTGGATATTGAAGGGATTATTTAAAATAATGTCCTTGCTAACTATTGTAGCTTCATTCTCCAAAGTTTAAATTTCAATTTTTTTCTCACACAAACACCAATAAATAAACAAAATTGCATAAAAAAGTTACTACTATATTCTATGCTACTCTTTCTTAAGCTACCGCCTTATGATGTTTTATTTGCAACATCTACTGCAATTACTAGTTTTACAAGTTCTTCATACTCTGAGGCATCCATTTATTTAAAAATGAAATCATATTTATGATAGATATATTTGAATTAACCTTTATCTTTTCTATACACATTTTTATTTGCAGATTACACATTTTTCTTTTTCACATTACAAATTTTTCTTTTCAGATTGATGTGTTGCATTTTTTTTTTTAATCATTAATTAGCATGAATTACATAAAAATAAATTATATCTACATATATAATAATATTTTTATATAAAAATAAATTATTTAAATTATTAAACATATAATTTGAAGTTTTATTATTCTTAATCTATATTATAGTTTTTTTGGTGTTCTTAATAGGTTTTAATCTCTTTCTTTATCAAACAATTCTAAACTTTTTCCACAAAAGTAGAGCCCACATTGTTCATTTTTGAATGATACAATATCTTGTGTAGATGAATTTCTTTCGGATAAATCACATCATTAGTATTTGTTCGACGTTTCGAACCAACTAATGTGGTTCATCCTCAACAAGGTGAAAAATCCAATCAATCTTTAGGAATAAATATCTTGTGTCAAATTGTCTCTATTCTCACATTTACATTGAAATTAGATAATTAAATGAAAAAATTATTTAATAACATGGAAGGAAATTAGGTCGTTGTACCAAAAATAAAGATAAATCTAGCCTAGGTTAGGCATCCCAGTTAGTGATATTAGAGTTAGCGAGGACGTTGGTCCCCAAGTCATGAGTTCAAATCCTTCCTAGGTGAAAAATATACTCAAAGTGAACAAAATGTAAATAAAAAATAAACAATGGAAAATATAGAAAAATAAAAAAAAATAAAGATGAATCCAACTCATATCATGAACATGAACATGATGTATTGTGTTGTTCCTTGAGAAACAATTCTTGGCTGTGTACAAGAATCCGTGCTCAAGACATTAATTATTATGTCACAAAAATGTATATATGTGTCTCTGTTTCTTAACCCTTTAAATGTTAGTAATATATTTGCCAAATATCAAATCTTTAGGAGCCATGCAATGCCATATTCCCTTTATACTGAAGTGAACAGATGAAAGACAGAGAAAGAAAAGGATTTTAACTTGTCATGCTGCGTTACACAGAAACTGTCATTATAAAATCCAGAGGAAGTGAAAAACAGATAAGTTAAAGAAGAGGAGCGCCCATTAAGGATATTTAACTCTTAGACATATAAATATCAAGAGACCTGCAGCTCTAATCACTCTACTTTATTCACAGAAATGCAAATGAAATGGAAACCAAGAAAACTCTTCAACATAAATGGAATATTGGAAACTTGCAAAACCTCTTTATTCATTCGATACTGCTCAGTACAAAATTCGCCTTCAAAGGTTCAAAACTCGGAACCTTCTTCCTTCCTTAAGATGTCTTTAAATACAAGCTGAACCAAAATGGTTTCAGTTATAAAACTGATTCTAACTGACTGTAACTACTTAACTACTTTCTGTCACGGAGGTATATGCCTCAGAAACATTTCATTACATTGCATCATTTGACTTGAAAATAAAATAAAAGATGATAAATCCTAATCTAAAGGAACTGATGTTCCTGGAACAGCAACTGACTCAATGATTTCTTGCGGCTGTACGGTTACTTGTGGCTGCTTGGCGGGAAATCCTTTTTCTGTATCAATAGTGAATTTCTTACATTCCTTCCAGAGCTTGTCTTGAGTTATTGGAGCATTCTTATAACGATGATATTCTACTGTGAAGGCAACAATATGACTGTGAGTGAGATTAGTTGTAAACAATGTTTTCACCATCCACAGCAGAAGGAAATGTCTTTGTAAGAAATTGAAAACTGTTTCTCCCTTTAGTATCTGCGTCTTCTCATGTCGGCCATCTGCTCTGCTTTTTGCAGACACCAACTGATCTTCATAAAACTTCCAGGACATAAATTCACCTCCCTCCTTCCAGCATGATGGCAAGCCAGTTCTTATCAATTTATCAAATGAAATGTCAAATTTCTTAATCACCTCTTTGATTACCTGTAGCCGCTTCTCTGATGCTTTCAGAAGATCGTTTTTAATGATCATTTTTCTTATTTCCTCAGCATAAAAATACCTGTCTTGTATCCCCATCTCTTGCAACTCTTCATCTGTTTTGGAATTAATAAAATTCATGAATCTCTTGGCCCAATTTGATCTTTTGATTGCAGCTGGCTTGTCTGATGACAGTTCCTTTTCGTGATCAGCAACAATACCTTTCTCTTTGGCAATTACTTTTATGGAATCCCATTTTTCTTGTATTTCAGAAATGATCTCATTCCAGATGAGATCCTTAGCTTTAATTAGGGAAATATTTCCCTTCAGTTTCTCTTTGAGTTCCTTAATTTCTTCTTCTGCTTTATGTAGCTTCTGCTCATTTTCACTTGCCTTTTCTTCCCATCCCTGCATTAATCTCAGAGCTGTATCCTTTTCAGACTGGGCCTGTTTGCAATCTCTCTCCGCCATTTTTAGCTCTGAATTCAATTGAGCAACTTGGACTTGTGGATCGACCGCACCTGCAGAAAAATCAAAAGTACAAGTGTGGTTCTGAATTTGATTTTGTAAGGTTATAGCTGTTTGCTTTACCTTATCAAGCTCTTCGTCCTTCTTTATCAATTGTTGTCGCAGCTCCTCTTTCTCCTTTTCTACCTCTGCTACTTCAGCTGCCAACGAATGCTCTGCAGCTGGCAATTTCAGCTTCTTCCTTAATGAAGATATTTCTGCTTCTGCGCCCTTTATCAGTTTTTTCATTGCGCTCTTATCATCTGGATCAACGCCAATCTTCATTATGATCTTCTTCAGTTCTTCATTTTGAATAGTCAATGCTCTGGCATTGGCTTTCTCCATCTTGCACTGTTTGACAACCTTAGCAAGCATATTCTCTGTCTTGACTGATGTAGCATGAGTCTTGCCTAAATCATTAACAATTAACTGACCTGTTTGCATGTGGAGATTCATCTTGTCCCACAAGGGGATCTTCTTTACCTTCATAACAATATTCAACTCCTTAAAACTGCCTGAGGGTCCCAGAGACATCCCTGTCGGATGCGATAGCGCCATTTTGAACTGGTCTTTCTCCAAATCCATTACAGTCAATAGTCTTGTTTGGTCAGCAGATATATGATGTTCTGCTTGTGTCTCTATATTGGCCTTTATTCTCTGATTATTTTCTTCAATTAGGGAGAACACCTGCTTCATGGAAGGAGCCTTTTCTAACTGGAGTTCTGATCTGCTAGGAGATGAAGCACCCTGTTCTTCACTGACCTGGAGAGTAAAACCAGGTGAATTGGAGGAGTGATCTTCTGCTAATTTAGTCCTTTTCTCTTCTCGGGGCTCTTCCTCATCAATCTCAATAACATCATCTCTCACTCTCTTGCCCATCTTTTCCAATATTACAGGAGTTTGAATACTAATCCGTGATGAACTTGGCCCTCCTGGGTTAGCCAACTTTTCTAAATCCGGTTTACTCACATGAGTAAAAGCAGCATAACCGTTCTCGACCCTTCTCTGTGAAATAATCGCATGTGGGTCATAGGCCCACTTCTCTCCCAATAATAACTGTGTTTCCTCCAACATCCTTGACACCTCCTCATAAGCTTGCCTTGTATTAACGACAAAAGGACCTACACTCATGGGCAACTTGTACATTAACCCCTTCTTCATTGGAAGAAAATGAACTTGATCCACATTGAGACTTTGCCTTATAAATTCCAGAGCAAACAGTCTCATGGGAACAAATGTTGGAAGCCTATAAGGCTCAACACCTACTCCATATAGCCTTATTTCAGAATAGTCCTAAAAAACAAACCAGTCTCCATATCTACAATTAGGTCCTAATTGCAAAAACTCCTGGGCCTTTGGCAAGAAACAGGGAGGCCGAGTCCCATTGAGAATTTTATAAGCGGTGGTCATAAAGTGTTCCACAAATTCAAATAAACCAGCTTCATTCTCTTCTCTTCTGATCAAATCAGTCCAAAGTAGAACTGATTGTTTATTTTTGTTGCTATCCATTATGTTCAAACCAAAACCCATGAATTCTTCCACATTCTGGTATAAAAACAAGTAAACTATTAATGAGGGAAATCTGAAATAACCTGTTAGTGGGAAAGAAAGCAACTGAGAATTCACCACTTCTTGCCAAAAGGATGGAATATCTAACACCACTCCTGGTTTCATCATGAGAGTAAACATCCCCAGAGTTGCCTTGTCAACTTCGCAATCATCTTCTCTCCCCAGAATCTCCATAATACAGCTGAGAATTGACCTGTATTGAACATTAAATACATCGAAACCAAACTTTCTCGATCCAAACTGGGTCTTCTCCGGACTCGATACCAAAAATGACATGCAGCGGTTAAATTCCTCAATTGAGAGCTCCTCGAAGTATTGAACCAGCGAATCTTCTGAGAATTGCAAAGGAGAATCATTCTCCGGGAAGCATAATGCCTGACGCATTAATTTAGCTGAAACCTGCAAAACACTTTCTCCCTGGGAGTTCATGACGTAACATTTGCCGGGATACATGGACGAAACCAACCAGGAAATGAATTCAGGAAAGACATGAGTTTTAGGAATACAGGCGGACAGCACTCCAGAACTCTGCATAGCGGAAAACACAGGTGATTGGTCGGTGTTCAAGGTCACTTGATAATGCAAAAGAGGATGATTTACAGATGAGGCAGTATCACGGACGTCTTTCTCACTATCTAGGAGAGGGTTCAGAGTGGACAGACCAGACACGGACGCTCGTTTGGCCATGGCTGACGAGAATTTTGAAAACAATTCAGTGCGAAGGTGGCGGGACGGGGTTTAAAACAGGGCAACAGACGCAAATAAACCACGACGGAACGGAAAACCCCACTTATAAACAACGGAGAGCGCAATTAATGCAAGGGTGACGCGGGACGACACGCATAGCGGATGACAACTGTGTGCCAACTGTTTGACACTTCAGCGGATGACGTAATGCGGGGGGTCTGTGAGTACGGCGGAGATCTCCAACCCATACCCCCCGCAATCCATCAGAACCGTTGATCAACAATTTTCGTAGATCTGACCAGTCAACTGCGGGGGGTCGGATTTTGATAACCGACGGGCAAGTTGACCCCCCGCAGTTGCTTATCCAACAGCTTCTGCGCGTGATCGCGACTTCCGCTCCAGAAGTTGCTCGGACTTTAGGATTAATAAAAAATATAACAATCTAAAGTCAGTCCGCTCCATAAATCGAAACGAAAATGAAAATACAATGTATTCTTTCTTCATCTTTTTCCTATACTAAAGTATAAAACCTTATACTATAGCATATCTCGGATCCTTATGAATATTTTTTCAAAAAAACATTTTCTTTTTCCAAAATTTCAAAACTTGACATAATAAAAAGGATATGCAGATATAATGATCCACAACATATTGAAAAGAGAAAGACGGATTGAATCACAATAACATTCCTTTTGTTTAATATTTTTATTACTTATTTATACTGACTCATTATGCTTTCTATTATCATTTAGCTTTATTATATCCAAACAAAGTCAGCTATATGTGGTTATATTTCGACTTTGGATTTCTATGTATTGAGAGTGGAGTTTACCTAAAGTGTTTTCTATCTATCGCAATGAATGAAATCTTCAAAATTGGGATCAAAAGTCTAGTATCATTATATAAATTGTAGCTATAGAGAGTGAGAAGTTTTATTTAATGTTAATAAATGAGTTAAATGATCTAAAGGGGTTTTCCAAAATCATGAGTAAACATAAATTACATCATCCATTAAGATTATGAATAAAACATGTTGCATCATTTGTTACATTAAATTTTGAATAGGAAGAATTATTTTGCATATGGATGTTACAGGGAAAATGACCTCCTCATCAGCTCAGAGGAGAAGGTAACATGGAAGGAAGAAAATGACTCAGACAAAGACCCATTTTTCCAA
This sequence comes from Pinus albicaulis, assembly GCA_034641835.2. Lineage (NCBI taxonomy): Eukaryota > Viridiplantae > Streptophyta > Pinopsida > Pinales > Pinaceae > Pinus > Pinus albicaulis. Next base: position 1,208,814,974 of record CM076579.1, read on the forward strand.
GGTAACGCACCCCCAGAGACAGCTAGGCAAAGTTATAATGCACCCTAGCCAATCAAAGGGAGCGTTAGTGCCTAGGGTAACACTCTGTCTTACCTAAGGGGCAGTGTTATCTGTGTTTGAATGTGAAAAGGGAAAAAAGAAGTAAAAAAACAATATTAAATTATTATTGAAAGCAAATCACTAAGTTAACTAAATGTAAAGTACATTTTAAACTAAAATATTATAAATAAAACAATCAACTTTTTTAAAAATCGTGTTTGTTAAATTTTAATGATTTAATGTGGGGGCTAAGGTTCAAATTTTAGACTATCACATGCATAGAATAAGTAACTCTTACTCAAAGTATAGGAAAATGGGCACATACCCCAATTTCTTATTTAAAGATTAAACTTATAATCTATTTCAATATTGTGAAGTTGCTACATAAACTGTTATCTTCCATACATAGAGCCCATTGGTAGTCTCCATTAGCAAGAACCAATCTGTGAAGAGTGGGATGGTCATGAATAATCTCTTTTAGTTAGCCATGTCAAAGCCTCAATAGGAGCTTAAGGTCTACATTATTATTAATTTCAGCGAACTATTTATGTAAAACAAAATCGTTATACTGCCATTATCCTCCTGTTTTTTGAAATTGAAAAAAGTGAGAGATTGCTTCCACAACACACATCACACTATATTCTTATTGAGTACATAACAAATTACATATGTAGTTGTAAATCACCAACTTCTAAAATTACATCTAGGAACTCACAATGTTTCCAATACCTCTAATCCTGCCAAACCTCCATAATCATCACATATGCCTTTGTTTGTGTTTTTTTAACCACTTTTCAAACACTTAAATTACACAATTGTACAAAGTATTATGCTTATAATCCCAACAATGATTAACTATGAGTTTCTATTATTCTGAAGATAAAATTAGAGTGCAAACCACATGTGATAAGAAAAATTGTTCGGATTTCAAAATTTAGTTTTGTAGTAGTAATTATTTCGAATTCCAAAGTTGTGTAATAGTAGATATATTTCGATTTGGAAATGTACCAAGCAAAAATTGGAAATTAATGTTTATGTGCTCACAAGAGAATTTTACGTAATATTTTATTCGTTTGAAGTTGTAAATGAAGGGAAACTTCACTTCATGGAAATGTGCGAATCTCCAAGAAGTGTTAATAACGTTTACAAAAAAAATTGGCCACCGAAAATATGTTCCGCGTCCCTCTTTAAAACACGTCATGCCGAATGGTCATTTAAAAATTTTGAGCGTATTTTACTGTCAAAATGGCCTCTGATTGGAAAATGCCGATCAAATTCCAAACCTAGGCTACCAATCAGTCCGAACTTCGAAGTAACAAAAAGATACGTTACAAAGGAATCACGATGGATAAAATTATACTTCGCTTTTGTCCAGCCACATGTTATGACACCAGTGCAACCATTTCAAACGTTGTACGGTGAAGCCATCCAGCGGACCACCATTCCTGAAGCCACAGTACTTCTAGAAGTTACATCGTTGGATCAGTCAAACAAGAGAGATTATTAGGTGATGCACGACAACCAGGCCACAACCACATACACCCGTGGAGGTTGAGCACCAGTTGAATGAATATGGGAAAAATCTCCAATTTCAGTTGTTTTCTGGGATCTAATCTGCCTTGGATTAATAGATCCCAATATTCAAAATTAGACAGCTTTGCGGTGAAGCAGACATTCTTGAAATCCTTAACTAGGTGGATACGGTCTAGCCGTCTCCAAGCTCTTATACTATTCACAGAATTTAAAATAATAACCAAACAAATATAAATATAAACACATGCCTTGCCTTGCTTGTATCATAAAAATTCGCAACACTATATTATTTCCAATCGTGCTCTCTGCTACTCACGTATTAGGAAAGACTAGCTCTTCGCTGCACACAAAGTATCATCATCCTCTCATCTTTGCAACACTGTTGTGTTCCGTGTTTGAATCTCCGGGCCGTTTCTCGATCATGACTGAAGCGTTGCTCAGGAAACGCGACCATGAGTTGGACGCTCTGCCGGAGTCCATTGACGTACAGGAGCAGAAACGCTTTCATGACGAAGAAATAGAACAAATTTTTCACCTATTGCAATTAGATCAAATTTTAGCAGAAGACGCCAAAGAAGATGAATTATGTCCTAGTGAGGAGGTTGTAAATAGAGTGATGAGAAGCCTGGAGGAAGAGATTGCCACGACGTGTTCCACTTCTTCTGCGGCCACTGATATTTCTGGCGACCATAAAGGCCTCACCCTACATACAGACTTGGGTGTTGATCTATGTTATCTCCTGGAGGCTTCAGATGATGATCTCAACATTCCTTCGAGCCCCATTTGGGACACAACGGAAGAATTTTGTCGATCTTTAGAAGAAACACACGAGGGTTTGAAGGGGAATCCAAATCTTAAATCGCTTTACGAAAACTGGTACTTCATGCACGAATTCGAAAACTATCAACTATTCAAATTCTACGATGATGCATGGGATGCGACCCACCTTAAAGATAATCTCAACATAGATTTTATCAGCGAGGACATGTTATTTGATGGGGAAATTTTCTTTGCTTCCTGAGCACTGAAAACTAAGGGCGATTTTGAAGTTTGAATGAATGCAAGCTTTCCTTATTTCTGTATAGACGGTGCTTCAATCTGGCGCGGCTCGGAAATAGCTGTAGGATATAAACAAATTTTGTACCATTAAAAATTTATTTCATATCTTTAGTGCAAATTCTGCAACATAGTTTTTGGCATTCTTACAAATTTGGGATCTGACATGGTGGATAGATTTTCAGCACCTTTCAGATTAATCTAAACTATGGTACAATTCACCCGAAACTCCTTTTGCTGGATTTCCCCAAAAGAAACCAACTTAAATATGATATATGTCCAGAATTTTTTATGCCTAACATGTCAATTTAGGTTTAACACTGCTATCGATGAAATAGGTAACCTGACCTCAAAACGGGAACTCTAGCCTAAAAAGTCTCAAAAAACATGAAAAAACACCCCAAAAACAAAAAGTGTGTCTTCCAGAACGCACTTGGTTTTTTTTGAAGGTCAAATTTCAAAATTTTATAAAATTATGCTAAAAACAAAATTGTTTGTTGAAAAAAGAAATGAAAAAACACCCTCAAAACAAAACCAGTTGATGCTGGAATAACAAAAAAAAAATTGTGTCATAATTTTGACACTTGTAACAATGGAATTAAAGACAACATATTAGGACATTTTTTAAAATCGTAAATTTCTAACAATTTTGATAGATACTGTTAAAGATAAACAAATACATGTTTGAAGGGCTTATCATTTCGAACAATTTTCATCCATGTTGTTAAACATAAAATATCTTGACTCTAAACAACGCCAAAATTGTAATTATTGTTAACCATAACATTAAAGATAAAATTTGGTAGCGCATAAAAACCTTAATGACAAGTTGTAAATCTAAAGTTTTTCAATCTTAATTTTTCAACATACTTGAACAATGAAATTATGGAGAAATTATAAGACTTAAACAATTTTAAAAAATGAACAAGTAAATGAAAAAATTATCATTGAACAGAAACAAGTAAGAGTAATTTTAATTTTAAAGGATAAAAACTTATCTTTTTTCAAATCTTAGCATAAGACACATTTAAATCTAATTTCAACCAAAACCTGAAAATCAAGCATCAAAACAAAGTGTTCTCTTTTAATGACGCATATAATTATTAAAAAATTTAAAAGTATCTTATACCAAATGGTAACAATACATAATATCATGGTAATATCACTGCATAATCTAAAAATTCAACATTAGTTTCTATTTTCTATTTTACTTATAATTAAAATATCAACATTGGTACATTGAATATAACATATATTATTTTTGTAAGTCATTGTTGCATTGTCGATATTCTAAAGAGATGAATTCTTCATAATTAAAACATATAATCCAACAAACATAGAAATGTATCATAACTTCATGAAAAATGAGATGGAAGTCAAAATTTTTATTTCAAGTTACCATGCAAACATCAATTACATAAAAGTGTCCTAGATAGTTATTCAAAATCAACCATAGGTTCTGGCACACCATCATAACCTACATCTTCAGATGAATGGCTCGAAGCAGATGAAGATGATCCATATTCTTCTCTTTCATCAACTAGTGCTCCATCTAAGTCAACATGCATGCCCACCATTTCAGAGTTCAAAAGTCTTGTAGATCTATGTCTACATTCTGCAGAGTCCCATCTCAACAGTAATTGTTTTGGTAGCAATTTCTTCAAAATATTTATGGTCTGCAACCGAAGAGTTCCTCTCTTTGTCAAATTGAATTCATACACAAGTATGTCAACATCCTCCAATTTTAAGACATCTGTGCGGCAACGATTATATTTGTGCCTTTTCTTTTTCTCTTTCTGCCAATTCTTTTTTCCAATACCATCTCTGGCTTGTACACACCATTGAAAGGGTGGGTACTTGTGGCATACCAATGTACATCAACAGCTGTAATCTCTTCATTTTCATTAATGACCTTTATAACCTTGGCAATCCAGAATGGATAGCCAAGTAGATCTTCATCTACTAACACTGCTATCATGCAACCCTCAAGATCGTGCACAGAACCCATGTAAAGGTCTTCCATGGCTTCACGTTGTGCACGTGATCTTATAAAACCAATATAGATTTCTCTTTCCTCTACCTGTGGGGAATTAATAATAGCTTGAGGTTGTTGTTGTTCAACATTGTGTGTTTCCTGATGTTCATGTTCATTTGGCATATTTTGTGGCAAAAAAAAAGGAGTCTTCAAAAGCGTATCCCCATTTATTGATCTTGAAATCATATCACTTTGATTACTAAAAAAAGACTCCCACCAAAATGAATCAGCAACATCGAAGTAATCATATGTATCTCTAATACATCTTTTAATTTCCTCTAGACATTCAGAATAATTTATGTCTCTCTTCTGCCTTCGTGCATTATGGAGTTCAGCAACTAACTGTAATAACAATATCTTTGATGAAAATATTGGACACTCTGGAATGAACTTCAAAAATGCTAAACCTGATGATGGTCCCCACTCTTCAACAGTGGAATACTTATTGCCCCATATAAGTGTTATCCGATCAATTTTTTTGATACGAAATTGACGCTGGAAGCTAATGTCGTTAAGTTGTTCAATGCATTTCTCCTCACCATGCAATCCAAAACTAAACCTTCGCATGTCAATAGTTTCTTCCAACACATGAAAAACAGGCTCTGGAATGTATGATTTCTTAATACATTCAATTAATGATGGCAGGCTCCCAACACCTTTTCTCCTTAATGTTACTGAAAAACGACTGAACATTTGATCAATATGATCATGAGTATGCCCAACAAGAAGGAAACCAACCTTTATCTTTTTAAAATCCCCAATTCAACAAGCATGTTTAGATACCCAAAAAGAACTTGATTTTTGTTCTCACAACTTGTGTTGTCTAATTGTAAATACAAAAATTCAGGAAGAATCCCAGACCAATGAGTAACCACATCATGGATTATAGTTATGGTCAGATTTGCATCATTGTGAATATTTGGAGTTGTGAAGAAAACTCTTGGAAACATCTTCTCATTAAATACCATACAACCAACCAAATGAAACTGAATGAAATTTTCCTCCTGTAATTTTTTTGGCGTGCGGACAAAATGTGGAAGAAGTGTTTTCTTTTGGTCCATACCATCAATTATCAATCCCAGATATTTATTTGGATGATCATAACACTTCTTTCGATGTTTATACAACTTTTGCCTTTCACTTGTTTGCTGATTGCGATGGTCTTGAAGTTCTTTGACAACAGAATCTATACATAAAATAAAATAAACATATGAATAAATATATTTTCATAGTTGATAAGTATTAAATTTTAAAAAACAATGTTTTGAACACATACCTCTTTCTGCCCCTTGACATTTATCTCTTTTTTCTTTAAGAGAAGCACATGTGCTGCAAATCCCCATCCTTGTCTTCTTAGGAATACAAACATTGTTGAATTCAATTTTCCATATCCTTGTAAAATAAGAATATGTAATAAAATTACCAATTCCTTCAACAGCTTCTGCATAATCTTTGTATAACATGAATATTTCTCGTCTCGAGAAATTATCCGGAATATGTATTGTGTCTTTATTTGGCATACACTCTCCATGATTTGAAAAGAAGTCTTTCATCCATGTCTTAGCAGTATTTGCAAACGGCCCCACCTCCCGTTTATAACGTGCTTCTGAATAATATGTGGGATCCATTTCCAATCTATCCTGGATTCTTGATAAACGACAATTACCAATTGAATGCAACATTTTGAACGCCTTTCTGCAAAGCAATACGTTCCCAATATGATAATCATAACCTGCTAGTGTAGATTCCATGAAACCCACTAAATATGAATTTTGCATGCTTTTATTCATTGACATATATGTTTTCCTTTTCTCCAAAAAAAAGTTGAAATCCATATTTTTGAAGCATTCCCTTCGACAACATTCACTTGAAATCAAATGAGCGACAAAACTTCTATTTGTGAGATATTTTTTCCTCACCCTTGTATAATTGGAATGCTTTGGATTGATATGAAAAGGTCTACTCCTGCTCCTATTTGCAATATTTGCTTGCAACGGATTCATCATTCCATCATCCTTTGTAAAAGTAGTTTCATCACCATTAGGAGGAATATTATCCTCACTATCATCATCCTCAACATAGTTAAGAAATTCATCAACATCATCGCCTGAAAAATTTTCTTTACCATCATCAGTTGAAGAAAACATTTCACAAGAATCATCGGCACTTTTGTAACCCTCACTCAAAAGAAATTCTTCACCATCTTGACCCATGCTTTCAAATTCTTCCCTGGGAGGATTCAATTCTTCATCACCATGAGTGTCTTTGAAATGGTCACTTGGAGAAAATGCAATATTCCGATTTGTGCCTCTAAAATTATCATTTGCAAGAAACTCTTCATCCTCTCCTTCCTCAATGGTGCTCTCATAATCCTTGGGATTAGGCATAAGTGGAAGCTTTGAATTTGTATTCACTAGAATTTCTTCATCCTGCCCCTCCCCTTCCTCACTGAAGCTCTCATAATCTTTAGGATTAGGAATAAGTGAATGCCTTGAATCTATATTTATTGGAAATTCTTCATCCCCCCCTTCATCAGTGGTTAAATTATAATCGTTATGATTAGGATGAAGTGAAAATTTTAGCTTTGGAAATTCATCCCCATCTTCATCAGTGGTGCTGGCATAATCCTTCAGATTAGGACGAAGTGGATATTTTGACGCTGCAAATTCTTCATTCCCCTCATCCTCAGTGGTGCTAACATAATCCTTAGGATTAGGACGAAGTGCATATTTTGACTCTGCAAATTCTTCATTCCCCTCTTCATCTGTGGTGCTGACATAATCCTTAGGATTAAGAAGAAGTGGAAATTTTGACTCTGGAATTTTTTCGTCCCCCTCTTCATCATTGGTGCTTGCATAATCCTTAGGATTAGGACGGAGTGGATATTTTGACGCTGTAAATTTTTCATTTCCCTCTTCATCAGTGGTGCTGGCATAATCATTAGGAGTGGGACGAAGTGGATGTTTTGACTCTGAAACATTATCATTCCCCTCTTCATCAGTGATGCTCACATAATCCTTACGATTAGGACGAATTTGATATTTTGACTCTAGAAATTTTACATCCCCCTTTTCATCAGTGGTGCTGGCATACTCCTCAGGATTAGGACAGAGTGGATATTTTGACTCTGCAGATTCTTCAATCCCCTCTTCATTTGTTGTTCTCGCATAATCCTTAGGATTAAACTGAAGTGGATATTCTTCATCTCCCTCTTCATCAATGGTGTCCTCATAATCCTTGGGATTAGGACAAAGTGAAACTTTTGACTCTGGAAATTATTCATCATGCCCTTCATCATTGTTGCTTTCATAATGCTTAGGATTAAGAGTAAGTAGTGTAACTGGCGCTCGATTTACAGAAATTTCATTTTGCTGCGCCTCATCAATTTTGTTCTCATCATCTTTAGGATTACGATCAAGTCGATTTTTTGACTCTCTATTCATGGTGAACGAACTCCCGTTATATTCATCACTCTGGATAGAGTTGTTGCATGATGAAGATGTTGATGTTGTACAAAGAAAAAATTCGCTATTAGAAGAAACCATGGCTTTCAACAAGAATAGGTTGAATGATACAAATTCCCCTCCCACTTACAATATATAGCTTAAAGACTGAAAATTTCCCTCCAAATTTTCCCTCCAAAATTCCCCCCCAAAAAATTTTGTGAAAAACTTTCCCTCCAAAATTTTCATTTCAAATATTTGGTACAAATATTATTCAAAAAATGTATTTAACATGTTTTTAATAAACTGTTTGTGTTGAAATATTTTACCGATATTTATATTCAAAATATCCACAAAATATTTCTATCATGGATGTCTTCCAAACTAAAATAATGTTTTTGTTTCAATGATTTAACATTGACTAGATATAAGTATTAACTATAATATTACTATAATACCTACATGCAAATATTAACTATTTTAACTATAATGACTACATGTAAATATTTTAAATTTTAAATTTTAAACTTACGTTATATTCATCTAAAATATATTTCAAAATTTATTAATAAAAATATTTCACTATACTTTCTATTCAAAATATCCACAAAATATTCCTTTCATGCATGCCTTTGAAACCAAAATAATTTTCTTATTTGAATGGTTTAAGATTGACTACATGTAAATATTTACAAAAATAAAAACATGCAAATATTAACTATATAAACTATAATATTAACTATAATTAACTACATGTGAATATTTTAGATTTTAAAATTTAATCTCATGATTTTAAATATTGAGTACATGTAAATATTAACTATGATAACTAAATGCAAATATTAACTATTTTATCTACAATATTAACTATAATTAACAACATGTAAGTATTTTATATTTTAATTTTTAATCTGAGATTATATTTGAATTATTCAACATTTAGTACATGTAAATATTAAATAAAATATTAACTATGATAACTACATGCAAATAATAAGTATTTTAACTATAGTATGAACTATAATAAACTAAATGTAAATATTTTAAATTTGAAATTTTAATCCCACATTCGTTAAACAGTAAACCAATCAGACAATATTTGCTATATAATAAGAATGATTGTTTCTATTCATCACATCACATCAAGTTTTCTAATATTTGTTAGAGCAAATTTCTGGAGGTGTTGCGTTGGCATTGGTAACTTCGTGGAGGCATTGCATTGGCATTGGAGGCGTTGTGTTGCTATTGGTAATTTTGTGGAGGTGTTGCATTGGCATTGGTAACTTCGTGAAGGCATTGCATTGGCATTGGAGGCGCTGTGTTGCTATTGGTAATTTTGTGGAGGCGTTGTGTTGGCATTGGTGACAACAATTTTTTGCATTTCAAAGGTTAGTTTTTCTTCTATTCTGTCAATTTAAAGACGATTTTGGGGAAAATCTGTTTTTCTATAGTTTTTTGTGTCCAAAAACTACTTTTTTAAGGTTTTTAGGTTCAAAAACCATAATTTTTTTATATTTTTTTAGTGAAGAAAATGCAAAAAGAACTAAATTTTTTAGGGTTTTAAGGACAAAAATTTAGAAATTTTTTTCTTTTTTAAGACTTATAGGTTCATCTAGACAGAAAAATCCATAAAACGACCATGCACATAAAAAAAAATAGTAATATTATAACATTTTTTATTTGTTTTTTTTTTATCATAAATATATCAGTGGTTTCATTATTTAAAATGTTTTTTTTTGTTTTTATTTGAGAATTTTTTTGATTTTATATATATATCTTTTTAATTTTAAATCTTCAATTTTTTTTCTTTATTGTTTTGTTATATATCATATTTTATTTTTTATTTTTTTAATTGTTCTGTTATATAGTTTTTTTTTAATTTATTGTATTGTTATATTAAAACAATTTTTTTTTTTTAATATTGTATTTTGTTTTCTTTTAATTATATAATATTTAAAAACAAAACATAATTGTTATTTAATAACTTGTTTTTTTTTAAATATATTTGTTATATTTTAATATTTTTAAAAATTAATTTTCTTTTTATTAAATAATGTTCTAATAATTATTTATTAATTATGTTATATATAAAAAAAATTAAAACACAAAATTTAAAAAAAATAAAAAAACAAAATAATTTAAAAAAATAAAAAATAAAAAATAAAATAAAATAAATATGCATTGGGCCCGGGGGCCCTGGGGCCGGCTGGGCAGCCCCCGTGTCGCTGCCCACCGGCCTCCGACACCCCATGGGCACCAGCCACAACGTTTTAATTTTTTTTTTAATTTTTTTAATAATTTTTTTTTTTAATTTGTTTTAATAAAACAATTTTTTTATTTTTTTTATTTTTTATTTTAAATTAGTTTTTTTTAAATTTTTTTATTTTTAATTTGTTTTAATAAAACAATAAAAAATTAATAAAAACATTGTTATACATAAAAAAAATTAAAAAATTGTTATATAATATAATAAAAACATTGTTATATAATAATTGTTAAAAATATCAAAATATATATAAAAATAAAAATAAAATTAAAAAAAAACAATTATGTTTTGTTTTTAAACATTATATAATTAAAGAAAAAAACAACACAATATATTTATATATAATAATTAAAAAAAAAAAACAACAACAACAACAACAACATCATTTGTTTTAATATAACAATACAATAAATTTAAAAAAAAAAAACTATATAATACAATTAAAAAAATAAAAAATATATATAATATTATAACATTTGTTTTTTACATTTAAATATTTAAATATTTTTTTATTTTTTATTTTTATTTTTTATTTTATTTTTTATTTTTTTTTAAATTTAAGTATAAATACAACATTATAATAAATTTAATTTTTTATTTTATTTTGTTTAATTGCTTTTATTTTATTTTGTTTATTTTTATTTAATTACTATGTAATGTGAAATAGAAATTTGTAATTTTCAAATATATTAAAAGATTATATAAATTTATAAACTTTTATATTAATTTTTTATAATTTTAAGTTTATAATTTTTTATTTAATGGCTATGTAATGTAAAATTAAATTTTAAAATTTTAAAATATGTTAAAAGATTATAAGTTTTTTTAATAAAATCATTGTCTTAAAAAAAAAAAAATTTAATTTTAACATTTGTTATAAATAGTTAGTAATTTTTTTGTTTTTTTTTTAAATATTAAACAAAAACTGAAGTTTGAAAATAATAGTTTATTTTTTAAAAATTGTTTTATACAATTTAAACACATTTTTAATTTTTTTATAAAATGTATTCAAAACATATTATATAGATATATATATACATATGATTTATAATATTTTGTTTTTAAATGAAAATTTTTATAGTTAATTTTACTGCTTTAATTTCAAGCTATTTAGTTTTAGAAATAAATTTTGTTTATTAAATTTATTTTATCCGCATTATTTTTCCATTAACTAATATATATACATATATTTTTTTATCAGGAAAATGGCATCAAAAAAGATTTCTGTGAATGTTTTTGCACCTAGGGCAGCAACTCCCAAATCTACAGCTGCAGCTCGACGCACTATGAATACAACTCCCAAATCTAAAGTTGCAGCTGGACGCACTATGGACACTGTTGGACGCAATAAGGACATTGTTGCACACACTAATAAAATTCAAGCAAGTGGGGCACCAGGTTCATTAAAGCTTATTTCTGATTGGAAGAACGCCGAGAAAATAGATAAAACTGATTTCTCATGGTATCTTGAAGACAATGAAACGGAGGCTGATATACACATCTATCTGATTTGTGGTATGATTGACTTAAATGAGCCATATGATGTGATGGGCAGAGTACGAGACATATGTATGGTCCCAAATACAAACACTATTTATGTTCTTGCAAGGAAGGCTAAAAAACGTGAGAAGGTTGGATATCGTCTATCAATCGTCAAGTACGACACAGATGAAATATCTTCAAAATTTTCTGAAGAAATATCAAGCAAAATTGCAAATAACATTCTAAGTATGCTTATTTTTATTTCCTCTATGCATTATTGTAAGGATGATTCAATTTTTTATAAATTATTGATCATTGACATGTTTTATTTTGTTTCATAGGATTTTGTTCCAAGTCTTTCAAACATGTTTGAAGGTATTTATATGTTGGTGCCAAATGTTATGGATGTGATCAACACTTTCCACAAAGACAAAGCAGAGGAAAGGAGATTGAAGCAAAGAGAAATAGCTCGTGACACTGCAATAGTACAAAGAGGGGATCAACCAAGAGTCACTAAGGTGGGTCAATCTAGTAAAATTAAACATGTTTCTTTTGAAGGTATCGAACATGAAACAGAAAATTATGATAGAATTAGTGATGAGGAGATTAGAACTGTTGTGCAAAAGGAGAAAACAGATCAGACACCAAAAATAAAAATCACCAAAGATGTCTCTCTTTTACCTCATGAAGGAGAGCTTGTTTATAAAAAAACTGATATGTTATCCAATAAGACTAGGAAATCAAATATTTGTGAACCTGTAAAGGTCGTGAGCAGCAGTGAAGAACAAACTGAAAGCTCTCACGGAAGCAGAGAAATCATAACACCAGGTGCTGAGTTAGAGGATGGCATTATTAAAACAAAACAAAATGCTATTCGACAAGAGTTGAGGAAGAATAAATCAATTCTTGGTGGCCAAATATTTGAGCTTAATGTTAACCAATTTTATAGCCTAGATGAAGGACAATCTCAATATCAAATTAGAAAGGCTCATCACCTACATGTACATAATCTGAAAACATTGTTCAGGTTCAATCCATATGTGCATGTGGAGGATTATGTAGTTCTTTTCGATCCACGTCAGGTTCCCAACAAACAAGAATTTGACAAGACAAAATATTTTGATTATAAATATTATGTAATTGGAGGGAACCATTCGATAGAAGCTAAGAGATAATTGATTGCAGAATATCCCAATAACTATATTTTTCAAACAGTGAAATGCATCATTTACGCTGGCTTAACAGAAATAGAATCAAATTTATTGGCATGGGATCATAATGCAGATAATGAGTACATAATGAAAATGACTTTCATCCGAAGGGTCAGATTTATTCATAATGAATTCATAGAAAATGTGGTGGGGATAAGACACAAGTTAGTGTAGCATTTCGAAAGGAATGTTTAATGGAAACATGTTATCAAATTGATGAAAAAAAAGCAAAATATGGAAAATTGAATACAAATTTCTTCAAAGGCACAGATAACATTTCAGTTGGCATTTAGAACAGGGGAGTTATGGGATTTGATTGATGAGATTTTTGATCGGTGGGAGAATATCTCCATAAAAAATCAGAAGGTTAGAAAGAGTAAACCCATAATATGTACCAACAGTAAGGCAGGTCCTAAAATGAAGCAGCTTCCAGAGGATATGACTATCACACCTTGGAGAACAATGCAAGGTGTGAAGGATGATAAATTAGTCAAATCAGTATTGGCCCGTGTGAAGTCGGGTGAATTATCAATGGAAGAAATGTGTGCAGAATTTTAAAAGTAAGTTTCTTGAATTATTTCTTATTTTTCTTTCATTATAATTTTATTTTAAATAAACCATAATGATGTTGGTATAATTTTTTATACATGTCAGTATATTAACGCTTTTAACTTGATTTATTCAGTGAGAAAATTTTTATGAAAATACAAGAACACATGGTTAAAATGTTGAATGAAGATAGTTGGGATGATGTTGTACGCAACTACCCAGAGGCAAGTTCTACATCAACACTAAAAGAGTTTTATATTGCATTCAATAAGGTATGTTTATTTATAAATTCATTTTATTCATATTTAAACTATTTTTATTTTATTACTTATATATATATATATATATATATATATATATATATATGTCATTAAAGATGTCGAAGAAGGATGGAAATGGAGTACCAGATACTTTGAAAAGCTTTATTGAAAAAATTAAGATGGAGAACATGAGAAGGAAGCATCTTATGAATGTTGAACTTGAACCTACTCTTAATCATTACATTTGGAATGGGCTCGACAGTGTCCAATATCAAATAATACAAGGTGACTGTGAAAACATTACATCACTAATACCTAAAAGGGAATATGGCCTAGTTATTGTAGATATTCCTCATGGTTTCAATTTCACAGACATTGAATATGATAGAGAACCATATACTTATCAAGCTTTAAGTAAAGTGGTTACGAGTTTTCAAGAAGTGACAACATCATCACTTTGGCGATTTGTGACATTTCATTCAGACACACAGTTTCCAATGTTATTAACAAGCTTCAAGGGTAAAGCAAACTCAAGGATGCAACTTACATGGCAAGACTTTGAAATTGTATTTTTGATTCCTCCTAAATTTTTTTATTCATGTAAAATTTAATTGAACTTTTACTATGTTATGTTACAGGCAAAAGTCAAATATTGTTTCTTCCGAAGATCAGCCTATTATAAATGATTGTGAGTTCATCCATGTTGAATGTTGGACAAAAGACAATAGCTATAAGCATATTATTATGAATCGAGTAGATGGGAAGAGTCATAGTCAAGTATTGGTTTATGATGCAGTGGTAAGAAAACTAACATATGAGGATAAAGATGTAAAAGGAGATATAGTTAACATTTATCAAAAACCACAAGCATTGATTAACTATCTTATAGATCTATGTTCAAATGAAGGAGAATGGGTTTTGGATTTATTCTCAAGTTCAGGTAAGTTTTATTATACAAATTTAAATTTAAATATTGTATTTTTTACTTTTTATGTCTCCATACTAATTTTCTTACTTATTTTTTTTGTGCTTGATGATTAGGTACAACACTAGCATGTTGCCTACTAAAAGGAAGAAATTGCATTGCCATTGAGAAAGACCCATTTCAATGCAAATTTATTCAACAAATAATTAACGCTCTTAAATTCCTTCCAGATGTGAAGCAAGAAGTTGGTTTGAGGAAAGAAGATTTTAATGAATCACGTGTGGCAAAAAAAACAAAGGAACATCAACCACCATTATATGGAATGATTGGAAAGGGACACTTTGGAAGATTTGCTGACATGAAAGATCCATTAGAAGACGACAATGATCAAAATGAAGAAGAAAATGCTTCGGAAGAAGCCATCAATGTTGTTCTAGATGATGTTGAAGATGTATTAGTTGATATTGTTGATGATGTTTAAGTTATGCTTGCAAACAAAGCTTATTTTTTAGAACTATTAATCAGTTTTACTTGTAATGTTTAGACTTTGATATTTTATGAGAACAACCCTTATTTTTTGCAAAAAACATGTGATTGGTATTATTTTTTGACATAAAATTCAATAAAAATGTTATTTTAAAAAAAAAATTGTTATGATTCTCCCAAAAAATTAGTTTATTTAACATGTTTTTTCCAACAAAAAGTATGTAAAGTGTATTTTTTGCATTGTATTTATATTGAAAAATTGTATTTTTTTGTCATATGGTTCAAAATATTGGTTTTTTAGCGACAATTATTTGATGTGCATTGAAAAATTATTTAACAATACATAAACATGTAGAAAATATAAACTTTAGAATATTGACCCTTTTTCCATCTTTTATCTATGTGAAAAAGTGAAGATATCATTACAAGTTTTTATTTAAAAAAAAGATTATTATTAATTTTTTTTTTTAAACACAAGTACATAAATGCACTTAAAAATAAACATCTCACGGAAGAAGAAGACGTTAGAAAATCTATAGTGTCAAAATCAATCCGATAAAAAAACTTTGGTGATGATAAACCACCACTATTCAAAATCGACATAAAAACATCACATAAAAAAAAAAATTAATAAAAAAAAAACAAAATGAAAAAAACTTAAAGTGCCAAAAACACGCTCAATTTTTTTTTTTTTGATTCTGCATCGCCACTTTTTCAAAATCAGGTGTTTTTCTTGATACTTCAAAAAGTAGTTAACAATGAGGTTACCTATTTCATCGGTAACAGTGTTGTTTGTTAAAAGTTTGGTATCGATTCTTATTAATCCCGATTTTCAGTTATTTGAATTCCAGCGATCCACTATAGCTCTGGTCTGATGCTTTAAGCTATGGATTAACTTTTTTATTAAGGACGAATTTTGTGAATATTATATATGATCGATATATTTGAAGAGGTCGAAAACGAACATTCTCTGTTTATTATAATAACATCCGTTTGGTTTTAAATTCAACCGTTACCAGGAGTCTCTGATATTGACGATGCCCTGATCCTCTTTATGTTCAACGGAGAAAAGACAACTGAAAGAGGCCAAATATTTGCCTTACTTTAGAAGTAGAAATGCGCCACATCTTGTCTTACTTTTTCATAATACTGAGTACTTACGGAGGATCCAGGTAATGGCCACAAACGACTTGTTATGGCCATTCAAAGTTGGTGCATTTGCTGCTAAGAAAAATTTTGACAGCCATCATAAACATTATAATATATTTATTTCATCTACAAACATAATGATGCAGGGGCATTAGGCAAAGAGAAAATAATTTGTATTTTATTAAAATTAGGGTTTTTTAAGTTTTTAGAGGAGCTGGATTTTATGAATAATTTGAGTGGGTTTTAAATATTTTTAATTAAATATTGTAAATAATTCTCAAATGTTTGAGAACATGAGAGAAATAATCAATTTTAGGATGTAAAGGGATTGAGAGATTTTGTATTCTTAATTTAGAGATCGGTTTCATCAATTATGGGTGAAAGAGGATCTTTAGGGATTCAAGAGTGATTTTAGGATTTTGTTGAGAAGTTGAAGGGATTGAACTTAAATTATATTATTCTAAATTGTATATATTATCAAGCCTTAAAGGCATTAAAAGGCAGAGATAGTGAGGAATAAATTAGCAACAAAAATTTCTTGTAAGCCTTCGAGCAAAGTTGAAAAAAGGGCCACTGGTTGAAAATCAGGCCACGGAGAAATCCTATGTAAATACTGATTTTTATGCAGAAAAACTCAATTTCTGAGTTTGAGTTGGTTGAATATGGCGTGCAATGGGATTGATAGAACAAAGAAGATTTTTGTCATTTATGTTCAATTTACATGTTTGATTGTGTGATTGAGGAAGAAATTTCATTTAATAGAATGTTGTGTGATTGAGCAAACTAGCATCGATCTCAAAATAGATTAATGCTATTAAAAGAATTTGCCATAGATTTTAATTTGAAGCAACAATTTACAAGATGCATCTCACATTTGAGTGTTACTGTATTTATCATTAATGAATTGATTTAACGTAGTGAAGATTAGTGTCTTATGGAAATGGTGCATCGGAGGATAGTTAATTGCAGAGATGTCGGATTAAATGGGGACGGAACCTTGAGCTAAAGCGCATCACCGTGAATAAAGAACAAGTATGTTGAATATTTAATCAAGGATGCAACGATTCAAATGTAGAACCGTGAAGAGAAGGCGTAGTGCAATTAAAATACCATAGGGAAGATTGAAGGTAGAATACGCATGGCAAAAAAAACGTTGTGAAAAGGAGGAATGACCGGTCAAAGCAATGACGCGGTGGAAATTTAGTCACGACGCAACGAACCAATAGATGGCATTAGAAATAAGCCAATGGTGTAGTAAATCTGCTTGATAAAACCGGACTGTTCAATGGTCGAATGGAGGAGTAGCAATGAAGTTATGAGAATGGAATAGAATCCATTCTCTGCATAACGATGGTTTAAACCTGTAGGCATTAGCAATTGCTGTGTGGATCAAAGTATAGCGTTGAAGGTTTTGATGGGAACCTGGTCCTATTTGATCGAATGCGTAGAGGGTGAGGGTTTAATGGAAACATAAGTCAAGCGATGAACAACATTTAAAGAGCGATGGAACCTTGATGAAGGCGCAACAAAACCTTGAACAGCTAAGGCGTATTTAAAAATCCACAGGTGGTATTCGCGTAGGTTTTAAAATGGTAAGTGGTATCTCCAAAAGGAACGTGATATCGGTCCTTGCTTGACACATGGTTTCAAGTGGTATTTTAAAACCAATTTTATCGCACAACATTTTTGTGTTAACTCATGGGGATGGAATGGACCTGATTTTCTTCTGATCGATGGTGTTATAAAATCAATGATGGTCGTATAGTGAAGCTGCACGTGGGTTAACACAAAGGTAAGAGAAATATATATGCTGTGGGCCAATTCAATTATTATTTTGATGTTTGAATATAACCCAAAGTTGAAAATCATTTTGTGGGCAGACGTACTTTGAGTGGGCACTTGGGTTTTGTTAGTGAGTGGGCCAACAGAATATTGATTTGTGAACGCATGAGAATGATGGAAGTTTTTAATAAAGAATTTCTTTATTAAAAGAAAATACCATTGTAATTATATGCGAATGGTAAGTCTTGGCTTATGATATATGGAGTTTTTTTTATAAACTTCAAATGTTGGCTTGAGCTCATTGAGGTGAGGACGAAGTCCAAGCTTTTGGTTTATTGGAGCATTCGAATGTTGATTTAATTTCAATTCAAACGGGGTTTAATATATGAGTTTACCATAAATGGAGAAAGGTAAAACTCCCATGTACAGTGTTTAATTTATATTGTTTTTATAACCATGAAGTGTGAAGAGGCTTCCGCATTTATTTAGATTTTGCCTAGATTGAGAAGTAATTGGGCCAATGAATGAGTGATGCATTTTTATATGCATCTGATGTGAGAATGTGGGTAAGCGGGGTTTTCCCACCATCAAGTGGTATTAGAGCAGGAAGGCTCTATTGAAATTGAAGATTTTTTTTTTCTGAATGAGTGCGGGAAGGTTCTGTTGAGAACTGAAGTGTGTTTTTTTTTAATGTGTGATAAGAGAAGAAGGAAGATCAGATTTTTAAATCTGATATGCAGCAAAGTACACAGAGTTGCAGTGAACAGAGATTTGCAGAAATGAATGGAGAACAAGATCTTGCAAAAATATTGTAGGTAAAATAATTTTAAATCTGATTTGAAATTTATGATTGAGATTTATGGTCGCAGACAAGATGACAATGGCAGTGAACCTGATATTCAGCTAAAGGCTAGATAGGGCGAACAATTGCAGCGTTCTCAAGAGAAGGTGAGTTGAAGAGATAGCCTAGAGAGAGTAGAAGAGAATGCTCAAGAGGTTCCAGAGGCAGTGAACCAATACTTACCAAAAGACTGGGTCCAGTGAAGTGGATTGGTGAGGTAAGAGGCAGCAGGAGAGCTTGTTGTTGCAGAGGCTAGTGCAACTCATGGTGAGTGAGAAACTCATGGAGAAGTTGGTCATGAAATATCAGGGAAGAGGTTTAGAGGAATGCCATAGAGGTAAGATGACTGATAAGATAAGAGAAAGAGAGATTGCAGTGCTAAAGGTACAATTGCAGGTACTACAGGAATGGCTACAAGAGGAGGAAAACCAAAAAGGAGGATGGATCTTTCCACTAAAGGGAAAGTGAGTGATTTGGCAACCATTGCAGATGAGGTTGAGGAAGAGGGAGATTGCCTTATTGAAAGAGGAACTTAGAGTTCTTGAGCCAGAGATGGAATTTGAGGATTCCACATGCAGATCTGTTCAAAAGGAAGTGCTAGAGGAAGCAGACAAGACTGAAAAGTCTTGTGGTTTAAAAACTAATGAGTTGTGTATGTTTGCAGGTACATCACAGAGAGATGAGAAAGCTTTAAAGTTTGTTAAAGAGGAGGAAAAAGAATTGAATCTGAAATCTGTTCAGATCAATGCTGAGATGGTAAGATCTCAAGAAGGCATGAAGACAGAAGGGTCTCATGAGAATATTCAGCAGAATATTGGAGCAGAAGAAGAAAGACCATCTGATGATGGGTCAAAAGCTGGTGAAGGTATAGAAAATTGTGTGAATTTTCCAAGTTCTACTCCTAATGAAATTGTTGAATTGTATAGGAAACTAGATCTTCAGAGAAGAGAGTTGGAGAGGCAGAGAACTTACACACAGGATAATTTGTTGAAGAAGCAAGATAGGAAAACTTCATGAATAGTGTTTGTGAAGCAGATGATGGAAAGAAGGAGAGACTAGCTGACAGTCTCATGGTGAATGCAAATTAGCATACTGATGTGCTGACAAAGAATTTGGAAGAAAACTCAAAGCAGCATACTGAAGTGTTGCCAGAGAGAGCTGAGGAGAAAGCCAGTGAAGATTTTCTGGGTCTTGAAGAAGACTTATAATTGCAGAAAGAAAATTTGGTGTCTAGGTCATCAAATGAGACCAGTGGGTCTTGTAATTTTGAAACTAAAAATTTGATTGTGCTTACAGGTATTGCAGACGACAATCCATCATTTGGAATTGTCTTGAGAGAAGAATAATTGTTGCAGAAAGGAAATGAGACAGTCATGTCTCATAAGCAGAGGCTTGTTACCATGGGTGACAAGAAAGAGTTGGCTTGTCTGAATAGCCAAGAGAAAACTGTGGGACAGAATTTTGGAATTGTTACAGTGATGAAGAATCAGAATTCTATTCTGATTACGGATGAAGGTATAGTGCTTGAAGAACTTGATTTGATTGCCAGAATCAATCAAGAAGGTGAAGGACAATTACTGAAGATTGTCAAAGAAGAAGAAGATCTTGGATTTGAATTGCAACATATTAATGATGTGAAACAAGCACAAATGAGATGGTTGAAATGTTTTCTGAAGACATTCGAACCAGAGAAAGAAGTTGTAGGCACTGAAATGAAAATGCGTGAAGCTGTGAAAAGAATAGGAGCAGATATTATTTTGCAGAATTTAATTTTTCTTACTAGTATACAAACAGAGATAAATGAGTATATTACTGCAGGAAGAAAATTAAATGATAATTTATTTTCTGAAGATAAACTTGCAGGTGATGAGAAAAAGAATGTTGCAGAGGGACAGGAATTTTGGGAGGCAACAACATGTGGGGTGACATCTGCAGGAGTAGAACCAATGTTAGCAACAATCGGGGAGATGACAGCTGAGACAACATTGACAGCAGCAACATCAATGTTGGCAGCAAGAAGAGCAGTAACAACAGTCACAGCAAAAGCAACTACAGCAGCTGAATTAACAAAAATTGGAGACAGAAGCAGTAAGTTGGACATAGAGATTGAAATCATCAGAATACTGATGATGAAAATGTCTCAGAGGCAGCAGACAGCAGCAAGAAAGAAGAGGAATTTTAGCAAAGGAAAGACAAAAACAGATTATGAAAGCATAGTTGGAGGCAGGATGCAGAACAAGATATGGAAACCTGGAGAAGTGCAGTTGAATGATGATGCAGCTGTTGGACAACAAAAAAACAAAGTATGGGATCCAAGAGGCAGAGATTAAAGGCACATGATCAGGAGATCATGAATAATTTTGACCTTGGGATTCTGATGCAAGGGCATTAGGCAAAGAGAAAATACTTTGTATTTTATTAAACTTAGGGGTTTTTAAATTTTTAGAGGAGCTGGATTTTATGAATAATTTGATTGGGTTTTAACTATTTTTAATTAAATATTGTAAATAATTCTCAAATGTTTGAGAACATGAGAGAAATAATCAAGTTGAGGATGTAAAGGGATTGAGAGATTTTGTAATCTTAATTTAGAGATCAATTTCATCAATTATGGGTGAAAGAGGATCTTTAGGGATCCAAGAGTGATTTTAGGATTTTGTTGAGAAGTTGAAGGGATTGAACTTAAATTAGATTATTCTAAATTGTATATATTATCAAGCCTTAAAGAAATTAAAAGGCAGAGAGAGTGAGGAATAGAGTAGCAACAGAAATTTCTTGTAAGCCTTCGGGCAAAGTTGAAAAAAGGGCCACTGGTTGAAAATCAAGCCACGGAGAAATCCTATGTAAATACTGATTTTTATGCAGAAAAACTCAATTTCTGAGTTTGAGTTGGTTGAATATGGTGTGCAATGGGATTGATAGAACAGAGAAGATTTCTGTCATTTATGTTCAATTTACATGTTTGATTGTGTGATTGAGGAAGAAATTTCATTTAATAGAATGCTGTGTGATTGAGCAAAATAGCATCGATCTCAGAATAGATCAATGCTATTAAAAGAATTTGCCATAGATTTTAATTTGAAGAAACAATTTACTGGATGCATCTCACATTTGAGTGTTGCTGTATTTATCATTAATGAATTGATTTAACGTAGTGAAGATTAGTGTCTTATGGAAATGGTGCATCGGAGGATAGTTAATTGCAGAGATGCCGGATTAAATAGGGACGGAACCTTGAGCTAAAGCGCATCACTGTGAATAGAGAACAAGTATGTTGAATATTTAATCAAGGATGCAACGATTCAGATGCAGAATCGTGAAGAGAAGGCGTAGTGCAATTAAAATACCATAGGGAAGATTGAAGGCATAATACGCATGGCAAAAAAAACGTTGTGAAAAGGAGGAATGACTGGTTGAAGCAATGACGTGGTGGAAATTTAGTCACAACTCAACAAACCAATAGATGGAATTAGAAATAAGCCAATGGTGTAGTAAATCTACTTGATAAAACTGGACTGTTCAATGGTCGAACGAAGGAGTAGCAATGAAGTTATGAGAATGGAATAGAATTCATTCTCCGTGTAACGGTGGTTTAAACGTGTAGGCGTTAGTAATTGCTGTGTGGATCAAAGTATAGCATTGAAGGTTTGGATGGGAACCTGGTCCTATTTGATCAAATGCGCAGAGGGTGAGGGTTTAATGGAACCATAAGTCAAGCGATGAACAACATTTAAAGAGCGATGGAACCTTGATGAAGGCACAGCGGAACCTTGAACAACTGAGGCGGATTTAAAAATCCACAGGTGGTATTCGCTTAGGTTTTAAAATGGTAAGTGGTATCTCCAAAAGGAACGCGATATCGGTCCTTGCTTGACACGTGGTGTCAATTGGTATTTTAAAACCAGTTTTATCGCGCAACATTTTTGTGTTAACTCATGGGGATGGAATGGATGCGATTTTCGTCCGATCAATGGTGTTAGAAAATCAACGATGGTCGTATAGTGAAGCTGCATGTGGGTTAACGCAAAGGTAAGAGAAATATATATGCTGTGGGCCAATTCAATTATTATTTTGATGTTTGAATATAACCCAAAGTTGAAAATCATGTTGTGGGCAGACGTACTTTGAGTTGGCACTTGGGTTTTTTTAGTGAGTGGGCCAACATAATATTGATTTGTGAGCGCATGAGAATGATGGAAGGTTTTAATAAAGAATTTCTTTATTAAAAGAAAATACCATTGTAATTATATGCAAATGGTAAGTTTTGGCTTATGATATATGGAGTTTTTTTTATAAACTTCAAATGTTGGCTTGAGTTCATTGAGGTGAGGACGAAGTCCAAGCCTTTGGTTTATTGGAGCATTCGAATGTTGATTTAATTTCAATTGAAATGGGGTTTAATATATGAGTTTACCATAAATGGAGAAAGGTAAAACTCCCATGTACAGTGTTTGATTTATATTGGTTTTATAACCATGAAGTGTGAAGAGGCTTCCGCATTTATTTAGATTTTTCCTAGATTGAGAAGTAATTGGGCTGATGAATGAGTGATTCATTTTTATATGCATCTGATGTGAGAATGTGGGTAAGCGGGGTTTTCTCACCATCACATAACATATTTATTTCAACATGTTACATTAAAATTTTTTGATAGTGTCACTTGTAACTCCGATGGCCATCTCTGGAATGTTTGTAATCGAGTATTCTTACTTTTTGCGAGTGTGCAATTTTTTGTGTACTCACTGTCTTCACCCAGAGCATTTTTTCCTTCAATTTCCAGTTTATTTCACTATTTCCGTTCGATCAGATTCACAAATTATAAATATAATTCTTCCAACCTGCTTTATCCACCTTTCATTCATTCTTTTCTCTTTTTAACTTGATTTGAATACAGGAACTGTGTACAACGTTGGGTCTGAGCGCTTATAGGATGAGAAAATTCAGGAAACAAACTTTGATCATATCTGTTGCTCATACAGATCAATAAAATGGACACAGAAAAACGAGCAAACGTGAAGTTTAAAGTTTACAAAAGTTTTGAGAAGCTCAATTCAAATATTCGATGTCTTGATACATAAATATTATGTACGTCTTTCCGTGTTTTTTCACCATTTTTTAACTTAATTTTGTGTTTGTAGTGGGTGCTATGCATATTTACGTGATTTTATTTTTTTCCTTTCCTTTATATTTCAACTTAAATCTATTACACAGACATTTTTCCTATTAATAATAATTTATTAATTATTTACAATTTATCAATTGATTATTTAACTATTTATAATTTATTTTAAAATGAGTATAAATTTTACATAAAAAATTTCATAAATTATAAATTTTTTATTTCAAATTAAAAAATTCTATTACATTTCAATTTTAAATAAAATAAATAATTAAATATTTAATAATTGTAAATTTACCTATTATATTATTTATATTTTATATTGCTCTTTTACATTAGTTATTTATTTATTTATATTTTACAGACTTATTTATTAAGTCATTCCTTTCACTATCGATGTTGATCTTCTCCCTTGTCCATGTCTTGGGACTAGACCTCATAGGGTAGGTATGCTTTTGTTGAGTAAGTGTGTTGTAGGTGGCATTTTCGGTAAAGTTCCATAACTTCATATCTTTTGTTATCATATAATTCTTTATGAATTAAAATTTCATTTCCATGTTTCGTGGATGAATTTTGGTGATGAAATCCATGCGGGATGAGCATGTGGCTACGGTAATTTATATATCTAAGGCCATGGAACTGATATTTCTATTTACAGAATTGTTTTTTTCAACAACAAAATTAGTTATGGATCTTGATATGATATGAAATGAAATGTAATGACGATCCTTATTAGTGTTTCTGTGTAAATATATTTAGCTAGAGGTAAAGAGGGAACAAGGAAAAACAATTCATGTATCACTTCATACATGAATTGGGAAAAACATTTCGCACATTTTTACAGAATTGCATGTTTTTTGGATCCAAGTGGATATAGGTGGCCACTCACCTATTCCATCGGTTCAAAGCACAACTCTTCACCTTAGCATTTCTTCTATAGTTTTTCAAGTTCTAAATTTATAAGGCCATTTTGAGGCCCTAAACGATGTTTTGTTGACATGGTGAGGGCCCAGGCGACTATAGTAGTTGTTGGAGCGACTTAGGCCCTAGTTGGAGTGTGTAATTATCAAATAGAACTTTCTAATGGGATATTAAGCACGTGAAGCATAGATCATACGCAAAAGTTGCAACCTGAATAAGTTGACATACCACCCAACCCCATCAAATCCTTAAAAATGTTTGGTCTTTCATCTTCTAGGGTTATGTTTTGTGACCTTTATGAGTATTTCTTTATGTTAAATGGATATTATATCACCCTCTTGTAATAGCTTTTGAAAATGTTCATAGTTACCATATCTCTCTATTTAGAGAGAAATACCACCATTCTAGCCAGTTTGTATTCTACAATATTTTTTTATTTCAATGTTTTAATAAAATTTGGGTTTCCACCATATTGTAATCTCTAATATATTTCTCTATTGTGTTACATTTACTTTCTTTCATTTCATTTCATTCCTTGTACACCCGAGATCATTAGTATCAGAGAAATATGTTCCTTATTGTTTCTTAGCACATTTCCTCGATGAGGTTAGGGTATAGAGAGTTGGGTCTTAAGCTAGTTTTACTTGGGAACAATCGCTCTCACAAATCTTATTGGAATACCATGGTGAATGGAAAGAGAGATAACTAGGTAGGAGATCCTATCAAGTTTCTTCTAGAGGAAGCACTCACATGACAAAGGAATGGGATGATGGAAAATTTCACTGATATCCTTTGAAAACTACCAACAATGGTTGAGGCACCTTCAACAAGGTCCAATTTTGGAGGCATGACACCCTTCAAGGTGAAAGTTAACATTGATATCCCCGTATTCAAGGGAAAAATAGATGCAGATGCTTTGGAGAAATGGTTAAATATGTTAGAGGGATATTACTATATCCCAAAAAAATCGACAATGAGAAGATCACCTTCATACTACTGAAATTTGTTCCCCATGTCAAACATTGGTGGGCAGGTTACTTGGAGAGACACAACGAAAATGAGTATGTGATGTTCATGTAAAACCAAATTGGGTCACTTTTGTTGATGATATTAAGGAGGAATTGTATCCCGTAGGGAATTATGATGACTAATATATGAGATGGATAACTCTGTAATAGTAGAGATTAGACGATGCCAAAGTACACCAATAATTATCATACTTTATTCTTAAATATTGGTATCAAAGACTCCAGGAATTATTGTAGTGGCCTACATAGATATATACAAATGGAGATGGATTTCTTGGACATATCACCATTAGGAGTTTCTTATCGATATTTTATGAAAATATAGCAGAAATTGAAGAAAAAAAAATGAGAGTTCAAGTCTACAAATCTATTGCAACAAAAACCTAGAAAATTTGGCCCTAACTCATAAAATAAGGGATAAATCAATGAGAGAAAACCTCAAGACAACAAACCCAAACCGTAGGAGAATAACAATAAGGGGATGTAAAAAAAGGATGTTGAAAAATGACGTGATTTTCACAAAAACCCCTTGAACAACACTAGTGAATACTGCTTGAAATAATCATTGTTGATGGATCTTAAAGAAAAGGTAATATAATATGGCTCTAATTCTTATTTGGAATAGGATAAAGTAAAGTAGATCACTAATGTATAACCTAGTGCTACCATTGCAACCACAAGGTCCAACTAAATGAGCTAGAGGATCTTGAAGAGGTTGAGTGCCTCTTCCACTCACAAATGTGGGTGTACAAGACCCAACTTCATTTCATCATTGATAGCGAGAGCCAAAAGAAACTAATATCAACTAATGTTATCAATAGATTGAATTTGTTGATAGCGCCACACCTGCAAACATAAACCATTTGTTGGTTGAGCCATGGAAAATACATCCATGTTTCCCAATTGTGACGCTTATCGTACTACATGAAGCCCTTTAAAGATAAGGTATTATGTGATGTTTTACCATTTGAAGCGTATGATGTTCTTTTTCTACAACCTTATATGTGGAAATTTCATTATGTTTATGATTCTTCTCCTCATAGTTCCATTGTTGCTCTCATAGACAATCTCTATAGGATATTAGAGGTAGTCCCAACTATTGTAGTTTCATTGATCTCAACAAAACAGTGGCAAAAGGTGATATCTCAAAATACAAAGTTCATTTTCTTAATGGTTTGGTTAAAAGGTGAAAGGAAGGTCACTGCAACCATAACAACCTCTACATGAGGCCTCTCTACACAATATAAGAAAATGGAAAAGATTGTAGAGACATATATTGATATTTTAGCTCCACTTATGGGGGTGCCCCTGTAGTGCCAATTCAAACACTCATTTGACTTAATGCCTAGGGTGCCTTTAACTAATTCCCTAATATATATATGCTCTCTCTTGGAGAATGAGGAAATAAAATGCTAGATTCACGAGCTCATCCAAAAGCGCCACATTTGATGGAGCTCCTAACCTTGCAAGAGTCCAATTGTAGTAGTGCAGAAAAGGATAGGACATGGAGACTTTATATTTAATGTTGACACCAAAGTCATTGTCAAGAAAAGATACATGATGCTTAGGATTGGCGATCTTCTTGACCAGCTTAAATATCTATGTTATTCTAAAATTTAATAGTCATACTATGTTATAGCTATGTTGTACATGTTATGTTATGCTATCTTATAGTTATAATAGTTAAATAAATAAATAAATATATATATGTATATATCAATATATATATATATATATATATATATATATATATATATATATATATATATATATATAATTTTTTCGACCTTTAAATTTAATGATTAATATTTTATTTTATTACTTAATTTTTTAAAACTAATGATATTATATTTTTTATTTAAAAATATTTAAAATATAAAATAATTTTAATTTAAAATAATAAAATAAAATAAAATTTCTTAATTGATAAATAGAGGTTTACCATGAGTAACTATATTCATCATGTCAATCTCAAACTCCTAATTTATTTATTAATTAATTATAGTTTGTTGTTTTCTGTTTTTAATTTTTTTTGGGGTATATTTTTGGTCAAATTTGTTCGAAATTTTAAATGCATTTTAAATAACATTTTTTGCTTTTTTTTTTGAAAATATGTTCCACTAAATTCTTAATGAAAAACCTTAAAACCTAAAATAATTAGAAAATGAAGTATTTTACCATTCAAAATTAGAAAAAAATCATAATAAACATGTTACCACTGCAAATAAGAAAAAAAATTAAAACCTAATTTATAGTTCTTTTAGTGGTTTTGTAGCGCCTTCTTGGTGGTTTTTTTGTGGTTTTCATGGTTTTTTATTGTATTTTTTTCCAATTTAATTTATTTAATTTTGAAAAGAAAATTAAATAAAAAATACAAAAGGATAAGAAACCTACTTTAGCTTGAGCCTCTTGGACATTGGGGGGAGGTTGTTGGAGAGGATGGTTGGGTTTCTCCATGGTTCAATCACTTGATTGAGCTTCAATACCCCAGGTCGGGCCTTAATGACTTGGTTGAGGTCCTTTTTGCCCAATGATTTGCGCAAAAATGACTTTTGCAGACCGTGATTGTGTGTTTTAATAGAAAATAACAATTTGATCAAGCTTTAATGCTTGATCAATATTATAAGCTCAATCAAGCCATAATTCTCAATCGAGCTCTCTTATTTTCACCTAAATGCTCCCTCCCTTGCCAAAAAGTATAACTCAACTCCTTGCTTTTACCCATATTTTTCTTCTCAATTTTTATAAAAAAAAATCCATGATAATATAAGATGTACTATAGATTAAGTAATCTCACAATATGAGATGTATCATAAATTAAATGCTTTGATGGCTACTATAGATTGATCCTTATGAAAGCTTACTAAATATTTAATTTATATAACTATATTAACTTAGATTTTTTGTCATTGATTATTCCTATGTTACAAACTATTATATTGATTGAAATTCATATTTGTTTAGTATATTTCTTTGGCATTTATAACATGTTTCTTTGGCATCGATACAAATCTCAAGTGAGGCAAGGTTAAGCCTGGAGACCTCCTACAATTAGACTTGCATTCATCTTACCAAAAATAATAACATATATAGTATTACAAAAAACTTGACGAGTTTGAACCGAATCCACTGATGTAGGACCTAAAACCTAATTATAAAACACAATCCCAATGGGAGAATAACCACTTAGAAAAAAAACATAACAATGAACAACCCAAAACGTTTTCCATTTTTTCACACTCGCCTTAATGGAGAAATGTTTTCTACCACAACTTACTAATTTCTAAATAATTCGTACATTCCATTTCCAAGTGGTTTTGTAAATATGTTAGCCAAATTTTCATTACAATAAATTAAATCAATTTGCTTAGACTACATATTTTCCTTAACAAAATGATAATGAGTCTCAATGCATTTTGATCTTGCATGATACATAGAATTGTTGGCTAGTTTGATGAAGCTTTGATTATCACACTTGATAATCGTTGGCACTTTTGGTTCTTCTCCCACATCTTCAAGAACTCTTCTCAGCCAAGTTTCTTCACAAGTAGCATCCACAAATATTTATATTCAACTTCAGTTGATGACAAATAAATATTTGGTTGTTTCTCATTGCTCCAGGGCATGATCTGGGATCCAAGACTAGATGCATATCATGAATTTGATCTCTTGTCATCGGTATATTTCACTTAGTATCAATCAGAATAACCTGTAAACTCAACATCAAATTCATAACTACATTTAATACCAAAATTAAGAGTCCATTTTATATATCGAATAACTTTCTTTGCTACTTTCCAATCGCTTTCAACAAGCTTGGCCATATATTAACTTAGGATGTTGATTGAATATGCTATCTGGCCTAGTCATATGACATATTTTAGAATTTCCACCAACTGATTGTAGAATGTACATTCCACCTCTCTTGTACCATTATCACTGCAGAGTTTGGGATTGTCTTCTAAATGTAATGAAATTTTTTTACATTGATCTATTTTGAACCTTTTGAGAATCTCTCTTGTATATTTAGTTTGTGTAACGAATGTTTGTCCAACTTCTCTCCATTTTTCAAGACCTAAGAAATATTTAAATTCAACAAGGTTTTTCATTTAAAAAATATTTGACATATTTCTTTTAACTTCATCAAACAACCCATATGCATTGTTAGTTATAATGATATCACCAACATACAAGGAAACCAAAAAAACTTGCCTCTTTCAGTATGTCTTGGTATACAAGTTAGGGACACTTTTATTTTTCATAAAAGATTTTTGAAGAAGGAAATAGTTTGTCTTCACATACCATGATATTTTCACTGATTTAAACACATAAATATTTCTTTAGTTTACAAACACTATTCTCTTGACCCTTGTTAAGAAAACCTTCTTGCTGAACAAGATATACTTATTCTTTTTTTCCTCCATTTAGAAAACTAGAGTTAACATATACCTAATGCAGTTTCCATTAATTTATCGTAGCTAATGTAATCATTAATCTAATTATATTTAACTTGGACATGGGAGAAAATTTTTCATCATAATCAATTCCTATTTGTGTGAGTAACATTTGGAAACTAATCTAGATTTATATTTATGTACACTTCCATCAACATTGAAATTTTCTTTGAACAACCATTGGGATCCTATGGGTACTTTATTTTCAGTTCATTCTATTAATTCCCAAGCATCATTTTTCATTATAGACTCAAATTCTTCCTTCATTGCATTTTTTCATTCCTTATCCTCATTAGCCTATTCAAAATTCAAATGTTTGATGCCATTCATTAGTTTTCTCATCAAATCATAGTATTTATACCTTATGGGTAGTTGAATTTGGCATGATTACCTCCTTGGTTCTTCACTACTTTCATCTCTTTTCCTGCTTTATGGTGAATCATCCACTACAAGGAAAAGACCCTCTAGTGGATGTTTTTGAGGAACCATAAAAATACCACAGACATCCGTTTCTAGTGGAGGTTACTAGAGGAGGTTGGCGGGTGGAGGTTTTTATGGATGTTTTCCACTCAATATGCTTATCATCCAAAACTGCACCAGTGTGCTGAACAAGAGAAAGCATCGGTGCACACAAAACATTGGCACACCGGACACTATGTGCTCCGTACACACCCGCCCGATGTGTCGTATTACTGTAGAGCATTGGTGCTTTACAACTCTTCCACACCGGTGTGTCATAAAAAACCGTGCCAAAATAGAAACCACCCGATGCGGTATTAGGAAACTACACCGGTGCGCCTATAAAACCCCGTGCACCGGAACAAGGTTAAATAAAAAAAAATACGGCCAAAAAAGCGCATTTTTCACTTTTCTTAGTGCTCCAGAGCTCTCATGCACTGGTGAAATTTATCCTTGTATGAACCGCCCTGACATTGGTGCTCCCATTTCACCGATTGTATGCACTGCCGCTGTGCATTGCTCACCAATCTCTAGCTTGCATTTTGAAAAACGGTGGGAAATTTTTCTTTTGCAAATTCTACAACCAATATGCCTCCTCGACAACCAAATGTACAGGTACTTTTCTTGTTTTTCCATAATTAACTTTTTAGTAGATTAGAATTTCAAATAAACTTAAAATTAGCCATTTAATATAATTTAATTTAATTTATTTATTTTTTCACATGGTACGCTCGAGTCGTTCGGCTTGCACCGGTAAGTGGTGCTGCCTGTAAAATTTAGAGGCCGAACCGCAACCGGTGCCAACGGTGTCCGCACTGTTTCTAGGGTGGTACCGAAAGCCGCAACACGTTATTTTAAAATTTAAAAAAAAAGTGCGGTGCGGTCATTTAGCCGGCCGCACCATTGAAAATGTGGAATAGTGACAACGTGGTGCGTTGACGGAAATATCTGCCCCGGTGTTTGTCAGCACACCTCATTCGGCATTCTGACAGGGTCAACGATGTGGCCTGGTAAAAGACCGCATTGTTGACTATGTAATGAAGTCAGGAGGTTGGTGTGCTGACACAACTATACGCGTCGGGACATAGGTTTTAGTTAGCGCACTGCACTCTTGACACCGTACATAGTCAATCGTGCTCGAAAAATTTTCAGGTGCACCGCCTACGGTGTGTTGAATGTCATCTGGGGCACCGCCCCCAGTGCACGACAAACAAAAGACGCACCAGAATTGGTGCATGACTGTTTTTTTGTGGCACACCAAATTTTTTGTTTTTTTCTTTCCAAAAAAAATTATATATATATTCCTAAATACATGTCTCATTTAATAGATTTTTTTTATTAAATATGTCAATCATTCAGAGAGAAGAGGGGTAACAAAAAAAACAACAAGCAAAGCAGTATGACATGGTTCACCTGTGGGAGGCACGAGAGAGGGAGAGAGATGTGTACCCTCTCCCTATTACAGCAACTACCCAGGGGCTCTTAAGGCAGGTAGGCCTCCTCAAGTTCTATGAGGAGGCTACTCCCCTAAAGGGACATGGTGTGTTTTTGAGACATCTTATCTACAGGTGGAATGCCCACTGACAGGTTTTGCAGGTTGGTCCTAACCAATGGTACATGCCCACTGAGGAGGATATATTTCATTACAAGGCTATCGAGGAGAGGGGTGAATTTTCCCTCATTCCCAGAAGTTCCAGCTGGCTGTGTAGCAGGGAGTCAGTTAGTGTACTCCTAGAGATACATTGGAGCAGATGTATTGTCTCCTTCATATTTTCAGGTCACTGGAGGTCAATTACGTATTGGTGCATTTGGTAGTGAGGAGGTGAGGTGCCTCTCACTTTTGATTTCAACCATTTCACACAACACCAGTGACGGGAAACACATTAATTGCTCACTTCTATATTATGTTGATTCTTTAGTACATGAGCCATGACTTGTCAGGTGGTCTACCATTTTTTTGCGACAGTTCTATACAACCTTAGATAGATGTCGTGCTCATGCACAAGGGAGGGTCAACTTCCCTTTTGTTTCAGAATTTTTTTGTTTTTTGTTTTAGAGGTTTCCAGATATGATGCCTACTTTTGTTCGACAGAATCCTAGGCCAATGTTCGAGGCATGAATGCACATGTGGGGGTAGATTATGCCCAAGAGGGGCGAGACTATGTTTCCAGTGAAAATATCGCATGATGCACTGGAGTTGCTAGCCAGTGTTGATGAGCTGCATCCCTTCATTATGGTCCCCTGTCCTTATGTTGGATTGGATTGGCGAGGGTGTGCCAACATCCTCTTCATAGATGATGAGCAACCAGATGATAGAGGTAATATTACTATTTTATTTAAATTTATTCTAACATGTTCTTTAACTTGTTTTTATTAAATTATGTAATGAAATTGTCTAATTATTTTTGTGTACTTGTATATATTTTGCAGACATTGGGTCTTTTGATGGCGAGGACATACCGACACCACCACATGATCTAGGTGTGGATCCTGATGATGATCAGGGCATGCCAGATGTCGAGGATCATCAGGAGTCCGGTGCAGAGAGACCTCCTACTGCTGGTGCACTGGTACCACCTTTTGCTAGGCGTGGTCGACTTGATACTAGATACAGGATGGAGTTGGGTGACCAAATCACTGCGTTGATTGTTGAGGTGGGCATTAGGCTCGCTCATATGAGAGACATATCGGCCAATGGTAGGCTGTTACAGATGTGGAGAGGCATGCCGCGTGACATGTACAGCCTGATGCGGCATGTCGTAGGAGCTACGGCGCAACTCAGGAGGACCGTTTCACGTTATAGGCACGGTCGAGACACATCACGTGATCGACAGTCTGCGAGTAGCGTCTCATCATCTCATGATCGTTCACCTCGCGCCACGCCATATAAGCAGCCTCTACTAGCATCTAGTAGCAGTCATCATGGAGATGAGGCTAGACCATCGGCCACGTCCAGTCAGTAGCCTGCATCATCCAGTAGTACTCATGATCATGAGCAGGCTGGACCATCGACCGTCGAGGCTACACCATTGACTGAGAAGGCCTCGACTAGTACTGTTATTGATGTTGTACCACTAGCTGATCTATGACATTTATATTAAAGTTGTATATTTTTAAAATTATTCAGTTATATATATATATATATATATGGTCCATGTATTTTATGTTCATGTTGCAGTTGTACTTAATTTACATGTTGCTGATCATCATGATGTGTATATTGTTAGGTCATGTTAGATATGTTCATTTAATGTGCAGCTTGCATATATATGTGTATGTGATAGTATGAGTTATTTGACATGAGATGTATATTTGATGTTTGTGTTGTGGTGATGTTATAAAATGCTAATTGTGTTTTGTTAGATGATCACGATCACGATGATGTTAGTGAATTTGAATGTGTTTTTTAGTCAAATATGATGTTTTTACGATGGTTATCATGATCGTGATGTTTATTAATTAATTTAATATTAAATTACCATGATATTTATTAAATATTATGCCGTGATTGTAATTGAAATTGAAATTTTAATTGTATGTAAAATTGTAAAATTGTAAAATTGTATTTGTATTTGTAATTGTAATATTTAATTTATTGTGAAATGATTGTAATTGTAATTGTATAAATGACAAATTGTAAAATTGTAATTGTAATTGTATGTAAAATTCTAAAATTGTAATTGTAATTGTATGTAAAATATTTGTAAAATTGTAATTGTAATTGTAAATGTAATTCTAATTCTAATTCTAATTGTATGTAAAATATTTGTAAAATTTTAATTGTAATTGTAATTGTATGTAAACTTCTAAAATTGCAATTGTAATTCTAATTGTTATTTATGTGAAATTGTAAAATTGTAATTGTAATTCTAATTCTAATTCTAATTGTATGTAAAATATTTGTAAAATTTTAATTTTATTAATGTGAAATTATTTTATTAAAAAATTTTAATTTGTAAATTTGTAAATAATTATAAAATAATAAATCTAGAATAATATGAATTTTTGTAACATAATAAAGTTTAGAAAATAATGCAAATAAATTCATGTACTTTAGAATTATCATTATTTTATTATGATCTTACATACAAAAAAAAGAACTTTATACAGTACGCCATTTCTAGCGGAGATTCCTGGTTTTCGTCCAGTGCGCTTATCATCATAACCCGCATCGGTGCATCTTAGTACTGTAGTGCACCAGTGCTTGACAACTCTTCCACACCGGTGCGTCATAAAGCATCGCGCCAAAAAATAAATCTCGATGTTACGAAACCGCACCGGTGCGCCTATAAAACCTTGCGCATCGAAATAGGGTTAATAAAATCTCGCGCTAACCAAGTATGTCATTGAAATATATTTTCTAAGAAGGAAAATTTATTCTGTAAAGTGCAGTATTGGAGCAGCAAAGGGTTTGAATCGTGGGCAAGAAATTTTCTGAGGAGATGACGGTTTGAAAGGACGAGAGTTCGAATTTCGGCTGAGAAGTTTATGGCAGAGAAAATGAGTGATTCAAATAGAGAGACGGACAAAGACGCTTACAGGGATGCAGATGGCTATAGAGCTCGACAACGTACAAAAGGAGAAAAGATTTATGAAAAATCTGGGAAGGGCGATCGAGAAAGCTCGATTTAGACTGACAGAGAGAATTTGGTTGAGGTCGACGATAGGGTTAAGAGGTCCCATGATGGAGAAAGGGAGAGTAGAGTTGATGGCAGATAAATACCTGTCGATGCTTTGGTGACTAGCAAGGGGAAACAGTCTTTCGAAAGTAAGGAGTCCTATTCGCTAAGGGATGTCAGAGAGAGATCAATTGAGTCTCTTGAATGGGCTAAGAGATCACATGAAGGTAACGATTCTCATTCTTACAAGGATGGCAGGGAAATATTGGATAGTAGAGAAAGATCAATCGAGGTAGTCAATAAAGCCAAGAGGCACGATGAAGGGAAGGATTCTCATTCCCTTAAGGACAATATAGAAATATCAATTGACGTTATTGATTAGTCTGGTAGGTCCCATGAAGGGAAAGATTCTCCAGAATGCATTTAAAAGCAGCTGGGAGTATTTTCCGAGCTACGGTTGGCTTACATAAAATTTTACCAACAAAGCTGTCGTCACATAAAATCACATCTTCGGATTTCAATTGAACATGAATGGCATCTCTAATTTGTCTGAGTTGTGGTCATGTGGATAACGAGGAATATCACATGGAAGGTACCCAAAAATCCAAATTTTTGAAAGTATAGGTGAATTAGCACTTATCAAAGAACGAAAAACCGAACAAAATGTGAATGGGATACACTTAAGGATTCCCCGGTTCCATTTGTTATTTAAAATTATGCTCTCTCTCGATGAAACTAGTAAAAATTTTGCTTGTATTATAAATGGAAATCCAGTTACCATTTATGTGGGAAGAAAAGCATAAATACCTGTAGCTACCATATTTCCACCTGCAAATCGGTTTCCCATTGGAAAAGCTAATGTAATAGCCCATTTTGCAATGTATTTCTTCTGCTCAACCCTATACTCATTTTCTATGGGAAACCATTTCCTCCACATGTAATAACTGAATCATGTAGTCGAAAATCGGTCTTCTTCTGCTAACAAATGCAGAATGAAGGACTCGTTGTCATTACTCTTAGAACATTCAAGGTTAGTTTCTCGTAAAACAGAGATTGTATAAATTTTGTTAAGATCAAGATAGAAAGCACAAAGGAGAAAAGCGGAAATTGGATGCCAAGATGGAGGAGGAACTTACAAATGAGCGAGCAGATCATGGGGCACCTTTTCTTGTTGCAGGTTATGGAAAGGTTCAAGTTTTTTTTTCTGAAAGAAGAAAAGGTGTAGTTTTGAAAGGAAATGGCCGAAATATTTTCACAGAAAAATGTATATTTCCAACATGTCTAATTTTGGTGTACATGCGTAAAAGTAATTTCGGTGCCTCAACCGCAAATCGGTGCTAATGTACAGGTAACCACACCGAGGCGTTCTAGTTACTGCACACCGGTGAATTTTATTTACTATGCACGAGTGTCATGTTACCAATGGACGCACGGGTGTGGTGCTATTAAGTGATGCACTGGTGATGAATAAACACAAATAAAAAAAGCGCAACTCTATTTTCTTTGAGTGAAAAAAAAGAGGCAAATTGAAAAATGGGCGGAAAAATATTTTCGAAAATATAATTTCATAAAAAAATTCTTTAAATATTAAACACTTTTTATTATTTCACTATATTTGCTAAAATTTTCAGCCAGCTATTTGCAGGAGACATACCTGGAGCAAGATAGCACGAGAGCACTGTGGAGCAGCGAAATACATTCGAACAGAAGTATTCAGACAATCAGAATCCAAATCTCTGGTGATTCAAACCCTGTAGCATAGAATTTCAAATTATCTCATGATTAAATTTGATTATTTTTTTTAATTTTTCTGCAGTTTTATCTATTTTTACACTAAACCCTTCATTTTTTTGTTTCTGCCCTTTCTTCTCCCTGTTTTTGTGATTTCATAATTAGGGGTTTTCATTTTAAATTTACATCCAACCCACAGGATGAATTTCATAGTCGGGATCCCAATCCATATCATCCCTGCGTAACATAGCGCACAGTAAAAAAAATTTAAAAACACTTTTTTTAATTAGTGCGCCATATCTAAAATAGGGCACCGGTGCATTATGTTACGAGGATAGCACCGTATAGTCTATTATACTATTTTTGCGGTGCGTTTATAATACCCCCACACACCGACGTCGGTGCGTACATCATGAAAAGTGCACTAGTTTCTTGAGATTTTTTTTTTACCTTAAAAGTTGACAATTTATTTATAAATATATTAATGAATGATATGGTACAGGTTTCAGATTGCTAAAAAAATGACTGAAAAGAGATCAAGTAAGAAAAATACTCATAACACATCAAGAAAATAAAAAAAGGCAAGTTCTTGTCAATTCTTTACAAAAAATATTATTTTTGAACTATATGTAAGTTAACTAATATGTATTGTTTACTGTGTATCATGCAGAGCCACAAAATGACGAAGCTCGATAAGATTATTTCTTATCTAGGACCAGAAGAGCGTAAAAAATTGATGGAAAATTTGCAAAATGATGAATAAGGTGAACGAAAAAGTACTATTGATCAAATAGGAGTTTCTTTTTTTAATTTTCATTAATAATATACTTAATGTTATTAGATAACATGTGTCAAACAGTCTATTAATTCACATATGTTTAATGTTCTACAGGGACCAACAACTCAGAAAAGGAATGTTGTTCTAAGAAAAGAAAAAAAATAGAACATGCAAATGAAAATGAATTACTCGTTAGCTCATTTGGAATGGTGATGGACGTTAACGAAAAGGGGAAAAACTTTTACAAAAGTTTGAGGGATCTAGTGGAATGAATGTATAGACGTTCTTTCCACTTACAATAAAAAAACCAATCCAATGATTCCAAGAACCAAATTTTATCTAAACTACAGGAAGATTTTCCAGAGAATTGGTCAATGAGACATGTCAGAATTTTAATAGCAAAAACGTACAAAAACAAAAAAGAAGGAATGACAAAGTAATATTCCTCTAAATATTTGTCTAGAATTATTTATAAATATCACTTTTGTTATATTTACTTTTCATATATCACTATAAAAATTAAATAGTTTATTGTCATGTTACATTTTCAGGAAGATTATGAAAATCTCAAAATATGAAACAGTTGATATTAGAAATATGCCAGTAGGAATGTCTGAAAAGGTGTACAAGGAGATGGTCAAAGAAATGGACAAAATTGCATCGTAGGAGGAGCCATCTTAACAACAACATGCTTCAAATGTAATATGTAATCATTGAATTTTTTGATCGTTAGGTACAATAAATAACAATTTATCACTAAATATTAATTTTCAAGAATTTTCTTGCATAAAAGAAAAAAAAAATGGAACCTATTCAACACATAAAATAGGACGACAAGGAAGAAAAGGGTTGATATCTAATTTTGTGAGTAATTTTTACTTCCTTATAACAACTTAACTAGATTTCATTTTTGTATTTTTTAAGTTGTTTTACAAAAATCATCATTGAATGTCTTCAAACAAGTGCTAACATACAAAGAAGAACCATGAGACGAATTGATTGAAATTGGGTTAAATATGGGTTGTGAGTATATGTTGGCATATAAAAAATTAATTGTGGAATTTGTAAGCATCTATCGATCTTGTTTTACTTAGCTCTGTCTATAATTAATAGAACAAAAAAATCTTTCATATTAAATATATGATTGGTTATGGAGTATAAAACTTGCAGGAAACAAAATATGGAATTGCGCCAATAGATGAAATTTTGAAAGATGGCATGGTACATGGTTTTGAAAGAATGTGTATAGTTTATGAGTCAATTGTTGCTATGGTACATCATTTTTTTTTCGATTTACATTGATGTATATTATTTAATATTGCAATTTTCATTATTCTCACCAATGTATATACACTCATTTCAATTTATTTTTATGTTTGTAGATGGAAGGTGAAGAAGAAGAAAACAATCAACACCGTGAACAAAATATTCCTGAAAACAGCCCAAGTCTTGGAAGTAGCTCTAGCAGTGACAGTAGTTCAAGCGAAGAATGATGATCACTATGTTTGGATATCAAAGCAAGGTGTTGTATTTTTTGAAATATTTGTCTCTAAAATCAAACATTTTGTTTAATGTAATGGACATAGTGTCCCAATTGAAATACAAAGGGATACCAATAACTGTCCCATTTTGTATCACAAAGACTGTCTATTCATATATATATAATAAAATATGTTTTAATTTATTCTATTGTGTTCTCCATTGTCGTTCTCAAATGCACTAACAAAAATTTAATTCATATAAATATTGTTATAAGATATATATGTGTCGACTTTTGATGAATAATGAATTTTAAAAAATCACAATAATTATGATATGATATAACAATTTAATCCAAACATCACATTCAAATGCATTAATAAAAATTTAATTAATATGAATATTGTTACAATATGTGTCGAATTTTGATGAATAATGAATTTAGAAAAATCACAATAATTGCACTGTCACAGGTCGATGTTTCTAAGAAAATACAAAATGAACACCGGTGCATGTCAGTTACTATACACCAGTGTGTTTGTATGCTACAGCACACTGGTGCATTGCTATGACCTATGGGCACCGCACAAATACCAAAACCAATTAAAAATCTCGGTGCGTTTGTGTGATACTGCACACTAGTGATTTTATGTGAGACTACGCACAAGTGAATTTTTACGATGTATGGGCACTGAACAAATACCAATACCAATTATAAATATCTGTGCATTTGTCTGATACAGTGCATCAGTGTGTTGAGGCGACCTATGGACACTGTACAAATCCCAAGACCAATTGGTACAACCCTGTGCGTTGTATCACCAACACTACGCCCAGTGTGGTTTTATACCTTGATGGCCTAGTGCAGGAACCTTTGATCGCCCCGAGGCCACCGTCTAGATGAAATGCACCGGTGCATTGAAACCTTAGTAGCGCACCGATGAAAAAAACATCCGTAATAACCTCTAGACACCCAGTTTTTTTAGTTGTGCTGAATTTCCGTTAAAATCTCCGTAACCATAAAGGATGTTGTGGCAAATGTTTTTTTGACAATTTTGGCCAATTTATAACACTAAAAACCTCCTTTATAACCTCCGCTAGAGGGTCTTTTCCTTGTAGTGATCTCCTCCTCTTATCGTGTCGCAGTTGCTTGAAGTGTCCATATCATTGGATTCTTCCTCATGTTTCTATTATTTTTTATCATATGCTTCTTCCTTAACATAATCATAATCATGAGGAATATGCCTTGTATCATATTTTTCCTCCTTATGGCCTTCATTTCCATGGTGATAAAAAGAAACATCTCTACTTGCAAAAAAATTATGTGTACAGTGATCAAGCATCTTATATGCTATATAATCATAACACTAACCAACGAAAATACACTTGATAGCATTTGCATCAAGTTTTCTCTTATGTTCATTTATAACATGAGAGAATTATTTTCTTTCAAATAATTTTAAATGGTTCATTGTTGTTTTATAACACTAAAGATCTTAAAATGGAGTCTTATGGTGTAAAATTTTAGCCATACTTCTATTTTTCAAATAGACAACAGTACTAACAACTTCAACCTAAAATGAATTAGTAGGGTTTTTATCTTTTATCATGCTCTATGCACATTCTACTAAGGTTGTGTTCTTTGTTTCAACGAATCCATTCTCTGTGGAGTATGTGGCACTATGTACTATTGTAAAATTCCATGGGCATTGCAGTACTTGACAAATGCACTTGATGTATACACTCCCCCTTAATATGATTTGATGGTATTAATGTATTTTCCCATTTTATTCTCAACCATGTTTTTAAACCCTTTAAAATATTCAAATACATCACTGTTATTTATAATGAAATACACCCAAGTATATTTTGTGCAATCATAATTTAATAAAGATAAAAAATAAGATGATCCACCTAATGATCTTGTCTACATAGGCCTACGCACATCTGTATGCACAAGTTCAAGAATATTCATTTTTATTCTATTTTTATGAGGAGGGAAATCTTCCCTATCAATCCTCCCTTATGCATAACCTTCACATACAAAATATTGATTGTTAAACAATGATAGTCCTACCACCATTCTTTTTTTTTGAAGTAGCAAAAAATCATGATAATTAATTTGTCCATAGCTTTGGTTCCAAATAATTTATGTTGTTGTGTTTATGGATGGCAATTCTTGATGAATTTTTCTTGTCACTTCAAGCCTATATAAACCTCCAATTCTCGCACCTATTTCAATTTCCTTGAAGATATCATGGATATATTTTATTAAATAATGTGAATTTACAAATCCAACCTTCATATTTTGATTTGTTATAGTGAAAACTGAGATTAGGTTGTTATTAATACCATGCACATATATCACATTGTGAATTTTTTTGAAACAATCCTTTGCTAATGTTACAGGCACATGACCATACCCTTTAATTTGGCATTAATGCTCATCCCCAAGATATATATTTGCACCATTGTTTCATGGAAATTTTCTAACCAATTCATATTACAAGGCATGCGAATGGAGGATCTAGAAACAACAAACCATGCATCTGAATCATCGATGTCAACAGAAAGTGCAACATATGAAATAAACAACCTAATATTTTTAATGTCATCACTCATTGATTCTCCTCTAAAAGAAAAATGACCAATGTGCCTTCTATTTCTATGTTTCGATTCATGATACTTTATTTGAAACAATCTCTATAATAGTTCCCAAGCTGTCAATAGTAATGTATAACATTAGCATATGGGAGTATCATATATTTTTGTGGCTTTGCATACAGTGGATTTCCATATGATGTATTTCCATGTGGTGGCATTCCTCCCTTATTTCCATGTGGTGGCATTCCTCCCTTACATACTTCCCATGGCTTTCCTTTGGAAGGTTGTTTACCTTTCTCCATTAACGAACAATCCAAATTTTGAGGCATAAGGTTATTTATCCTTTCTTCCTCTTGAATAAGTATACCTACTAGATCATAAAAAGTGTGAACTTTCTCCTTTCTTGAAGGCCTGCAATGAACATGTAATATTATTATACCATTCCATTTAAGGTTATGGTAACCAAATCAATATAACATGTTTTTTCTCCTATATCTTCAAGATTATCTTTAATGTCTTTAATTCTTGATATGAAATTACTAATGCTTTCATTTTCTTCCATCTTAATAGAAAGGATATTAGTCTTTAGAGACAAGAGTCGATTTTCATTCCTTTACTCGTTTAGGCCTCTAAAAATTATCCATTTCTATCTGGAGGTTGTGTAGTCTTGATCATGGGGTATAATGTTTTCATTTACATACATTCTGAAAAATACCCTTTTCTTAATCCCTCCCCTCTCCCAATCTTGAATTTATGCATTTGTATCTCTTGTAGTAGCATTAGTCTTCACTTCATCCCCACATGTTATCGAACAAACATTCAAACCTTCCATAAATTTCTGCAATTCAAACTTCCAATTTACATAATTGTCACATTCTAACTCAGATGCTTGATTTAAATATATTTCAACTGAAGGGTTAGCCATCTTAATGACACCTCAAAAAATAATTCCCACAACTGAAAATTACTTTCTCATGGCAACAATAACACAATAGGAAATATTACAATGTTAAGAAAGATAGAAGATGGAAAAAATTTAGGTAGACACATCAACAAAAAATACTTTTGTATGTATTACCTTAGGAAAATGTTGCAAAACAAGATCATCATTTACATTACCCTGATCAACCACAACTGGATTAGATGATTAAGCTTATGACTGAATTAACTAGTTTCTAAAAATGCTCAACACAAAAATATTTTTTCTTCT
Organism: Pinus albicaulis; assembly: GCA_034641835.2. Classification (NCBI taxonomy): domain Eukaryota; kingdom Viridiplantae; phylum Streptophyta; class Pinopsida; order Pinales; family Pinaceae; genus Pinus; species Pinus albicaulis. The sequence continues at coordinate 1,208,858,433 of CM076579.1, forward strand.
TCACACAACAACATTCATCACCATATAAACATGCTCCATGCACTCATACACTTTCTTACATTATTTCACACCTCATCACTTGCAATAGATCTCTAACTTGGGAAAATAATGCACATATCCAACTCAAATAGGTATAATTCTAGTCAATTATCTCAAAATATTTATCCATACTACTGCAACAAAAAGTGTCTACAAATAACTATGATCCTACATCCAAGTTTAAACAAATATGAACTCTGAGACTCCACAATCACAACAAGATCAATCAGTTGATTCTTTGCAGTTAGCAATGTCACCTTTACATATCAAAGGTCCATCATATTATGATGCATTATAATAAAGGCAATTGAACCCATCCAAATACTACTTCAAGCATAGGATTTTCCATTCCTTAATGGCTTTAAATTTTTTAGGGTCTACCTTAACACCCTCATGAGATACAATATGACCCAAATATTCCACCTCTTGCACTTCAAAGAAACATTTGGAGATTTTTCCATATAATTGTTTCTCCTCCAATAGTTTGAGCACCATGTCAACATGTTGAACATGATCCTTCCAATAATTTTTATATATTAGTATATCATCAAAACTAATAAGGAAATTTTTCTAAGGAAGGGTTTGAAAATGGAATTCATCAAACATTTAAATGTGGAAGGTACATTACTAAGGAAAAAAGGCATGACTAAAAATTAATAATGATCTTAATGAGTTTTGAATGTTGTTTTCAGAATATCTTCAGTCTTCATTCTAATTTTATGATATCCTGAACCATGATTCAACTTGGTGAAGTAAATCTCCCCATGTAATTCATCCAAAAATTCATCAATCATAGGAGTGAGAAATTTATCTTTAATAGTGAGCTTTTTGAACTCCCTATAATCTGGACCCATATGCCATGATCTGTCCTTATTGTGCACCAATACTACTAGAGCAGAGAAATAACTTTCACTAGGTTGAATTATACCAACCCCTATCATTTCTGCAACCATACATTCAATTTCACTCTTTTGGGCATAGGGATATCTTTAAGGCATGATTTTTGTAGGAACACTCCATTGAATCACGTAAATAGCATTATCATGATCAAAAATAGGTTGGCAGCCTTTGGGAGTCTAAAATACCTTGGAATGATTGTCCAAGACATCTTGGAGATTTGGAGAAATAGTTGATTTCGATGTTTGAATCTCTAGTGATCATAATTGTCTAATTATGACATGTTGTTATTTCTTCAAAATATTTTTCATGCCATTAGAGTTGATCATCTTCCCTGGTTTCCTTTCTACACCCCTTAATTCAACTTCTTTTCCTTCCAAAAAAAATTTCAAGAAAAGTTCTTGAAAAGTAAAAGCTATCATCCCCAAAGATTGTAATCATTAGAATCCTAGTACAACATCAACACCACCCATTGGAATTGAAAGCATTGGAATATTCAATATATATTCCCCCACGGTTAGCTTGATATTATGGAACCATCTAGAGAAATTTATAATTTCTCCATTTTCAACCATCACTTGGCACTCTGGTACTGGATATAGAAAGAAATTCGATTTCTTGACTATCTTACAATATATAAAATTATAGGTACTACCTCAATTAATCAACATTATTACCTTTTTCTTCTTGATATATCCTTCTATCTTGAGATTTTTAGGAATGGTAATTCCATCCAATGCATTACAAAATATGGTCAAATTCATTTCTTATTTCTATGGGGTTGGTTCCTGGTGTATATCCTCATCTTTTGTTGTTTCTTGTTCCTTTTATTCTTCCTCTTCACAATCTATGTAAAATAAAATTTTCTCAGCATACTTATGACCTTAAGTGTATTTTCTATCACAACTATAACAAAAACCTTTTTCTCCTTTTTCCTCCAATAATTGTGGTGTGAACCTTGTAGGTTGTGGAAGACTAGGAGTAGTAACACTTCAATATTTATAGTTGTGAGTGGTATACTTCCTTTTTTCCATAATTTTCTTTCAAATTTTCTCGCCACCCTAAATTCCTTCTCGAATGAATCAGGTTCCTAAAGGCGAACCTACGGTTTTATGTCATCCTTTAAAATACCTATGAAGACATCAATCCTATGCTCCTCTAAAATATTAGTTACCCTAATATCTGGTCAATGGAAGTTCTCAATGTTCTTCGCTATTGAACCCTTTTGTTTAAGATTTATTGGCTAAAGAAAGTGTTTCTCTTGGTATCCTCATAATGTGTTATCATTTCCTCCATAAAAATTGACCAAATGACAAGCAGTTTATGAGAACAAAGCCATCAATGCCATATAAAATGATTGGGTTCTAAATATAAAGATGCAATGCATACCTTTTTTTTTTGTTGCACATTATGGAGATCAATATATTGCTCCATTTGTAGTATCCATGTTACCGGATCCTTGCCATCAAACTTCCTCATATCCATCTTCAGAATGTGGTGGGTCTTAAACCCAACATTGGAGTCTCTAATCATAACTCATATTCCTTTTGTCCTCATCATGATTTTCATGGATTACCTTGTCACCACGGGGAAGCCTTTCTTGCAACAAATTTTTCAACACTTCCAATTTGACATTCATTGCATCCATGTCTACAAAAATGTAAACTTTGAAATGGGAACGGAAATGAGTACTCGCTTTTCTGAGGTAGCAAAAAATCATCTGATTTTGAAAAGTGTTGATTTAGAATACTCTTAATTTTTTTTTTAAATCATATTTTTGACACTTTAAATTTTATTATGTACTAAGTATAAACATTATTTTTAAAATCTTAGTGAATTTTATGTTGATTTTGAAAAGTGTTGATGCGAGGATCATCCCCTTTTTTTAGAAGACTTATTTTTTACTTTAAATGTTCTAATGTGTTAAATTCTAATAATTATTTTATAAATTTAATAATTTTTGAACTGCTCATCTTCTTATTCTTCCCTAACATATTTTTTAAGCGTTTTTCAGGCTTGTGTTTTTTTGTTTTTCTTTTCATTGTCTTTTTTGTACTGAGATATTTGATTTTTTGCAGTGTTAAAAAAGGTCAAAATTTTAAAGTTTCGATCTTCTATATAATTATTTATTGTTAAATAATATTTCATTGCACATGAAACAATTGTCACTAAAAAAACTATTTTTTAACAATTTACATAAAAATACACTTTTTGAATATAGATATAATAGAAAAAATATACATTTTGAGACATTTTTGCTAAAAGTGACATGTCAAATAAGCCATTTTTATAGGAAAAAATTAACCAAAAAAGTATGAAAAATAGCAATTTTATGAATTTTATGTCAAAAATTAATAATAATAACAATTTATTTTTTAAAATTAAATGATTCACATAAAAAAATGAATTGAAAATCACATAATACAAATATTAAACATATAATAACAACAATTGAATACTTATTATTCTCATAAAATGTCAAAGTGAAAACATTATACGTATAACTTATTAATAGTTTCAAAAAATGAGCTTCATTTGCAAGATTAACAAAAATTTAATCAATAATATCACATAACCCAAACTCTTCATCTTCAAGTGTTTGCTAATTGTCTTGAGTCAACAATATTTTTATTATTTCCTTAAGTTTGGTCAGTTTCCTCTTTTGATGGATCTTTGATGTCTGCGAATCTCCCAAAGTATACCTTTCCAATCATTCCATCTAATGGTGGTTGAGGTTCCTTTTCTTTTTCTGCCACATGGGATTCATTAAAATCCCCTTTCCTCAAACCAACTTCTTGCATTGCATCTGGAAAAATTGAAGAGCATTGATTCTTTACTGGATAAATTTTCATTGTACTAGGTCTTTCTCAATGGAAATGCAATTTCTACCTTTTTGTAAGCAACATGCTAGTGTTGTACCTAATCATCAAGTACAAAAGAAATAATTAAGTAAATTAGTATAAACCTATAAAAATTAAAAAAGAAAATATTGGAATTCATTTTTATATAATAAAACTGGCGCGAGGCTGAAAATAAATCCAAAACACAATCTCCTTCATTTGAAGATCAATCTAAAATATAGTTAATCAAAGATTGTGGTTTTTTATACATGTTAATTATATCTCGTTTTGCTTCTTTATCTTCATATGTTAGTTTTTTTAAAACAACATTATGGACGAGTACTTGGCTATGACTCTTTCCATCTACTTGATTGAAAAGCATAGGATTATAGCTATCATATTTTGTTCAAATTTCAACATGAATGAACTCACAATCACTCTTAATTGGTTGATCTCCGCAACCAATAAGATTTGAATTTTTCTTGTAACATGTAATAGTAAAATCTCAATTAACTTATATATAAATGATTTTCTTAACATTAATAATAATAAAAAATTCAACGTCTTACCATCTAAGATGAATCCTTAAATTTGATTTTCCCTTCAATATTTTTAATAACATTGCAAATTGTGTGTCTGAATGAAATATCACAAATCTCCACAATGGTGATGTTGCGACTTCTAGAAATCCCGCAACCACTTTACTAAAAGAATGATAATTATAAGGGTCACTATCATATTCAATGTTTGGGATATTCCATGAGGAATATCTGCAATAACAAGGGAATAATCCCTTTTAGGTATGAGTGTTGTAATTTCTTCACAATCACATGGTAATATTTGATATTGGATATTGTGGAGCCCATTCCAAATGAAAAGACTAGGACTATGATCAATTTCAACTTCACTAAGATGTTGCTTTCTCATCCTTTCCATTTTAATTTTTTCAATAAGGGTTCTGAAACTATATGGTGTTTCATTTGCATCCTTCTTCATCTTTAATGAAATAAACAAATATATGTATAAGTTATAAATAAAAATAATATACACATGAATAGAAATGAGTGTATAAATCAACATACTTTTTTAACTGCAAGATAAAAATATTTTAGCACTGATGTATAACTTGAATCTGGGTAGTTGTGTACACCATCATCCCAGATATATTCATTCAACAATTTAACCATTTGTTCTTGTATTCTCACATAAACTTTGTGAATGAATAAATAAAGTAATAAATGTTAATTTACTGATATGTATAAAAAATAATACCAACAACAATATATTATATTTAATAGAAATTTATAATCCATAAATAAGAAAAAATAACAAACTTACTTTAGAAATTTCTCACACATTTTGTCCAATGATATTTTTCTTGACTTTACACGAGATAATATTGTTTTCACAAGTTTTTCATCCTTCACTCCTTGCATTGCTATCCAAGGTGTGATATTCATATCTTCCATGAGGAGCTTCATTTCAAGACCCGATTTACTGTTGGTACATATCAATGGTTTAGACTTTTTTACCTTCTGACTTTTTATGCTAATGTTCTCTCACATCTCAAAAATATCATTAATCAATTCCCATATCTCTCCAGTTCTAAATCCCAACTTGAAAATGTTATCCATACCTATGAATATTTCAAAATTTACTTTTCCACCTTTTAAATTGATTTTTTACTCAATTTGATAATCTATTTCCATGCAACATTCCTTCCGAAAGGCTAGATCAACCTTTGTCTTAACCCCACCACATTTTTCTTCAAATTCATTATGAATAAATATAACCCTTTGGATGAAAATCATAGACATCCTATACTCATTATCTGTATCATGATCCCATGCCAATAACTTTTCTTATGTTTCTTTTAAAGCAACATAGATGATACATTTCATTATTTCAAAAAGAGGGTTATTGGGATATTCCTTCATCAATGGCCTTTGAAATTATACATAATGGTTCCTCCAAGTATATAATAAATGGATTCAAAACATTTTGACTTGTCAAATGTTTCTTTGTTTGGAACCTGAATTGGATTAACAAGAAGATCATAATCTACCACATGTTCAAAAGGGTTGTACGTCATCAATTTTTTAAAATTGTGAACATGCAAGTGGTGTGGCTTTCTAATTTGATATTTGAATTGTCCTTCATGTGGCTTGTAGATTCGACTCACATTAAGTTGAAATGACCAACCACCCTCAATTAAATTTGTCTTCATCAAATGATGTCAAATGGAATTTTTTTTTGTTTTAATAATGCCATCCTTTAAATCAACTCACGGTGTAATAATTTCCCTACTTCCTTTTGATTTTTCACTAGGACCTTCACTAGTTTCCATGATTTTTTTAGAATGAGAAAATTTTAGTTTCTTCCTCCTATTAGTTATCATATTTTCTTCAATAGAAGCAATCTCCTCATCATCAACTAGAAGAGAGACATTCTTAGGAATTTTTGTTTTTTTCTCTTTTATGGCTCTTCTCCTTTCTAACATCAGTTCTAATCTGATCCTCAGTAATGGAAGCATATTCTTCATCTTCATCTTCAACTTCCTCCTCTTCAAAAGTAACATTTCTAGCTTTACTAGATTGATCCATTTTATATATTCTTGTAGCTTTACTAGATTGATCCCTTTATATAATCTTATACTTCAAAAGTAACATGTATAGCATCATTAATTACTTTTTTTTTCTTATTTCCCCTATATTCTTCTTCATGTTCATGGAAAATGTCGACAACATTCATAATATCTCTCTCTATAAAATATATTTCCCCCAACATAACTGAAATACCCTAAGAAAAATCCTATCAAACAAAATATAATATGTCAATAATAAATAAGTTATTAAAAATAAAATGATGCAGTTAGAATAATGCAAAACACAAAACTATAAATATAAATACTTACAAACTTCTGTGGAATATCATTTACAATATGTTTTCAGATCCTTGAAGAATATTTCGTCGTGTTATACATCGTCAATGTAAAATGATATCTAATCTTATCATGTGACTTGGGTGGTTTTGAAAGTATATAAATGTTTTGATAATTCAACCTAATATATAGCTCTAGTACTTTTCCCACTAGCTCATAACTTGCAGCATCAACATTCTTAGTGGAATATAGATATAATTCCAGAAATTTTCCTTCTCTATCTTTCACATACCATGCATATTTTGTATGATTCACTTCTTTTGATTTCTTCCAGTATGAAACCAACTTATTTTATTTTAGGGAGGTATCTACTACATTTGCAGTAATTAACTCAGGTTGAGTTCGTTCAACAATATTTTTTGAGGGCCCACCTCTACCTCTAGGTGATGCAATTGTTGACTTCGGTCCATAAATATTGACAAAAATATTCCTTGATGCCATTTTCCCGCAAACATAAATATTTACATATAAATAATTAAATCACAAGAAAACCAAATATCTTACATAAACAAACAAACAAACAAACAAAAAAAATATATATATATATAAACTAAAAAACACTAGAAACATGTACATACCCCCCAAGTCTAGTGTGCTTTTAGGTTCATCCAAAATACCAAAATAGAAAACCAATTCCTTAAAAAAATATATATTTTTTTCCATCCTCCCCGACCCCCTGATGCATGCCTGGGGCGAGCACCCGCCCGTAGCACGGCAGTTGTGAGCCACTATGATGCAGGTGGGAACACTCACGGGTGGGCGCCCACCTGCAAAATTGCGGTCATGACCATCGTGCTACGGGCAGGCGACTACCAGGCGCTATTGGGCTCAGGTCCTAGAGCCATCATGCTGTGAGCGGGCACACCCACGGGTGGGCGCCCGAGTGATCCCAACGACATTGTTGGCCTTCGGTGGGTGCCAACTCGCAACATGACAAACATGACTGTTGTGTTGTAGGAGGGAACACAAATGGATGGCTCGGGGGAGTGTGCCCACCAGCCCCCCCGGTAGGCAGGGGGGTCGATTTTGAGAATCGACCGCCCTGCCTATTGCCCTCTTTCCTGTCAGGTGGTGCGCACGCTGACCCAGACCACAGGGGCCGACCCAAGGCACCCCCACGAGCCCACCCCCTGACCCATGTGGATTTTTTTTTTAAACTTTAAAAAGGAAAATTATTTGAATTGGTTTTATGTGGCATTTTGGATGAACTTACCAACCCAACTGAAATGTCACTACTAGTAAACTTATGGGCATTTAAAACATGAAATTAGTGGGATTTAAACTTAACTGTAATTTATTTTAAAAATTTCCTAATTTTCAAAATAATAAATTAAACTCCTACCCAAGAAAAAAATTTGATTTCTTGGCATATAATATATTAGTTTCCTCAAATTACTCGTTGAATGGCCAAAGTAGAAAGAAAACTAACCTCTCCAAGATTAAAAAAAACTCGAGAAATCTTGATGTGATGTGAGGAATAGTGACAATGAAAGTTCTTATATAGCAGAAATTAGGGAATTTATTTACCGCGAGATAAATGTGGTATTAAAAACAAAATTATAAATAAATCAATATATAGTCGATATTTTGACGATACACTAATTTGTGTTACATGTGGGATAAAAACTACAATAAACATTAAAAATTGTTTTTACATAATCAAGAAAATGTTATATAATTTAAGTAAGAATTATTTTAATCTGGAAAACATTATTAAAAGAAAATCATGTAGGAAATTTGAATCGAAATTAATGTCAATATTCAAGAGAATATTTTAGTAGATATTGTTTTTTTTTTCCATTTTCCAAGACAAGCCCAAAGCCAACGTCTCACTCAAAACCAAAAGAAAAACTACCAAACGACAACCATAACTTGATCCTCCGGATAAAAAATCATATTTAAAAGAAAGAGTATTTAGTGGGATAAATAAATATCAAACTTTACGAGCTACAATTTTCAACAAAGTAACTACTACTTCTATTGCAATTAAATGTATTCGGGAGTGACTAATTTGATGTTATTTTAAATAACATGCTTATGAATTTTTTACTTAAAAGGAGAATTTAACTTCTATAGGAGTGGTATCCAATAATTATGAATTCATATGTAAGATGGCATTACAACAATTCACTTACCCAAATTTGACTTTATCAGCATGAATTTTAACTCAATGGGATTATCACACATATTCATTAAGATATTACAGAAACATCTTGGCTACAAATCCTAATTTCACTTAGGCAATTTTTTTACAGACGATTCATAAATTTAAATAGCTACAACCATTGAAACATAATGAAAAACAGTTTGTAGCAACAGGGCGGTTTCCTTCACCCATGTTAAACGTGAAGGGAATAAAGTTGCAGATCTCCTGGCCAATATTGGAACTGATAGCAACAACACGCTCACTCATGGCTCCCTTACTATTATCCATGAAGGAGACATGCTTCAGAACTGCACAATGATGGTGCACAAAGACTATTCTTCTCCGGATGCGGATGTGGAAGCGGTCTGATGGGACTTGGGCCCCTGCGCAGCTCCCGACGGAGCTCGCATGGGAAGCCCATATGGCCCCCTGTACTCGCCTTAATGATGCCATTAATTTGCCTCCTCGGGCTGTCAAACCTCCTCTTAATTGCCCTGCGATGCCATTCTATATGGCGGATCTCCAAACCTCAGCACTCAGTATGGATCGCGAGCATAATTGTAGCAGATGTGGGAAAGCTCTGACTCCCCTCCGTGGTGAATGCCCTCCTGGCTTTGCCGACTCCAGCGTCAAAACTCAAACAGGTCGACGGTGCAGTCTTCTGGCCTGCTTGGAGACTCTCCCTGGGCAACATTTCACTAATAGCCCCTTCTACAGCGTTACTACTTCTCCAGGCATTTCTGCAGAGCTCTTGGAAGGTCCAGACATTCCTGCCAGTGACCAATTGGCCCTCCTCTGTCGTTGTCCCTCTACTCTCAGGGCTCCTGTGACTTCTGTTGTCTCTTCCTCCTCGTGCCACCTTTTCTCTTCTCCATTCTCCATGCCTCGTCTCCGCCCGAGGATGAGATGCCGGCATGGAGTTAGCCGGGGACAAACCTCTTTTAATCGACCCACGCCCTCCTCGGATTCGGGTTCCTCATCTGCCAGTGATGAGCCTGTCCATCCTCATGCATCGCGCAGAGGCAGAGGCAGAGGTCGTGGGAGCATTCATGATTCTGGCCACCTTGGCCCTTCCATCCCCCCTTCAAATCCTGCTCCTGCTGACAGAGCACATTCGGGGACCTCTATTAGGCAAACCACTCAGCATGCTAAGCTTCGCTTTCACTGCACTTCCATTCAATCCATCATCACTGCCCTTATTACTGTCTCCCTCCGCGAGGAGATCCCCTATCATGCCCCAACCCGCTCAGCTTCGCCCTCGCCTCCTCGTGCCCATGGCAGACAGAGCCTCCTGGAGTCCTCTAATCTCCCTTCTCAATCTGCGCAGAATAAATAGGCAGAGGACACTGACTTGAAGGAAGGAAGCCAAGCTGGCATGGCAGACAACAGCAATGACTACGAATATGCCTGCAGGATTGTCAAGGAGCCGATGTCTCCAGCTCATGAAGGGTGATATGCGCAGTCTTCATTCTCTCCAGGTTCCTTTGCTCAATCATTGTTGGAGTTTTTTGCTTTTTGGTTTCAAGAATCAGCTGGAATGGCTGATAGATGTTTTCAGTTTCTATATTTATGTCACCTTGGACTGTATAAACTCAAGGCCGGTTTCCCTATCATGGGCGGTCAAAACTCTGTTGTTAACAGGATCGGTTTCCCACTATGGGCGATCCAGACTCTCTATGAATAGCATGCTTATCAAGCTCAGCGGTCTAGCTTTTACAGCAGACGTTGATGTAGTCTTGTACTAGTACTCTTTACACTTAATAGAATTAGTCTTACGTAGAAAAAAAAAAATGAAAAACAATTTGCAAGCATACAATATACAACCATTGAGGCATTTTGTCAACCACTTGGCGGCCAGCATATCTTAAGACAATTTTGACAACCAATAGCAACATGAATATAAGATTCTTAATCAACTTATTTAACTCATAAAATTCATAAATTAAAACTTCAAATATTGGCATATTAAAACATAAACTAAATCATATTAATTCTTCACCAAAAACTTGACAACAAACACACACATTTGGCAGCATGAATCTCTAAAATTGCCCATATTTATGATCAAGGTTGTGAAAAGTGTTTTTTTTAATAAAATGGGGGGTTACAGGTCCCTATGGCATGGATACCCCCTAATCTTGGGCCAAATCGCATCCAAAAATCCCACGGATGCGATTATTTAAAACAATAAAAATTTTGATCTTTAATGTATCATTTACCACTTTTGTCAAACACGTGGAATACAAAATTTCATATATAAATCTACATGAGGAACTATAGCCCAAATATATGCTACAAAGATATGTTAATTGAATTCACAGAGTTATAAATCCACCATATGAGTTCTTGAAATGTTTTACAACCCGCAAGCTAATTCCTTTAAAGTGATTTGACAAGATTATCGCAACCATTGTTGCAATTTGAAAAACAGAGGGCAACCCTGGATGCTACAACCATTTAGGATTTTTGTCAAAATTCTAATAGTACTATACCAAAATATTGAATCATAAAACATTGAATTATTGATAAGAATATCAAACATAAGGCATAACTGAAATTTACCTCAAACTTACCTCAAGCCTTTCATCTTCTAAACCATATTTTAGCTCTCATTATTTTTTCATTTTCTTTTAAGGGTTGATTATGTAATTCCTCTAGGAATATTTTGGGTACATGTCCATTTTATTACTTCTCTTGCAAGCTGCAAGTTGGCACTCATTCATGGATAAATAAATTGATAGCATTACTCATTCAGGGATTTTGTCACATACTTTGCAAGCATACCCTTAAATCCTTTCTAAAACGCATCTAATTACATATTTCAATTAAAAAAAACAAAACCATAATTCATGAAACTCTTACCCAACCTGTTTCACAATTTTTCATTATAATTACATTTAGCAATATTTGGCTTTCATTTCTCGAATGTTACAATACCAAGGTTAGTACCATAAACTACACCAATAAAAATTCCAATATTAATACCTAAGCATCCATACATATAGACTGCTCTTAGTATTTATTTTCAACTAGTCAATAATATTCCAAATAATATAAGCTTAAACCCAAATTAGATGCTTACAACAATTTAAATTTCCACTTTTTCTTTTATGCTAATGTTATACTACAATTTTAGAAAAGATAAAATTATACATAAGATATTGAACTCCAATTTTTGAGAATATGATCCATCTCTAATTCTTTAACCAATTCATTTGAACTATCTAGTTTTCCTCCCAGCCATATCCAAGAAGAACTTCTCCCCCTGGAACCCTTGAGTTGTATAAGCTCACAAGCAGTACCAAAATATAGTAGTAGAGATATATGCAAGGCAATCCAAGGAAGATAAGTTTCACTTCCTCCCAATACCACTCATGGTCGGCTCCACCAGGTGGAGCTATGTAGTAATTTAGTTTAGGAATTTCAAATTAATTTCGAAAGAAATTGGCTACTCTCCAAGTCTCTCCCTCTCATAAATTATTATTATTTTAAGTATCTCCAACTCTTGGTATCACAATACACCTCCCCCAAGTGAGAATACATGAGACATATATATAGGAGGAGCAAAAAATTATTGTCATAAAGGAGGAGTAATATGCATGCCTTGTATTCCATTTAGAGGAGTGTAACTCATGCCATTAAGGAGAGGTATGCATGCCTTAGTTAAGTAAATTGTAATATATGCATTAAAGAGAACATAAGAGGAATCTTTTATGGAATGTATTTAATGAGTGTAAGAGGAATATTGCATTCTTTGATGAGTCCATAAAAGAGAGTGCAATGTATTATTAAAAGTGAGAGGTATTTACATAGAGCCATGAAAATCATCAAGGAGATAGGTGTGAAGTGATTGAGGAGATGAAAGTGATTTATAATTCTTTTTTTAATAAAAGAATGATAGTATCGTAAAATATAATAATAATAGTAATAATATTAATAATTTTGAGGATTAAGTCGAGACCAATTATTATAATTGATTAATGATAAGTTAAGTGATTTTCCTTCAACTACACTTGATTACCAATTTATGTAAGGTGATTTACTATTTTTGGAAAGTCATATTTGAGATGTTAAACATGATTTTCTATTTTTAGAAATTCACTCAAGAATTGTAAGAAATGATATTTTATTAAGGAAATCCATCCCTGAGCTGCCCATGAGTGGTATTTTTCTTTGGATAATAGGATTCCAAATCCCTACTGCATGCATCTCCATGCCTTAGTAGATTGATGAATATGCGCCCTGATCTACTCCAAGGATCCAAGATTCCACACCTTCATCTTTTAAATATTTAGGACTCTGCATCCCAATATTTTTATTATAGATCCAAGACTCCATGCCTTTATATTTCATGGATTTAGGACTCTGCCCCCTAATTCCCATGGATTCTCATCTACTTTTCTTTGAAACTTTTCGCGTCACCTTAAGGTACTAATTATGAGTTTATACCCATATGATGGTTCATTGGTAAGGTCTTGTTCCAAGACCAAGAATTTTTCATGACTTTCGCAGTCATTTTGGTTTTGAAGAAATGACTTCCACATTCATTTAAAATTTTAACATCCTTGTTTGCAAATAACCAAGTCCCTTGCCACATCCGGCTCAGTACAATATTGAGAATATATAATCATACAAATTATGTATCATGGATTCCACATGACTTCCATAGTCATTTATAATTTGAGCATCCTTTTTTGCAAATAACGAGGTCCCCTGCCGCATCTTTCTCAGTACAACATTAAGCATATATAATCATACAAATCATGTATCATCCATAAATCATAATTAATCATATGTTATAGATAACCATGACCATCTATGGATCTATGTGTCTCAATCCTGGATCACCATCCATGTCATACACATATGCCCAAACTAGGATACCAAAAGAGAGAACATCAATAATATGCACTTAACCAAAATCAATATTTATCATAAACACGTAGCAATTGTGTAACCTAAACGAGGTCTATAACATACAAGCATATACATAATTCTAACATGCATAATATTTATAACACTGCATCAAAATCACCCTCTCCAAGTGTCATCAAAGCTATCTCACAAAGTAACATATAAATGTTTTCCTATAAGATCCATATGAGAAATCACTTTTTCTTTCAATGAGGGAGAAGAAAGGAAGTCTATGAGTGATGTAACCATAAATAAAATCTCATTTTGGGTCCATGAAGAGAACACATGAATATCACAACTCATATTTTGACAAGGATTTAATCATTTCTTTTAATCTCCAAACTAGGATTTTGGTTTACATGTAACTTCTTTGGCACCTTCTTAATGGATAACAAACATGAAAAGTTAAATTATAGTTAAGAAAATGTTAAAGACCAAAGAGGAAAGAAGGGGGTGAATAATTCTTCTCTAATAGGGCATTCGTACTTGCATTGGTTTTTCCCATGCCTTTAGTAATGCGATACATTTTTTTTTTCAAAAGACATAATTTATTCAAAGTGCGTGTTTACACATATAAGATGTACCTATGTACTTTTTTATGGAATGAAAATGAATATTTTTTTCTAAGAAAAAAATGAAAATGAAATAATTATCAAGTCCAAATTGAAATGCTATAGAAATTTTACATATCTTCATTTGAATAATTAAAAATTATTTCCCAACTTTTCAATTTTGAAAAACACAATTAATAGTATTGCTTAAATGAGGCCCAACACTCATGGCTTCCTTACTGAACCAAAAACTCGTTAAATCGATTGAGTTTTTTTCAATTTTCAATCATAAAGAATTTGAGAATGAAATTCCATTTAGACTTTTTATCTTTCGCACACTTAGGAATATAAGATATAAATTTACCTAGGTTTATTGTGCATGGTGTTTATTCCACCCAACATTTTAATGGCATGATGTTGTCATATGGATCTACTGACTAAGAAGACTTAGGGTTTTTCTCTAATTATAGTGTTTTCAGTACCATAATTGCTTTTACCATCATCGGTTGGACCCCTTCATAGGTTGTTCCCTCTCACCATTTTCCTTAGTCACGTTTACTATTGCAATACTAGCTCATTGGAGTCATTCCTTGTAACATATCTCCCTTTACAGTCATGTCCAATGTAGGATTTCTCTAAATGGCCCTATCTACAAAGATTAATGCCCTAATAAACACTTGAGTCATCATGGCATTGTATAGTGGTGTTAATACCTTCATTCAATCATCCTTTAGAAATGGAAAACATCCTACCTTTATCTACCTAAATCTCATTTTGGATGTCTCTTCAATTCATTATCCTTCTTACCGAAAAAGTTGTCAATATGATAAGTCATCCCACTGCCCCAAGTAGATGAATAGTGAACCAATAATAACTCCCTCCTTTGCACACACCCCTTGACTGCCCCATGACTAATTGTGCCATTATATAGCCTTAGATTGGACCCTTTTCTCTCCAGCTCCATACAATCCTAGATCAAACCCTTCGCTCTCCACACATGTCCTACTTGGTCATTTGTTTGACGAAGTATTGTTGAGTGTAAACCTTACATACTAAAACTATGTCCCTTGAGATTATAGTCGACTAAAGAATTTTCTCCGAGGAGATTGTATTGGTTTCCAAGTTTAATATACCCTTATAAAAGTTAATAAATTTTAAAAAATAATTTCCATTAACTTGTATCCATATGTGTTCATGGGGTTTTGGATAGATGGTGGTAGTGTGTACTGTTAAGACACTCTTAGATGTTAAGTCATTGGTTCAATTCCCCGCCATATTCGGATGTTATTCTTAGACGTGACCATGATGTAGATAAAACCAGTGACACTCCTCTAGTGTAAATAATGATACTGATTTTTTGTTCCTAATTTTGAAAATTTGATTCATTACCAAAAGTAAATAAAAAAAACTCTTTGGACAAACTCCAATATGTATACATAGAAGCACAAAGTTAAAATATCACCACATAGATCTGAATTTGTTTGGATATTAATTTGAATAAAGATTGTACATAAAATTAATAAAAATCAAAATAAAATAGCATAAAGAAGTAATAAATGGATTAAAAAACGCCCTATTATTGTGATATGATTCCCAATAAAATTTCATAAAGAAGTAGTAAATGGATTAAGAAAAGTCCTATTATTATGATATGATTCCCCTTTACGGAAGCCTATCTCCCTCTTTTCGACATACCAACCTGTTCTTATTTTGTGTTTTTGTTGTTATTCAACTTTGTTCATTGAACTCTTTTATTAAAAGTAAATGGTAGAGTGGAGATGACTTGGCACCAAGATATTGCCTCGTAAAGGACGGAG
Source organism: Pinus albicaulis (assembly GCA_034641835.2). Taxonomy (NCBI): domain Eukaryota; kingdom Viridiplantae; phylum Streptophyta; class Pinopsida; order Pinales; family Pinaceae; genus Pinus; species Pinus albicaulis. Next base: position 1,208,874,578 of record CM076579.1, read on the forward strand.
GCATGTCGGATTTATTGTTTCTTTTTGGTAGAGCAACCTTTCTTTTCAGCATGAAAAATACGACTAGTTTATATAATGTACCATGACAAAGACTATTATAGTCCACAAGAAAGCTTTTACATTTATCTATATCAAATTTTGAGGATTTACCTCTAGTTTTCTTCATCAACTATCAAAAAACATAAAGCCCATTTCAAATCTGGGCGATGACATGATTTTCAAAGTTTACCCCAAGGTTACAAGAAAACAGTAAGTCAAAACATAAACATCCCCGCCTTAACAGGGTCTAAAACTTCTCCATTTCACGAAAACAAAAAGGACAAGGATAGTAAAAGTGCTCCTCATATATATGTCTGTCCAGCACAGCAAAACAACACCGCATATATTACAAGAAGTTAACCTTTCCTACCACTTCTAGACCATTTTTGCTTGAAAATTCATAGTTCATTTCTCTAAATGTGCCCTCCAAGCCTCTTTTTGATAATCTTTCAGCTTCAATATTTTTCTCCCTGTATACATGACAAAAAGAGGTGAAATTAAAAGTACTTTTTAGGGTATAAATTCTCTCAAGCCAATGTGATAACATACTAGGATTTAGGGAGGACTTCAAATTCATATGATCAATAAGAGTTTAGAATCCCCGAATACCCATAACTATTCCACATATAAATGATTTGCAAACCATAAAAGTCCCCATAAAGCAATAACTTTTTCCCTCATGTTCGTACCAAATCCTCCGTTCTAGTATACTTTATAATGACATGAGGGCGAAAGCATAAGCCAGGCCCCACAGCCACAAGATGACCTTTGTGCTGCCCCATCGAAATATCCAGCTGGATAATAAAACTCCTGAGGTCTTAATCTTCTAGATAAATCCATTGATGGCTTTTGATGTATTTTGACCCTCTCCCAATAGCTTAAAATCTGAATAACCGTCTTTTCAGGAGAGCAGGGGATACCCTGGAATAATTTCCTGTTTCTATTAATCCAAATATACTAGTGAAAAAGAGTAGGAATAATCCTGTAGTTCCTCCCTCTTAGAAACCACCATCTGATGCAGTCCATGGTTGTCAAATAACCTAGAAGATTTATGTGCATATATAGACACAGCATATTCAGAGTTTATTTAGCAAAAGAACACAAATAGAATAGATGAATGTTGTCTTCCGTCGCCTCACCACGTAAGATGCATATTCCAGGGCCCTGCCAACCTTTCCTTTGAAGATTATTCCATGTTAAGTTCTTATTTCTCCAAACTAACCAAAGAAAAATAGTCATTTTTACTTGTACATTAATCTTCCATAAAACCTTGAACCAACACTCATGTTCAAAATTTAAATTTGTATGCATCAGCCCAGAATATATTTCTTTAACTTTCGGGCCCCCATCTACTAGAGAATCACCCCACATAATTCTGTCACCCACTTCGGATCTGCATAGTCCCATATGTGTCAGGTTTTTTTGTATATCCATTCCATTCAATTTGCCACCTCACATTCAGCCCCAGGTCTGTGAAATACTTCCATCTTGTAATCCTAAGGTCCCAATCATCAATAACCTGGTTTAAATAAAAAAAAACCCTGTTGATTTAATGCACTAACCAACTCCCTGGATATGAAAATATTAGACCCCATCCCCTCCATCTGTCTGCATCCAACGATAATTTTTAATCCATTGCCAAAAACCCACCTCAAGTTTTCATATACTAATTTCCAGATTCTCCCAAAGCCCCTCCAAATGATTGATCTTTTACTGCCCTTAATCCATCCCGATATGACTAAATCCTCCAAACTCACCTGTCCAATGTATTTATGCTTGATGATCTCTTGCCAGATTCCAGGTTGGTGAAAACATCTCCACATCGATTTCATGATTAGAGATTTCCCAAAAATTTCCAAATCAAGAATTCCCCAGCCCCCCATTTCCTTAGGGATAGTAATGGTTTCCCACCGAGCCAAGTGGATACACGGATTGTTTCTCCCCCCTCCGCAGATAAAATTTGCCATGATCTTTTTTATATCCTTCAAAATACTTTTAGGAATAATGCATAGATGGGCCCAAAATGCAATAAGTTGCAGAAAAACAACCTGGGATAGGATCAGCCTACCTCCCTTGGATAACCATTTCGTTGACCACACTTCTAATCTTTTCCTGTATTTACCAATGAGCCAACCCCAATCTGCCATTGTGTAATTTAATGCTTTCATAGTGAACCCCAATATGTCATCCCAACCTTCAAAGGACCCCCGATACAGTTAAAAAGAATTGATATATCTTTATATTCCACTTCCTCCCACTTTGCAAAGTATAAACAGGATTTGCCATCACTCATCAACATACCTGTAGTTGCACATAAACATTGAAAAATTATTTGAAAAAATTCCCAACAATTCCTTTGTAGGACACCGAAAATGAGAATATCATCTACAAAAAGGCTGTGAGTAGCCCTTATGTCTGGACTAATATCAATCCCACGAAAAGGATCCTCTTCAGCCTCCATTCTAATATTTATACTCATAGTGTCCATCATCAAAATAAATAGCAATGGTGACAGGGCACATCCCTGAAATAGCCCCCTTCTCGGATGGAAAAAATTGGTGGCGGAGCCATTTATAATAATTTCCATTGACATATGTGTGATGCATCCCATCACCCATTCAACCGCCTCACAATCCAACCCAATTTTATATAAAACCAGTCTCATAAAACCCCAATCAGTGCGATCATATGCTTTATTTAAGTCAATCTTTAAAACTGCAACTTTCATTTTTTTGGATTGAATCGTGTGGATGATCTCTTGTGTAGCTGCCACCACATTATGAATGCTTCGATTCTTTAGAAAACCGGATTGTTCTGGTGTAATGTGAAGAGAGAGAACTCCTTTCATCCTTTCTGCAATGAATTTAGAGATAATTTTGTATAAGGTGTTACACAACGATATCGGTCCCTAATCATTGAAAGACATTATCCCCTTTTTCTTTGGAATTAAAGCAATAAAATTGAATTTTATTGCTCTAATTATCTTGCCGCTCACCCGAGATTCTTCCACCATATCAGTGAGGTCCATAATGAAATCCTCAATGAAATGTAGAAAAAAGTCTGCGGTCCACCCATTAGGCCCGGGACTTTTATCAGATTCAAAATATTTCAGGACATCCTTAACCTCCTCCGGTATAATCCTCCCCTTAAACTTACGCAAGGCTTCAGAATCAAACATAACCAGATAATGCTGGAGCATTTCCAACTGTGCATCAGTCACCTATTCCTCCCTTACCTTGTGTAA